>JAQHUG010000080.1:6100099-6122342 GCA_028555095.1 Dicrostonyx torquatus
CTGCAGGCATACACACAGACAGAATATTGTATACATAATAAATAAATAAAATATTTTTAAAAAATAGTCAATAATAGAGAGGCAAGGAGGCTTTTGCTTTTAATTTTGTTTGGTTTTCACCTTTTCAAGACTGAAAACAGCCCTAGCTGGCCTTGAACTTGTGGCTCTCCTGCCTCTAGTTCCTAAGTACCACGATCACAAGACAGGTGACATCCTGCTTGTCAGAATATGATATTTAAAGATGTTTAAAAGTCCTCACAGTTGCCATTCTTATCTTATTATTAGCCATTAAAATATAGTGCTTTTAAGATTTTGCTCTATGACCACTTAGACTTTATGAGCAAATAGGAAAATAGCATTTTCAAGCATATCTGTTTTTCTTTCACTTCTATTCATCTGGAACTAAAGGCGGCCACCAGCATTCTCTCTGACTGGGGAGAGCTCACTCTACCAACAAGGCATGCATGCAGGTTGTTGATCCAGGTTTTCCTGTTTTCTGAACACAGTTCTACACTTGATAGGAGCCCCAAGGATCTGATTTGCTGAGGAGCATTTAGGTTGTTTCCCAGTTCTGGCTATGACAAACAATGCTGCTATGAGCATAGTTAGCAATCTAAATGCCCCTCGACTGAAGAATGGATAAGGAAAATGTGATATATTTACACAATTGGAAATGTATGGAAAAATTAACGACATCATGAATTTTACAGAAAAATGGGTGGAGCTAGAAAACATTATTTGAGTGAGGTAACCCAGACACAGAAAGATAATTATCACATGTACTCACTCATAGGTAGTTTTTAAACATAAAGCAAAGAAAACCAGCCCACAAACCACAATCTCAGAGAACTTAGACAACAATGAGGACACTAAGAGAGACTTACGTAGATCTAATCTACATGGGAAGTTGAAAAAGACAAGATCTCCTGAGTAAAATGGAGAGCATGGGGACACTGGGGGAGGGTTGAAAGGGGAGGGGAGAAGCAAGGAGGGGAGCAGAGAAAAATGTAGAGCTCGATAAAAAAAATCAATAATAAATAAGTAAGTAAACAGAATCTGATTTGTGAGTGTGGCTCAGGAGAACTGTCCCAGGCCCCCTCCCATGGCTCACAAACCCTAGCTTTTCAGGGAGAGGTAGTTTCAGTTGTCTTGCCATAGAGCCTTTCTTTGGTCTGTTCCTGCTTCAGTTAAGGAACTCAGCCTTTTGTGTGTGTGGTGTGTGGATCTGATCTGCATAGCAGCAGAAAGAGGTAATTCCACAACTGCAGGAATTCCAGGCTAATCCCACAACTGCAGGAGTGCCAGGCTTCCATACTTGCTAGGTCAATCTGCAGGGCCTGCTCTGCACAGCCAAGCTGGTACTTCTTTCCTGGCAGACCTTGCTAGCGGGCTTCATCCATAAGCATTTATGTTTCTTTCCCCTACTTCACCCTCATAAGTAGGAGAAGTAGTAACTTTCTCTAATGGGATCTGTGCCCCATGGTTAAAACTAATGGCGACAGATAAGAATCTATAGTGAAGGCGTTTAATTGCAGTCTATTGCGTGTAGCTCTACAGCCTCATTTAACGTGGCATTGAAGAAGAATTCAAGGACACATAAGTGCTACAAAGGTGTTTTTAGAGGACCCACCTACAGGGGAATGAGTGTGTTTCCGTAATTGGACTTATAAATCTTGAAAAGCAGTGCGCTTCCAAAGGAGATGTTCTTCGGAGAGTGTTAAGCAGGTCATGAAGAGCGTTGGTTACTACTCCCTTCCCCCTTCCCCCCAGTCTGTTATGCTTGATTAGCAGTGGTGCCTGAGGACACGGTGTTGAGTAGGATCCTGAAGATCTGTAGGGAAAATGCCATGATGGCTTAGTGATGCCTGGTGTGGTTATAAAGTAAGAACATGGTGGCACCTAAATGGGATGTTTGTCATCTGTTCAGTTACCTTTTCTCCTACCCCAAACATGGCAGCTATTATTATATGCATTCCATAGTATGGAAAATTTAAATACTGTGGTTCATAAAATACCCAGGATGAAACTGTGTGTCGCAGAAGCAGCATTTCAGGCATTCCTTCTTTAAGCTAAAACTTAGCCATTTCTGTGTGCTGGGGCCCTCGGTCTGAGCAAGTGCCTGTCTGCTCAGGAGAACAATGTCCAAAAGAGTGTTCCAGACACCTACCATACACATTAGCACGCGTCTGTAGTAGACCGAGTGTCTCCACAAAGAAGAGACAACGTCTTTACATTCTCGAGGAAAGCTATCAGAGGGGTGACAGGTATAGTGTCATTCCTGTTTCTAGAAAACAGAGTCAACACTTAGACACTTAGGACTTGAATGACACTTAATAGGCAGTGCTCTGTATTGCATAGTCTGACTGTATATTTGAGAGGCTGTTGGCTTTTGCTGTTTCACTGATAATGTGGAATTTTCCATTGTGTGAGTCCCTGAATACTTGGATTCCTTTCATATTTTCCCCATCATAAATCTCATAAAACTCCTATTAAATTTGCTTGTTGTTTCTATTGATCTCCATGGTCCAGTCCCTTGCATTCATTCAGATGTTTGTAGCTGGATTATGCCGCTAATGATATGAGACCTGATGATTAAATAATATATGCATGAAGATAACGTAATATACTATAGTTTGTATGTGTGCTTCAGGGTTTTCACATGGACTAACAAATTTATTGAGATTGTCTTTTGCTTGAAACTATCCAGTTTGTTCAGTCACATTTTATAGATGGTAACATTGGATTTTTTCAGTACCTTATAATAGAAGTTATGTATTTGGAGGAGGGAGAAAGAACACTTGAATTTCTTTCAGATATGCCTTTAATTAAGTGATTCTAAGCAATCTTATATGCTGTCAATGTGTAGAACATATTGTGGTGGGTGGTTACAGTGAGTTAGTGAAGACGGAAGTGAGGCGTATTATACATGAGTATGTTGTAGGAAGATAGATTGTGTTTGTAGATAGCAAAGAGAACTTTGGTCAAGAATTAGGAGTTTTACTACTAAGAATTATTGTTTCTTGTAATTACCCGTATATCTTATTAAGTCATAACTAGGAATGAGTAACTTGTTTTATAAATAATGCTAAACCAAGCACCGCCTCCCCCCCAGGGAAAGCAGAAGTCATTGGCCCTCTTGTTATCCATCGTAACTAACATGGGATTTGAACATTAGCTTTCACTTTTTGTGTGTGCTTTCATGTGGTTGTTGTTTCTTTGTTTTTTCCCTCCAGTTAACCAAGCATGGTGGCACACACCTATAATTGGAGCACCCAGGTGACAGAGGTAGGTGGATCTCTGTGAGCTCAAGGGTAGCCTGGTCTACAGAGTGAGTTCCAGGACAGCCAGGATTGCATAGAGAGACCCTGTCTCAAACACAACCCAAAACATAACAAATACCTGTTAAGCACTGAAAAACATCCTTGACATATGCATGTATGTTCCTCCCTTTGTGCTTGCCCACGGGTTGTCAATTTTGTATTTGCCATAGACTCACTTGGCAGGTACCACTATGTCCTTTCTATTAGTGATTTCACTACTATTTACAAAATTGTACCCTACCATCTTGTTGTAGCTTATTGTCATACTCTCAAAGAACCCCGTGTCCATCGTGGCTCATTTTTATTCCCTCCCGCAATCTTCTGCAGAGATTACTCTGCTTTCTGTCTCAATGAATTCACTTTCTGGGGGCATCTTAACTTAATTTTTGAATGATTTACTTTTGATGGTATGTATGAGTATGTACCTACATGTATATATGCCTGTGGACATGAGTGCAGGTACCCTGAGAGACCCGAAAAGGGTTTTGGATTCCGGGAGAGAACCAGAGTTACAGGTGGTAGGTGTTGGTGCTGGAAACTGAACTGAGGTCCTCAGCAAAAGCAATGTACATTCTTAACCACTGTGTGTTTCTTCAGCCCCAATGTCGTCATGTAATGAACAGTGTGTCCTTTGTCACCTGCTTTTCTCTCATTCCACACAGCGTTTTCAAAGGCTATTGATGCAGTAGCTGCTGGACTTGTTCTTTTCCTCTTCAGCACTGTATAATAGCACATCTTTTGTGGCAGTTATGCTCATCACTGGAAAATTCAAATTATTGGGAATCTTTCAAATTATTGGGAATTCCAACCAGCCCCCGTCTTTTTCCAGGACCACTGGTTTTCACCATGAATTCATGATGTTGGTGTTCAAAACAGCCACAGAGTTGTGTATAGCAACAGGAAAAGAAGACACATCATGAAACTTGTTTTTGTGAAGACACATTGTTTTCTTTTGGACACACACAGTTCAGTTTGCTTTAGTTCTTTGGTTAATTTTCTGAGTTCAGAGAACGTTTGTAATGATTTTTGCTTTCGTTCTTATTCCTTGTGTAAAGGAGACAGTCTTGAGTCATTATTCTATTTT
Organism: Dicrostonyx torquatus; assembly: GCA_028555095.1. Classification (NCBI taxonomy): domain Eukaryota; kingdom Metazoa; phylum Chordata; class Mammalia; order Rodentia; family Cricetidae; genus Dicrostonyx; species Dicrostonyx torquatus. The sequence continues at coordinate 6,104,504 of JAQHUG010000080.1, forward strand.
GTATGAAGTTTGCCATTTTGTTTCAGTCTGTAGAACATGAATAAGCTGACAGCTTGCATTTGTGTTTCCTATCCAGGACTCATGCCTTCACCGTAGTTTCCCATTGGGTTTCTTCTTAACTATTGGATTTCTTCATTCTTTTTTTTGTTTTCATGCATATAAAACATTAAATGCCAGAGGTGATCAAACATATTCTCTAGAATTTCACTTTTAGAAATAATTTATTTTGATACGTGAATTATGTTTTGTTTAGTTGTTCATCATAGTTTGGCCCTAAGTGGTATTCTAAAAGAAATTTTTTAGCTGAAAGTTTCATTCTCATTTATTTTTAGACTCCTTTGTCTCAGTTTTCTTAAAAAAAAATGAAGTATCTTTCTCCCACTTTCCCCCTCTAAATGTTTTGCTAGAGATACATCACCCACGCTGGCAGCCTCTATGCTTCCTCATTATTTTGTTAGTTTTTAAACCCATTCCTGAGTATCTACACTTAGCCGAGATAACTTTTGAGAGCTCTAGTTTCACATATTCTTTTGCCTTGATACCACTATTTACCGAGTTTCTTGACCTAGCTACCTTACAAGTCCCCATCTCTTTTGTCATCAGTCTCATTGAGCGTGTTTTCCAGTGTTCCTGCTACCTGAAATACCTACATGTGTTTCAGCTCTAATTGGCTTAATTCAGTCTGCCCTGATTCATGTGGAAGCATTTGTCCTAATGCCTTTCACTCAACATTGCTTGTGCATCCTCCTCCGTCTCACCCATCTCCTCCTCTCTCTTTTACCCTAGCTCTCTTGATCGCTCTCCTTCCCACCTCCTTTGCCTTTTTATCTCTTTCCCAATAAGAAATATTCTAAAGGTAGATTTGATTATGTGCCTTCCAACTTGGAATTGTTTTGATAGGGTCTCATGTAGCTCAGGCTGAAACTCTTTAGGAAACCAGAGTTGGCCTTCATCTTCTGATCCGTTTACTTCCGTTTCCTTAGTGCTGAGATTACAGGTGTGCACCACCACATGCATTTTATGCAGTGCTGTGTCTTGAACCTAGGATTTAATGCATGCTAGCAAGCACAGTACCAACGGAGCCCTCTACTCTGCTGTACTTAGAATCTATAAAGTGGTAATATTTTTGGAGTCTTTTACTCTCTCCAATCACAATATGATTCTTCTTAGGGGTAGAAGTCACATTATCTTAATTTTCAAAAATCTTCATATCCAGTATAGTGTCTTGAATATATTAAAAACATAATTCATTTGTGCTGAATGGTCATTGATCTCCAGAAGAATTTATTAAATTAATCAACTAATTGCATGTGAATTTTCTTTCCCCCTGAAGTTATCATTTCATGCTGTCTGAAACAGTTCATGGTGCTGATTTATTGGAGGCATTTGAGAGTTAAAGTTTTTTAATGCTAGCGGAACTCAGGCACCTGACAAGCATGACTTACAGCATAGATTTTCTATTGTTTCACAAATTGAGTAGACACTTGTTATCACCAAATAAGATACCAAAATGCTTTTAGTGATAATGAATAGGAGGAGAAAAAGGGTTCCTGTATATTTTAGTAGACAGAATACCAAAGACACAGCTGACAGGATAAAATGCAGCAATTGAAGGGTGGCTGCTGCAGAGAAATCTGTCTTAGATTAAGAATTTAAACATAGATATTACATGAGCAAGAGTCTTGGAAGATGAGCAAGTTGAATATTTGAAATCTCCGAGCATGCTGTACTTGCAAATGCTGTGTGCCTTTCTTTTCTCATTAAGCATACAGAGCTGTGTTCACTCTTATGTTCCTTGGGTGGGTAGCTACAAAGACAAAACTATGAATGATTATCATAAGGTATCTACAGAAACTATTAAAGAATTATCAAAAGTAAGTGCTGCTGTGGTTTTAGCAAAGTAGTGACAAAATCAGAGAGCTTACCTAATAAGGTTCAAAAACAGAAAAAAAAAAAAGAGGCAACCATGGATTGACACTCTCACCTTCCAGGTCAGTGAGATTCAGCCATTAATTTTCATTGATTCAGCTGCAATTTCTGATGAACATTTTAATGTTTTTATTTAGTGTGCATGTGTGTACATGCTTATGCACACACATGCTACTGTGCCTCTGTGGAGAATGCCTTGGCGGAATCAGTTCATTCTCTTTCTGCCATGTGGCTCTCTGGCATTCAACTCAGCAGGCAGGGCTGGTGATAAGCACCACTACTGAGTGAACCATATTGCGGGCCCTAAGCAGGCTCTTTTAATTAACTGTTTAGCAACAAGAAAACAGACCAAGAGAATGAAAATGACGAGCAGGATAACAGGTGGCAAACCTGGGTGTCTGCAGCCCTTTCATAAAAGGCTAATATTTTTCAGAGCTTTCAGTGTGCCAGAAAATGAAGTACTTTAAATGTATTAATTGATTTATTCCTCACCACCCGGAGTAGAGACTAGATTTACAGATTAGGAAATGGAGGTCTAGAGGGCTGACTTTCTCATCAGTGTCGTGGAATGCGTGTTAATATCTTATCACGCAAAGGGCTAAGTCAGACTCATCAGTTCTACTTTGTGGAATCTAGCGTTTTTAATCATACTTTTTTTCTTAATCTTGTTCAGTGAATTCCAACTTAATCTTTTTGTTATAGTAAAATATTATACGATTATATTGTGTCAACAAAATAAGATTGCTCGCGTCACTCGGCAGCAATCAAAATTTAGGTTCTATCCTGGAATCATTGCAAATGGCCTTTGCCCTCAATTCGCTGTTTCCAGCACAAGTTTGACTCCTGGTTTATTTGCTTTATGATCTTTAGGGATTTGCTCCATTGAGCTCAAATTGTTTGATTTGTTTGAGCAAAGAGGAAATGCTCGGATATTGGTGCATGATTCATGGTCATTCTGATTATGGTGAGAAAGGGAAACCTAGTTTGAGTCTAAGACCTCAGCTCAGTACAGTCCACCATGGGCAGTGCCATCCATCTCTTGGTGGATGGGCTGGGCTGTATAAGCAGAGGTACTGACCGCGAGCCAGGGAGCAAACCAATAAGCAGTGCTCCTCCACGGTCTCTGCTACAGTTTCTACAGCAAGCTCCTGCCTTGACTCATGTTTATGGTGGACTGTAGCCTGTCAGCTGAAATAGGTCCTTTCCTCCCCCTTGTTCCTTTCCTTTATGGTGTTTGTCTCAGCAGCAGGAAAACAAGCTAAGGCAGATGCTGTTGTCTCGCTTAGCTGGTCAAAAGATGCAGGAGGCAACTCTCCTGTTTTCCTTTTTGCTATTGTTCTGTGGTTTAGGCCTCCCTGTCCTTGCACCTGTGTTGATTACTCCCTGACCCCCAGTCTGAAGCACCTCGAGAAACCCATGCGTCTTTGCCGCGGAGTGTCTCACAGTCCTGGCTGCCTTCTGTGGGCCGCCACGCGTGTCCTGATTGCATTGCGCAACATATGAAGTAATACCTCCGTAGACTCCCATGCCTTGGTTTCCTTTGGTCCTGTGCTATTTACTTGAAAATAAGCACCCACACTGTTTTAGCTCCACGCTCATCCGATTTTCAACGTGTGTACACATCCCAACCAAACAGAATCTTCATGCTGGGCCATGTGCTCTGGCAAATCCTGAAGATTCTGAGATGGAATGAAGTGGGAAAGGGAGATGATTAAACTAATAGTCTAGTCAGAGAGTACTCATTTGTGTACGAGTGGCAATCAAAGCAGACAAAAGATCCACTGAAGGAGCTTGTGAGGAGATGCTACGTGGGCAGGAGGCCAGTTGTCTCAGGGTAGAGGGGCTCAGACAACAATAAGGGGAGATTTGAAGTAATCAGCATGCGATGGATGCTAACATACTTGCTGTTCCCAAGGCATTCATTAGTTACATAAATCTTTATTTAGAGGAAGCATTGGAGTAATTTAGGCAACAAAACATGCTCAGGTTCTGGCTGAAGTTGAGGAGGTATTTTGGGCAAGTGAATGAGCAAGATAGGAGCCCATAAACTCAGCTAGAAACTTTTAACTAAAGAGGGGGAGACACTGAGAGCCCACAATAAGTCAATGGATGGAAATTTAGGGTTGAGAGATGCTTCAGAAGTATTATCAAAGGGAATATGGGGACAGATTGGGTGTGGGAGTTAGAGAAAGCAGTGATCTGAGGTGGCTTCAGCGTTCTAGCTGGATGGAAGGTGTTATTTTCCAGGGAGGTAGAGGCTGCAGGGGAGGAGTGGCTGTAGGGATGTGGGGGACGGAATGGTTTGGCAGGGAGGCTGCAAAGCCAGAACACCTCCATTCTGTATTTGTACATCCAAGTGTTAGAGCTATAATTTTAACTCCTGTTTAAAATAGGATCTATGCCGTGGACGAAGGAGAATTTCATAATTAGAACTACATCTATTATTCTGTTAAAAGAGAATTATGAAATAAAATCACAATTATAGAAACGTGCATGAAAAGTATTTGGCAAAAGTCAGAAGTCCTTCCAAGCAAAATGTAAATTAAACAGGAATAAAAGAGCTCCCCAAGAGTCCCAGCTCCAACCCCCAAACATGTAACCTGAAGATATATTAGACACTTTAGTGGAATACACACAGCAAGGAAACTGTCATTGCCATCATTCTGCATTATTTAGCATTTTGAGTGAGTCACCTAAGTGAATCTAATAAGCTAAAAAAATTAGAAGAAAGAAGAGAATAATAATCATTATTTATGGGGTATAAGTATAAGCAGTTTAGGAAAAGAAAAGTAAGTATTTTTGTGAAGAGCCATATATAAGAAAAATATATTAAAATGTGAAATTGGTAATGGGAAAAAATCTGGTATATATATTTATATATGCATACATATATAGGATATATATATATACATATATATGTATATATCTATATCTCTTAGGGTGTTTTAATAAATGGCTTTAAATCTGTATCTTAAAAGTTGATGATGGGACTGGAGAGATGACTCAGTGGTTAAAAGCAATAACTGCTCTTCCATGAAGATCCCGGTTCGATTCCCAGCACCCACATGGCAGCTCACTACTGTCTGTAACTCCAGTTCCAGAGCATCCGGCACCCTCACACAGACATGTAGACAAAACACTAGTGTACATTAAATAAAATGAATAAAGTTTTGAAAAAGAGTTAATGAGATGATATGAATAACTTGGTGTGAATATCATGCTTCTGGATGGGAAGATAGCATTCTGGTGATGTCATTCCTTGCTTTGGGAATGTATCAGTTTAATGCAGTGCTAACCACAGGCTATGCTTTGGAATACCCACACCTGGATCCCTGTTCACATTCGCACCACACAATACATTTATTATGAATTTCCTGTAGAAGATTGAAAGTTCCTAACTGAGGCTAGAACCACTTCTAAGATTGTACTGTTTGTGAAAGTTTAAACAAGAAGACTCATAGTGTGGCAGGGAATGGGACACTAACTGCAGTCCAAAGCAGGTGTCACTAACACAATAACTGTCTTGTGCAAATTTGTTTTCCAAAGGAGTGTTTTCTATCATTTTTGCACTTATGCTTTAAAAATAAAATTCACAGGGCTAGGGAGATGGTTCAGTAGGTAAGAATAGAAATTGCTCTTATAAAGAACTTGAGTCCAACTGGGCAGTGGTGGGGCACACCTTTAATTCCAGCTCTTGGAGGGCAGAGGCAGGCAGATCTCATGAGTTTGAGGCCAGCCTGGTCTACAAAGTGAGTTCTAGGACGGCCACTGCAGTTGCACAGAGAAATCCTGTCTCAAGGAACACAAAAAGAAGAAGAAGAACCTGAGTTCATTTCCTAGCACCTTCATTGGGCAGCTTACCACTGTTTGCTACCCAGCTCAGGGGATCTGACACCCTTTTCTGGCCTCAGCAGGCACCCGAATTCACATGCACAAAATTACACACAGACAAGCTTTTTGAATTAAAACATCTAATAATTGCATACATTTAATACATAATTAAAACTAAATTAAGCATAAAAGTGCCCACTTTTGATAGTTATTCTGATTTTTCATAGTTTCAAAGGAGTCATGAGAAAATAATTCATTTTATAAGTTTGAATATAAATAGTTACATAATCTTATACCCCAAAATAATTAAGTCAATATCAGGAGTGCCTAAGAATTCTCTATCTAAGCCAGGTGGTGGTGATGCATGCCTTTAATCCCAACACTCAGGGAGGCAGAGGCAGGTGGATCTCTGTGAGTTCGAAGCCAGCCTGGTCTACAGAGTGAGTTCCGGGATAGCCAGAGATACACAGAGAAATCCTTGTCTTGAAAAACATAAAGAAAAAAAATCAACAATTACAAAAAGAGAATTCACTATCTGTTAAAGGTAGCCTGAACATGTTATGTAAGTTTGAATAGCTCTTTATCTCTTGAGACAGATTCTAGCTATATATACCAGGCTAGCTTAACACTGGCAACTCCCCAGTCTCAGTCTCCTGAGTGCCAGGATTGCAGGCATGTGATAGTACACTTGGTTCTGCTAACTCAGTATTAGAAAGTGGCTCCTGGTCTTGAGCAAACATGTGTCTTATATGTCTTATATAATTAACGTTCCACTGGGGAAGCTAAAAAATATCTAATATACATCTACAATAAATAAATATCTAAAATTACATCTCAACCCCAAGGGCTATGAAGAAAATAAAATGGGTGGTTACAGCTATATAGGGAATATCCACTGGTATGGGGGACTGGAAAGACTTGCCCAGAATGAGGACATTTGAACCTTCTGTGATAGACAGGGCCCGAGAAGGAAACAATTCAGGGAAATGTTTAGAGACCAAAACTGCACCAAATACCCTAAGAGAGGATTTTAGTGTACTTTAAGGGCATTAAAAATAATCAGGGTAGAGGCTAGGTTGATGGTGGTAATGGCAATGTAACAGGTGAAGTAGAGGATACAAGACTGTATATACCTTACTGAGGGTTTTGAATGCTAATCGCAACACACAAAAGCAGTGGGCTATGTTCCTCGGGGGTTGTCTAATATGACTTAGTAAATTTGATGACCTTGTAGGGGCCGGGTTTCACAGGGAGTAGGGGAATGCAGAAATAAAAGGATCATAGGAAACCACAACAAAGCAACCATCCAGGGGTGGGAGGGACGTACACACAGAGAGGTGAATTTAGGTGGGGAGGTGATGAAAGGCAACACCTGGACTCAGGACCTGTAACCTGCGACATCTGAGTTGTTGGCTGCACATAGTGCAAGCATTTAGCATGAGCAACTGGATTAGACAGAAGGGGCCCTTACAGATAGAAAGGGTTGCCGAAGCTATAGCTAGGTTTTTCAAGTTTCTCTTTCCCAGTGGGTGAAGTTAAGAGTTCATTCATTTTGTCATGACTGCCTGTTGGGAGAAGCGAGGAAACATAAAATTGCCTTTCCAATAGACACTTAGATGTTAACCGTCTTGTATTGCTAGTGGTTCTGTTTGATAGCTACATATTGCTACTTCCTCAACAAGCACCTCATGTTTCTGGGTCTTTTATTCATAAATACTGCTCTCTTCTGAGCTCTATTTGTTGCCTCTTCCTTCCTTCCTTCCTTCTTTCCTTCCTCCCTCCCTCCCTTCCTCCCTTCCTCCCTTCCTCTTTCCCTTTCTCTCTCTCTCCTTTTTGCTCTGTCTGTCCCTTTCTCTTCCTTTCTGCTTTTAAAAGAAAATTTATGAAGGTATAATTTACATAAACTAAGCCACACACTTTTATAGTGTTCAATTTGACAAGTATTGACATATACAAACCCAAGTAATTATCAAACAAAACAAAATGACTAAAAAGACAACGATTTCTGATTTCCCAAGATTCTCCATTGCTTCCTGCTGGCTAGTCACAACCTCTTCAGCTCTGTTCCCAAGTCAACATTGACTTTTTTCTCTTAATTGCTGTTGATTTTTCTGCATTTTCTTAAGTTTAATACAAATTTAATTACATAGCATACGAGTGTTTTTATCAGGGTGTCTATTTGGCATGATGTTTTATGGATTTTAAAGGTTTTTACATCCACTGGTCATTTTTATTGATGAGTATTTTTTGATATGCACTAATTTATTTTTCTGTTGGCAGATAGCATTTGCTCCTACATGAATTTATTTAAAACATACCCATTATGGATATTCATGTAGCAGATATTTATAGATTTGTTTTTGTCTTGAGAAATATGTGTAGATGGGTAGTTACTAGTTTATTTGTTTTAGTAACTACCAAAGTGTTTCCCAAGATGACTGCACCATTGTAAGTCCCACCAGCCATGCATGCTAATTTCAGTTGCTTTAATTTATTTTCCAGTACTTGGTAGGTAAAAGATAATGTGTGTGTGTGTGTGTGTGTGTGTGTGTGTGTGTGTGTGTGTGAATGCCACATTTTTACAGGTACTGTGGAAAGTCAGGAAAGTTGAGTTATAGGTGTGAGGAACCACCCCACATGTATGCTAGGAACCAATGTCAGGTCCCTGCTGTAAGAGCAGCAGATACTTTCAATGGTTGAACAATGTCTCGAGCCCCATACATAATATTTTCAAAGTGCAGTTTTGTTCTCTCACCACAATATTTCACGTGCCATCTAAACAACAGAAGAATTTGATCAATATGAGACATTGTGGCTGAGATGGTCGGCTGTGTGCTGAGTTCTTCTGTGGGGTCACTTCACACTCTCAGGTTTAACACAGTGGCATCTCAGTCATGACACCCCATTTGGGTATGTTGTAATACAGTTGAAAAAGGACCTCAGTGTCTATTCTTTTAGACTTTTCTGGTAAATTAATGCTGCTTTATCCTCACCGTAAGGTGTATATCTCACAAATGTTATTTAACATCATTCAAGAAAAATTTGCAATAACTTATATGAACACAGATACAATAAGATAGCTAAATTAAAAGATACTGAGGCTGGAATCAAGCAAGCAATAATGATGAGATTATAAAATATAAAACCTAGGATAAGAGAAACTCCAGAAAATGAGTTTCTTGATGGCTTAACTCTAAATGAATGTTAGAGAGCTCCATCAAATTCAGGGAGCCACATCAGAGTGTGTGACAATTGAAGTTTCTCTCAAATTCAGCTTCCAGCGAAAGAACATGAAGTCTACAGAAGGCCTGTGATTTTCCCTTGTCTTCCCTTCCCATCCTTCTTCTTCCCTCCCTCTCCCCTCCACTTCCTTCACTTTTCTCTTTCCTTCCTGCCTTATAAAACATACAGAGAGCCTGCTTACCTGAGACAGGGTATTTCCTATGTGGTCAATGGTCTAGCTACTGCCTTTGCATAGACATTAGCCTTCAAAGCACAGTGCAGACTCCTGGCCTCCTTCAGCAATGAGAGCCAGTCTAACATTTCCAAGACCAGAACACATTCCCTAAACACCCGTGAGACTGACTTCCTCACCATTTCTCTCTGCAGTGCTTGTTGGTTGCCCATGTTTACTCTTCCTGCACTTTCCTCTCTCTCTTGGCCACTGTCTCAATAATTTGTTCTGTATCAACATTGATGCATTTCCTGTAATCCCTATGACCCTACAATGTAAAATGCTTCTAATCTGTATAAAGTATCCATTGAGAATGTGACTGCGGCAGTGTCTTAACCTTTGGGCGGGCTTCTGGAATACAACCTGATAGTGTTTGTTCTCCAAGACAGTGTCACAGTTAGTCTATGCTCCATTACTAATTTTTCCTTAGGGAAACATTACAAGGTTGGGAAGCAAATAAGTTCTATCATGTCGTGAGAAGCCTTCTATCATTTGTCTTAAGAGTATAATGCACTTGTACAGTAATCAAGAGTTGATCTTGATCCATGAAATCAGAAGTCCTGATTTTGGGTTCTGACTCACTTAGTATGTAATCCTCACTGAGTCTTATTTATCTTCCTGCACAACTGTCCTCATTACTAAGTAGAACTGATAAAAATATCAACCATATAAGCATCCTTGCCAAGACTAATGAGTTAATAGTTACGCTAAAGTCTACATTAATTGTTGTGACGAATTGTTGTTTATATCATCTTATATGTCAACATTTATTTTTTTGTATTACTGGCTTTCAATTTTTGTTTCTCTATTTCCCCAAGCCAGTTGACTAATCACTTATTCATTTGTTTGTCCATTCCTGATCTTTTTATGTTTCTATCTCAGAATGGCCATTTTCTCCCCACAATGATTTTTCATATTGTTTGAAAATAGTTCAAATTACCCATGTAATGATTCATGAGTAGCCCCTTCCAGGCCAGTCAGATAAGGTAAGAACCAGTAGGAAGGCTGGAACTTTTTATCTGGCATTCTCCATTATGGGAACTTGGTTGATACATATTTCTCTGGTTGTTCCAAACACTCAGGTACATTACATTCTCTCTGTGTTCGGGAACAAACACACAAATGTACATTTCCTTTTCCAGAAAATAAACAACTCTTTCCAATCAAAACCTCCCACTGAAGATTTTAGATGGTCCTTTAAAAGAACAGCTCTTGAACCATCAGCCAGTACCGTCTCCTATCTACATCTAATGATTTATCTTTCAATATGAATTCGCGTACAAAACCATAAAAGTAGTGGCTTGGGTTTTCTAACTAAAATAGTAATTTGAAATGCCTTTGCTTACATTTTTATAACCAAAAATGGTACGTTGTTTTTAATATAGTACTTTTATTTCTTTGAGAATTTTATATATGCATATAATATATTTTGATCACATTCAACACCCATTCTCACAAGTTCCACAAGATCCCCTCCGTACATCATGTTCAATACCCACCCCAGTAAACCGCTGTATCTAATTTTGCTCCCCAATGTAGGGCTATTGTTCACTGGAACATGGTCAGCCTAACAGGGACCATCACCCTAAAGAAAACAAATTTTCTCTCTCTTAGTAGCAATCAGCAGTCAATAACTTCCCATCTACTCTTCAGGAATGGAACCTAGAGGAAAAAAGTCAAAGTAATCTATTAATTCATAGTTGTTTAATCTTCAAAGAAAAATAAGTTTAAACCGACTAGTCTATTATTTCCTTCAATGTGTTAAAAAATAAAACTGAAACCTAAAGTTTCAGAGGTCCCTAAAAATGTGCCTAGATCTGTTGATTTATCAAAAAGACTCAAAGGACACAGCTTCTTACTGTACTCGACTGTGATTTATTATAGTAAAAGGGTGGAAAGCAAATTCAGCAAAGGGGACAGATAAAAGTGACAGCATTAGAAGAAACCAGGCTCAGGCTTCCAGGAGCCTCTCCCTCTGGAATCAGGCAGACACATTCAATTCCTCTAGTAAAAAATTGTAATGACACATGAAATATTACCCACTGGGGAAGCTTGGTTAAATCTAAATCTTCAAAGTTTTCATGGTCACAGAAAATTTGGAAGGAAAATAAGTATTTAACATAAACCGTAGTGTTTACATAAAAATGCAAGTGCTGTTAACTACTCTTGTCAGTTGGAGAAGACACATTCCTGTGTAAGAACTGTTTATCCTCCAGATTCCCAGTTTCAGCCAATGGCCAACTTTAGAACAGAATTTCCTAAAAATAACAGTCTCAAGCCTGCTGTATTAACTCTTTGCTACACAGGAACTAAATGCCGACTGTGTATCTTAAAATAGTGTTTAAATGAAAACCATTAAAGAGTATGTTTGGATAGCTAACAAAAATTCATCTAGTCAATATTCTCATAGAAATATATGGCATTGATTTTCTCCTTGCAATATTTCATGAAAGGCATTATCTATGTCTCTTATCTTTCAGAGACTAAATGAAAGAAAATGGAATGAAGTGTTGTAGACATAAAAAAAAGGGGGCAGCCATGAAGCATGTGGGGTGCAGAAGAGGGTTTGCTGTTTCGTCCTTCTTATTGTCTGAGATAGACTTTGGTAACAGTGCTGAGGAAGGGCACAGGTAAGGAGTGGCAGGTAGGATACCAGGCTGACAAGGAGAAATGATGACAGTTGCAGCAAATTAGTCTAATGACACAAAACCCAACAACTCAATAAAAAGAACAAAACGTGAAATAAAAATAAAATAAAATAAAAATAAAAATTGATCTGTCTCAGAGAAGAATCCAGGAAATTTTTGTATTGTTAAACATAGTTTTGATATTTTAGAAGCCAGTTAAAAAGAGGTTAATATATTCTAAATACACACACACACACACACACACCTTGTATAAGAGCCATTTTCTAATTGACAGTGTATGCTCATATGTTCACTCCTATATGTTTACATACTTGTGTGTTCACCCCTGTCAACCTCACCTCACATGTTCACATGGCTTTAGGGAGGGCTAGCAACAGTGCTTTTGAAATAGGGTCCCTCATTGTGCTGGAGCCCATTGATTAGGCTAGGCTGGCTAGACAGTGAGCCTCTGGGACCTGCCTGTTTCTTTCTCCTTGCTGCTCAGATTACAAATTATGACACCATGCTTGGATATTTGGATGAGCTCTGAGGATCAAACATAGGTTCTTACACTTATGTGGTGAGTAGTTCAGGGATCACTGTATATTTTTCCCTCACGGGATATTTGGGAGATCATTAATCCTACTTAGAAATTAAAAGCCTCGATTTTGAAATCAGACAGCTGGAGGTGAAGCATAAACTATACTAATTTTGTGAGTGTTAGGAAAGCCAGCTTCTGTATACTCCACTTGATCGTGAGAACAGCAGAGACTAGGCTGACAATGAAATGTTTGTATGAGATCCTTGCCCATGTGCCCAGCAAAGAGCATCTACTCAACACGTTGTGCATGTGTTGGTATCTAGCAGGTGACAGAGCAGTAGTCTGGACCAACAGGGTGTGTGCAGTGAGAAGGATGTTCAAGTAAATTCTCTAGACGGATAACATGAAAGCAAAATAGAACCAAGGTAGAGACTTGAGCAGAGTCGGAGGTGTGGCCTCTGCCTGCAAAAGAAGGATTTTATTTTCTTGAGAGGAAATTGAATCCATTACAGTCCCAGAAATTCCAAGTGAGAGTTTTAGACCCGGAAAAGGTCGGAAAGGACATTCCAGCCAGATAATTCATGTGAGGATGCCACTGAGGATGTACAGGTGGTTGATGTTGGGAGAGTATAAAATAAAATTAGACGTAAGGAAAAGACGACTAAAAACCGGAACAGAATTAAAAAAGAGTTAATGGTCACCTTGCCTGGAAAAAATGTGACTTATATATTGTAGTAATATACACATGAAGACAATCTACATCTACACATCTGCAATTGAAATATGATGTATTTAAATTAAATGAAGAGCTCTTAAATGCTATAGTTTAATATTCCTTGACACACGCAGTCACATAACTTACAATTAAGTATTTAGTGTTTTGAGCATGTCAACAACTTTTTTGGCTCTTTATAATCAAATCTGTAGGCCACACTCCCTCAGACAATCATTCATTAGATTTTTTTATCACAGATAGGATTTGCCAAATTGGAGGTTCATATAAATGTAAAAGCTTTTATTTATTCACTAAAATAGTTTAGAGATTTTTCTGTTAATGCATATATTAATAATTCAAGCCTTTGAATTATTGAATAGCGTACTTTTGAATGAGGATGCTATAAGTTAAGTCATAGTTATAATGGTACATGCTTGAATTATTTTCAATTTGAGAACATTAAGATTAAAATAAATCTGTATAATTAATATATTTAGATACATATATGCATATGCTCATTTCTTTTGTCATAAATTGGGCAAAATTATCTGGTTATTGATATAAATTTAATATTGTGTTTAATTGATTTTTCAGAGGTACAATACTCTTCATCACTCCCACTGATGTAATGAAAGTCCCAGCTTGTTCCCCATCACCACTGACATTTGGTGTGGGCCAGTCTTGAACTCAGCCACTTTAGTAGAAACTGAAGTGACAGCCATGTCCCAATATTTGTTATTAAGTTATTAAGTTGTTATTAAGTTTTCATGTGTTTTGGATTTTTGAAGTGTCTCTTCAAATAAAAAAGTAATATTTTTAAAAAAACATTTTAAATATATTAGCATTAAATATATATGCAGTATATTCTGGTCACTCTCACCATTTCTTCCCTAAGAATATTTTCACCTTCTTTGAAATCACCCTAACCACTCTGAAATGAATACTATTTGGAATTATTTGAACACCTTCAGGCTGTGCCACTACTGGTTTGCCTAAATAGTCTTCTTTATTCAGTTTGGCATTATTATCATAGATCAGCCAGTTTTGAAGATTTGTATATATTATGTTACTTAAAATGTAGTACTTAGACATTTCCTATCTTTTTCTATATTCTCAACTGAATATGGGGTGTGATGACTTATAAAAACATGATTACTTATAAAAGTAATGTGTGTCTATCTTAAAGGATGAAAGAGGCAACAAAATTTAATTAGGATAATTTAAAATATCTTTCTAAATTTATCATTTTCATGCTTTCTTGATGGTTGTTCATCTTTTTGCATGACAAGGATTATATTTACTCTGCATTTATTCAATGTTTTTATATTTTTAGAATCATGTCGGTGTTGTAATATTTTCATTGTTCTACTTTATTTTTGGTTGTGAACCCTGGTTTTTAATGGTAGAGCCATCTCTCCAGCCCTATCTTTCTTTTTCTTTTTTTTTTTTGTCTTGTTTTCTCCATGTCTACTTTCTCATATTTAAATGCTTCAAATATTTTCCCATTACCTTATTTTTTCCTGAAGAGTCATTCTGGGTCCTCTTTCTCATTTCTGTAGTGTTTTAAAATTTAAAATACAATTTTTAACAACACTCTAATTGGGCATTAAGGATGGACTCTTAAATTAAATATCATATAAAAGGAAAGGAAACATTGCTGACTGCATCTTTTAATTGCTTACTCTATTTACATTAATTTGTTGACATAATGCTTGAGTAATTTAGTTTTTGTTATTGTTTATCACTTTTACACATGCATCAAGGAGAGACTACAGGCAAAACACATTAAATGGTCCTTAAAGTGCTTTACAGGGGCTTTCCTTCTGTATTGGGCTTTGATTTGGACTCATTTGCCCTTAGTTTTTGTTCAGAAATCAATATATTCAAAGTTTGAAATCATCATATGTAGCATGAATAATAAAAATCCCAGAGACAGATATTGGGGTTCAAGGTCAGAAAAGCAAAACACTGGCTCTTACCTTTACCTCAGTCTGAAATGGCGATCCTGCCTCCAGGAATCCAGGGAATGGGACTGTCTGAGAGCTGTCTCCTCCCATTTTATAATCATCTCTAGGGCTAGGATTTGCCTGGTTTCTGTGGCAAACTACTATGCCTACTGGAATTAAAGGTGTGTGTCACCACTGCCTGGTCTGTAAAGATGACCAGTGGGGCTGTTTGAATTTCTGATCTTCAGGCAAGCTTTATTTATTAAAATACAAATGAAATATCACTACAACAATACTTTAACTTTCCTTAAATTTCAATAATTCCCACTTCCCCATATAACCCCAGCTTTGTTTTCAATACACTTTGATTTTGGATGTTAGAGCTACGGCTGACATCTCCCTTTTCTCTGACATTCCTCTGTCCTCTCCTCTCTGCTCCAGTTCACATGCCTCAGTTTGGATTTCTTTATTGACTCTTTCCCACCATACTAAACTAATCTTTTTACATGTTCAGTTAGCTCTTAATCCTGTGTGATGGTTTTCTCTGCTCAGACACTGAAACTTTCAGTGCTAAATTTGCCCATATAATATTGATAAGTATTTAATAATTAGCTGGTTTTATCCCAATTCATGGCAATCAATAATATTAAACATGGGACAACTGCAAAATCTATTTGTGATGATAAATGAAGCAGTATATAATATTAGTAGTTTTCAACTTATTTTGAGAATCTCATGAATAGTTTGGTGAAAGTCTAGTAAAGACTGAGTAATAATCCTAACTCAATGAACACTGGTACTTTGTAAATCATAATTCTTCATTGATTTCTGCTTGATTTATAGAGACATAAGCAATTCTGGAATGTTCCACTCTACAAAATAGTTAGTGTGTCTTCTGATGTAGAGGAATTACCAACACCAGGAAGAAGATAAGGAGATACACAGTAACAAGAGTCCTTTTAAGATAAAGTATTTTCCAAATAGATACATACATGAAGAAATCTATACTAAGTTACCAGAGACCAAGTATCAGATTCACTGAAATGCGATTGGAGGATGCTAAATGGGGCAAATATGAATTCATTAGGAAAAATTTACATGTGAAAATAATTATGCTAATTTTAAGCTTAGCTCAGTTTGTACAATTAAGAAAATACCAACTCAGGAAAAGTCGTCTTTACCTCTCTGAATTATGGTTGAATAAACAACTTGCCGCCAAGGACAAGGGCAATTGCACACATCCCAGAGAGAGAAAGCCTTCACTATGGCTAGTTTTGCCTTCTAAGAAATATTCTTCTTTAGAAACAGGACAATCATACACACAGCTATTGACAGTGTCAACATGTGTCATTGGCTTTACACCAAATTCAAGGTCACAGTGGCATTGTGTTCTGCCAGCTTTGCCCAGGGAACAAAGTTATTAAAGAGGAATGAATAAAGGGAAATTGAATGGTTCTGGGTTAAATGCTGGAAAGCGCTTGAAGGGTTTCTTCTGTTTTGGCATTTATTCATGCACAATGGCTTTAGTATTTAAATGTGTTCCTTTTTATTGCTGAATCCATCGAGGCGTTGAACTGTATCTTTGTGGGGCTTCCGCTGTGGTGGAAACACAGGATGGCTATCCTGGGAACTATAATTTACTTACCACGTAGATTAGCTGGAGGGATTTTGCCACAAGACAAGAGTTGGGGTTTACATAAATGTTTTTCCAAGTTCAAGAAATATGGTCCCACTGTAGTAGAAATTTGGTTGTGTCTGAGGACTTGGGAATAAACACAGAGAGTAAAGAAAGAAAACATAATCACCCCAGGCACTTTGTCGGTTAACAAACGGACTTCCTGCTCTTGTTTCTTCAGTAGGATATATAACATTTGCAGGCTCTTCGCCAATCCCACTTATTTGCTTCTTGAAATGGTGTCAGCAGAGTGTAAAACTGAACAGTCAGTTTATGCTTCACACATTTCAACCCTGTCAATACAAAAGGAAAGTCATTATGAGGGGAAAGAAAATGGTGATAATAAAAAGGTATGTAGATTATGTGTGGATGGGGTTAAAGGGTGGGTCTCGTGGTACAGTGATGTTCACGACATCCTTCTGAGTTGTGTTTGTTTCATTATATCACTCGTGACCTCAGAACCTGTGTCTTAGGATATAGCTGGAGTTTTATCGATCCATCCATCCACCCATCCATCCATCCATCCATCAGCCGACCCATCCTTCCATCCATCTGTCTTTCCATCCATCCATTCACCCATCCATAAACTTGTTTTTCTCCTCTAAATTTGCAATGGTATTTTATTTTGATGTATGGCATTTCACCAGCTTGTTCAAATAAAGGGTGGGTGCTGTTCAAGCCTAAAAATTGAAGCACTTCATCTGTGGCTTGTGGGCCTTCTCTACGTTTCCATATTAACTTAGCATGTGTCTTATGTAACCTTGAACATGAGGCCTGATTCTTCATGTAGGTTTTTCAACAATCCGCTTCTGTCTAGATAATTGCTGTGGCTGTTCAGTATTAAAATGCACTGGTGTTATTAGAAGGAAACGTGACCAGAAGGTGAGTGGGACACTTTGATCTCCAGTGACTCAAAATCCCAAATTTGCTTGTGTATTACTGTATATGTGACTAATAGCTCAGAAGGATCCATGCTCTATATAACCATGTTAGGGAGCAAGGTCAAGGATGCAATCCCAATATGGAGAATAAATAGAAGTGCTTTTTTATGTTGTTACAGAAATATTAGTATACTGACATATCAGCAGATGTGTCATGTGGCAAAATCAGTGTAACAGTAG
>JAQHUG010000080.1:6126077-6149821 GCA_028555095.1 Dicrostonyx torquatus
TGAGTTTGAAGCCAGTCAAGGCTACATGATTGTTAAGACATTGACTCAAAACAAAATTTAAATTAAATTACCAGATAGTCCTGTAGAAGTATTTTCAGTCTTATGAATTATGTTCTATCTTCAAAGTTAAATTTTATGTTTTCTAGTCATATTTGTTAAGCATATATAGGGTTACAGTATTTGATTCTTTCTCTCTCTCTCTCTCTCACACACACACACACACACACACACACACACATACACACACACACACACACAATTATGCTTTTTGGTAATATAGAACTTTTCTCAGACTATCACTTGCTTTGACAAGAAACTTCATTAGGTATATTAAGTACCAGAATTCTCATAAAAATTCCCAATGTCCTTATAAAACAAGTAATTAATTCAATCCATACTCAACAGATAATTACAGAATTTATATGTGTCAAGTGCATACTAGGTACTGAGGACAGAGAAGAGAAAAATCAATCCTCTTCTCTTGTTGCATTGTGTTGAGTTACATTAGCCAATTCATCATAGAGGTGAATTCATCATTATAAACCTTAATAAGTACTTGTAAGAGTTGTGAGGACCTGGGAAGCGTTCCTGGAAGAAGCAGCATTGTGGGTGAGATTGGAAAGATAAGGAGGGGAAACCCAGGACAAGATGGTAGGATGTGAACAATGGAAATGGAATATTCTGTCTGAGGGTGTACAAAGCTAGGTAGAGAGGGGGTGATGACATCTTTAAGTACATGGCTGAAGCATGAAGAGCTGCCTGAGATGGAACAGAGGTCAAATCAGGCATGAACTGTAGCGTGACATACGGACTTGAGTCCATGTTTAAAATGTTTCAAAGGGAATTCATTGATGTTCTTAAAGAGAGAGCCAGACACAGACACAAACTTTTATTATTCATTTGTTTGTTTTAAGATCGCATTGCCTGTGCAGTGGAGAATGCATTGGGTAGAGTTATCAGAGGGATAGGTTACAAATGAAGAAGTTAGAGAGTTATGACAGAAATCCTGGTGCTGCATGGTGGTTTCTGCTCAGTTGGGCAAGCTTTCCTGAAAGGAGAGCCCCAAGATTCAGGAGAGCACAGAATGGTACACAGTTTGGGGCACCCACAAAAGTCTCAGGATATTCAGCAAGAGAATTTGCTGTTTTTCTTGTTTATGTACGTGACAAAGCAACCTGGGTAAGGAGGATTTATTGTGTTCAAGAACACACTGCATTATGGCAGGGGAGGCATGGCTGCAGGAGCTGAAGGCAGCTGCTCACATCAATCCCACTATCAGAACCAGGGAGCAATGAATGTTCATGCGGCCTTCTTGCATGTGATCTGGGATAACAGCTTATGGCTGTTTCCTCCTCAGTTAACCTAATCTAGACCGTCCCTCACAGGCATGCCCAGAAGCTAACCCCATCTAGATAATTTCTTAGCGATATCCCCAGAGGCTTGTAATCCAGTCTAGATCCAGTCAAGTTGAAAACTGAGATCAACCATTACAGAAAGTTTCAAAATAAAAACAAAGAACAGCCTCTAAAGTTATAAACACAGTAAACAGTTCTTCAGGAGAGGAGGCGTCTCTTCCATGGAGCTGTGGGCCATTTGAGCAGGGAGTTCCAGAGATGCGGTTTTCATGAACCCTCACTCTTACTTTTCAGTGACACTGCTCCCTTGCTCTGGAAAGTAGCACCTTACTGGCACTGCTATGATTAGCCCCAGGAAACCTATTGGCTTCCCATGCTAATCTCGGCTGGAATTTTTCCTCTGGTCTTTCATGGTGCTCTACAGGTTTCCCCAGCAGTGGGATGCAAGACAGGGAAGGGAGTAGTAACAACGAATACAACCAAAGAAGTTGCAGAGGTGGGAAATGAGAGGTGTTGATAAGCACCTGGAAGCTAGAGGCTAGGTGTCTTTTTTTCTACAAACCACAAACAAATTCAGGTCTTAGTTCATGGAAGGGTGCATACATTGGTTTAGAGGGAGTGATATCAATCTTTCTATATTTGGTAAGGTTTGAGGAGATTAGATGATGTTTCAACGCTATTTATCTGCATGTCCTTTTCTAAGAACAAATGTTCAGGGGCTGAAGAGATCACTCAGTGGTTGAGAACACTTGGTGTTCCTGTAGAGGTTCCTGTAGTGATCCAGGGTTCAGTTCCTAGAGGACCAGAGTGGTGGTTCACAACTATTTGTGGCTTCAGATCCAGTGGAGTCTACGCCATCTTCCGGCCTCCACAGACACCAGGCACACACACACACACACACACACACACACACACACACACACACACACACACACACACACACAGAGTGCAGAATTATACATACAGAAATCATAAATCAATATGAAAATTAATGAAATGTTCTTAAAAGAAAACAAAGGTTCTCTAAGCATAAATATTGAGTAAAAGAAGATGTTCAATTTATAAAATGGTTGGAAAAATGTATCCACTTTAACAATTGTAACCAGCAACACGCTTATTTATAAATGGTCTACCTAAATTAAATATGATTATATTATTTGAATTTTAATCATGAAACATTTAATAAGGTGCCAAATAGTTCCCTTTGATGAGCACATCAATTCAATAGATTCAATAGTGCCTCTCCGTAATTACCTTACAACCCCAAATATTATCCTTTTAAAGTGGTCACACACTTGTGTGATCCAGGCTCACATATTAGTGGCTGACACTCCTGTCTAATTGGATACAAGAGATCCAAGAAAGGCAAGCATCCCATCTAAGTCAGGCTGGCTTGGAGGATGCCGGTGTCTGACAGCTAGAAGTTTACCTTAGCAATACGGATCTTCAGGTGCAGGGTTTGGATTTCTCTGCTATTCCTGACCTGCCGTTTCCTTGCTATGTGATGCTAAATATGTACTTGCTGCTCTGTTCTTTGAAGCTGGTTCTGTTTCTCTGAGGTTGACATGAAGAGGAATTAACACTCCCAGTTTTCTGACGGCAGATGTTGAAAGGGGACCATCTCTGCCTCTAATGTCGTGGCTTCTCTAGAACACACTGCAAGAAATACTACAGGCATCAGCTAGTTTCATTTTTAATTCAGGCTCCTATTACTTGATATTTATAGGCCATTCCTAATTCTGAGGCCAGAATTTATGACTTGCTCTGGTGATTATCATCACAGTCATCTGCTGTGACTGGACTGGACTTCATTGTGAGCCTCCTGCCACTTTATCAATCTTCCTTGACATCGGGAACCGGTATAGAGCATCACATTCAAATCACCAGGCCCAGACAGGCTTGGACCATGACTCACGAAGTTCACCTCCCTGGGCTAGGCAGACCAGTTCCCACCCTCCAGGTGATGGAGAAAGCTGACCCTCAGGAAAGAGAAGGGTGGGGCATACACAAACACAAGTCTAACTTGTATGTTTCCAGGGCTTCCGGATTCAGACCCATGCTATTTATCACGTTCCGCTCTGGGTCTTGTTTAGTGCTACATAATAAAGAGACACGGGTGTTTCATGACAAAGAACCCAGAACTCTTCAGTATACATAAGAAAAAGTGGTGGCAGACTCTTCCTTGTGATTCCGAACATGATAAATGCATTTAAAACGTGCCCATAAATGTTCCTTCTGCCCATATTAACCCAGCTTCAGCAGTGAATGTCTGCAATTACCCAGCATCCCCAAATGTTAAGTTTTAAAAATGGCCATTGTGATGATTAATTTAGGTTGTTAACACAATTCAGAACCACCCGGGAAGAATCTCTCAGGACTGTCTGGGTGAGGTTGGCCCGTGCGCAGGTCTTTGGGGGATTTCCCTGACATGGTATGGAAGAGCCAACCTAAAAGTGCGTGGCACCTGGTTTGGGACCCTGGACTGTATTACAGTGGAGAAGTCCAGATGAGTACTAAACATACATGACAAATTCACTCTTCCCTGCTCTTGAGTGTGGACATTGATGTGACCAAACTTTCCAGGTTCCTGCCACCTTGAGTGCCCTGCCACAGTGGATGGTAGCCTGGAATTGTGGATCGCAAATTTGTCCCCCGAGTTGCTTCATTGGCCCAGCATCTTATTACACCAACAGAAATGAATGTAACCACCATTCACACGTAATTGACTCACACTCCCTTATAGCTGGGTACAAAAGTCAAAATAGCTGGCCATCACATCCAAATAACCCCAGCCCAGGAAGTCTTGGTGGTGTATGAACTCCACACGTCTCTTGTCTTTATTGACTAGACACTGTTTACTTTTGCCTCTCAGATACGTGAATGTTCTTCAGGCTGTGTTCCTTAGCATTAATTAAAGCTTACTGAAGGACTTTAGAAATCTCTGCACATTGATTTTCTGTAGAAGAATCACTCAATAAATCTTCATTTATTGTTGCCCATGTCGTCTCCCCATGCTGTAGACCAAGGGCTGTCTCATTTTCCGTCTTGCTGATTGGACTGGAGACAGGACTATCTTTAGCCACCTGTGCCACCTTAACTGTGTGCTTCAGTCATGGCTTGTCACTTGTCCCTATTTCAAAGGTATAATAGTGGTTCTGGTCCAGGGTGACTCTGGTCAAGACCTGGGAATGGTCAAGCATAGCTATTGCTTGGGGTCTGAGGATAAAGGACAGCATAGTCTTGAGGAGAGGGAGTTGCAAGCATACAGAATATAGTGAGCTGATCCTGCTCCAAGAAAGCAGTGCATTAGGATCAGTTTGCCTTCGAATGAGATTGCTCAGCTCAACTCAGGACTGTTTCCCAGAGCATGGGAGTGGCCATTCTGAATATCTGCGATACAGGGGACCACTTGAGTCCAGGCCCAGGACAGTGTTCTGTCTGCTGTGGCAGGATAAAGTACTGCTTATACTTGTCAAAGCACGGCTTCCAACTAATCCCCACCGCTCAGGACACATTAGCATCAGGGTGTGGGTGGTACCTTTCCCTGGAAGTTAGGGGATAACTACATTTCAACTTGAGGATGCTGAAGCTGAGGATGGCTCACCAGGCAGAAGTGGTTCAAGAGCAACAAATCCTTGAGGGTTGGAGCATGCGATGGCTGCTACCCTCCATCCAAGGACACTCTCCAGCAGCAGTTCCTGTTTCAAGATGGTGTAGTGCAGTAGCAAAATCGGCCACAGCAGAGGATACTGTGCTGTCCCCTTTTCTGAGACACACAGTTGGATAGATTCTAGGCTGCACACTGAGGTGCACTTAGTGTCAGTGAGAGGACTGTGTAAGTCCCAGTTGTGGGGACTGTAAATGTCCAAGGTTATGGTGAGGCTGCTGACATCTCTGTTACTTATTCCTAGACTGCAGATTCTCTCCTGGTTTTAAGTTGGTTTAAACTGGTAAGCTGTGGGGATGGCATGGAAGAAGGGGAGGATTCCCTTCTTGCTTCTGTGATATTATCCCAGATGTCTGTGTTCTACAAGGTTCCTGGTGCCCTAATATGCCCCTTTAGCTATTTTCAGCAAACATCTTGACATTGTGTGTGTGTGTGTGTGTGTGTGTGTGTTTGAGTGGGTAGATATGGCACAGTTCATGTCTTGAAGTCAGAGGACAATTTGTAAGAGTCATTTTACACCCCTACTGTATCATTTTTAGTGATTAAACTCAGGCTTTCAGCTTTGGGTGCATGTACCTTTATCCATTGAGCCATCTCCCCAGCACACCAAACATTTTATTTTTCTTTCCCTTGACTGTCTCTTTGGAGGAGCAAACAGGTTGGTGCTTGTCTGGGGATAATTTCCTTTGAATTTCCACTGTGTCCTTTATTTTACTTTTCAATATTTTAAAAATATCTACTTTTATGTGTACAAATTCTTGCCTGTATGTATGTATGTGTATTACATGTGTGCAGTGCCTGCATAGGACAGAAGAGGGCAACAGATCACCTAGCACTGGAGTTATAGGTGCTTATCAGTTGTCTTGTGGATCCTCTGCAAAAGCAGCAAGTACTCTTAACCTCTGAGCCATGTCTCCAACCCTGCAGTGTGAAGTTTAAAGTTTAGAATGCTGTTAGTATGGCTTTCTGGAGTCTGGAGCAACACTCTAAATATACCTGAATGTCCTTGTAGTCCTTTTGATTAACTGAAGTGAGTTCCTTTCTCATACCTGTGCGCTACATATCTTATAAGAACCCTCTTTTCTTTTCTTCTTTTATTTCTCAATAACACACAACATGTGAGATTCTCCTAGAGTAGCTTTTGAAACTTAACACTAAAATAAAACATTCAAAAGACAAATAAAGCAACAATATTTGTGTGCCCTTATACAACTGTAATTTTCTGCAGTAAAATCTTCTAACTGTCCTTTAAAATCTAATCAATACCAATACTTTTATAGTTATCTTGGGGTATTTGTTATTATTGTTACTATTATTATTATTGTGTGTGTGTGTGTGTGTGTGAGAGAGAGAGAGAGAGAGAGAGAGAAAGAGAAAGAGAGAGAGAGAGAGAAAGAGAGAGAGAGAGAGAGACTCCCTTATCTGTGTTGGATAGTTTATGTAAACTTAACACAAGCTAGAATTATTAGAAATGGTGAGAGCCTCATTTGAAAAAAGAGCCTCAATGCCTCCTTAAAATCCACCTGTAGACCATATTCTTAATTAGTGATGAGTGGTGAAAGGTCCAGCTCATTGTGGGAGGGACCACCCATGAATTGGTCCTGGATTCTATAAGGAAGCAGGCTGAGCAAGACATGGTGAGCAAACAAGTCTTACTCCTTCATGGCCTTTGCATCAGCTCCCACTTCCAGGTTCCTGCCCTGCCTGAGTTCCTGCCCTCACTGCTTTTGATGATAAGCCATTATATGGAACTGTGAGTGAAATAAACCTTTTCCCTAGGTTGTTTTTGGTCATAGTATTCCATTACAGCCATAGTAACCTGAAGACACAACAGTAATTAAAATGTAATTGTCAAAATATCTATCGTCAATATATCTATCGTGATTGAAAACAACTCTGACCACTCAGTTTAGGCCTTAGACAGGCAGGACCCCAGCTGTGGAAAGGGTGCTTAATTGGCCTTTTATTTTTCTCACCTTTCTGGAGTTTGCAGGAGAAGAAGTTAAAGGAATCAGAAAGTCATTGCTAGGTCCCCAGGTGCTGGAAGCAGACTCTTTCCCTGGGCTTGCTGTATTGGTAAGGGAAGACACAGAACAAGACACTGGCAATGTGACCAAGGTCTTAAAGGGAAACACTGTTGACATGGGTGTAGACAAGGCTTGTGGGGACAGTAAATGCTAGACAAATGTCTTAAAGGAAAAGACTGTTGGCATAGGTGTAGACAAGGCTCAGGGAAAACAGTAAATGAGAGACAGACACAGGAAGCAATTACAGGGTACTCTGTATTAATTACAGGGTACTCTGTATACTCTGTATAAATATTAGGAATCAAAGGAATGGACCTGGAAATTAAGATGGGCTATGTGGGAAAAACCAGGTTACTTAGTAGAAGACTTGTGGTCTATCTCAGAAACTGTCCATTTATAATAGTCCTACAGAATAGTAACCAGAAAATTAAGATACAGTGTTTATTTCCTTTTCCAGTGCCTTCCCTGGCTAAACTCCAATAAAAATGGGGATCAATGTACATTATCTGGTAAATGGGAGCAGAATGTAGTAATGTAGTAAAAACAACTATGATGAATGACTTCAGTAGAAAAACTGAAAATTATTTCTAGAGGTGAACTCTTCATAAGGATATCCTGAGGAAAAGAAAGAAATAGGAGGATATTTATATGTCAGTACGTATATGATGGAATTTATCATGAAAATTGGTCTGCATGATCATTTTGATGCAGAGATAACATAATCTGCTGTCTGCAGACTGAAGAATCAGGAATACAGGCAGTGTGATTTCCCATCATCCACATGTCCCAGAGTCAGGGAAGCCAACGATCCAGATTAAAGGCCTGCCACCGGAGGCTCAGATGTTAAGTTTTAATGTCTGAAGGCTTGCAAACCAGGGAGTTCATGAGTCTCAGGACAAAAGAAAATACAGGTCTCAGCCAGAGAAGAGAGAGCAAGTTTGTTCCTCCACAGTTCTGTTCTTCAAGGAGTATATTTAGTCTACAGATTTAAAAGTTCATCTCTGTTGGAAACACCATGACATATAATAGCTGGCAATCACGTACTACTACTGACCTGCATTTCTGAACCTAGCTACCATCACACATAATTTTGAGGGCTTCTGGGTTGCACCCATCTCACCTGAACTTTACTTGATGGGAAATTTAGTGTCATGCCACAACTGTTAGTGTGGTCATTGAATCTGATAAGTTCTATAATCTAGCTTTTCTCTTTTTATGGGTACAGCTTTGAGAACCTATAAAATAAAAAAAATTACACAATTCAAATATACACTGTCACAGAGGAAACATTCTCAGTCCAAAAGGGGGGATAGCATGGAAAGACCATACCAAAGCAAGAGAAGCAGATGCAATACTCTGTATTCATGTCTGTCATCTAGGGCTCACAGTGGAATTGCGTAGCTTTAGTGGAGCCCCACGTTTCTGGTCCCGCCACCCACTGCACATGTTCCATCTCCCTTGAGCCAGTTCATCTCAATGCATGAAGCTTTCTTTCACAGGCATTACACTTGCATGGCATTCCCTCCTTTACTCCCCAAAGTGCACCGTTCTCTTCCACACTCTCCCTTTCCCATAACCCTGGGTAAGTAGAGTCATATATGGCTGTGCCACAGACAGTTTGCCCTTGAAATTCATTCACCAAACAATTTAGCCCATGACTTCAAATTCGTTCTCACTAGGATTTTCAGGCCATGGGTAGAACGTAGCCTGGAGCTTTGGTAGAAAGCAGCATGACCGGTCTGTGGTTCTCCTCCCAGTGGAGTCCTTGTTCTCCACCACAAGACAATAAACAAATTCTATTGCCTACCCTGTTATTGGCATTATGATATCCCTAACTCTTACCAGAATGGCTCAGTAAATCTTATTTGTAATTTAACCTCTAATCGATATTATGTGAACTTTGGCTTAGTTAAATAAATATTGATTTCCCATTGATGATTTTATAATGTTCAAGGGTTGACATCTTGTGTGCCCTTGATCACAATCAAGCTTTCCTTTAGTGGATCAGGAGAGTGTTGTACGTATCCATTTGTTCATCTAGCTGTCTAAATACACTCATGGAAATTCAAAGCTGAGTATGGTAGTACTTGCCCATAATCCTTATACTCAGGATGCTGAGATAGTAGGATCTAAGTCTGAAGCTTGCATGATTCATATAGCAAGACCATGTCTCAAATAGCTAAACACAGTCCCTCTTCCAAATGTCTTGCTCATATTAACAAATTGGATGCTAATTATGTTCACACTTTGATGGAGATCTAGTTGGGACTAAAATGGTTTATTAACTCTATCTCAGGTGACTGCTAATAACAAATTTATTAAATAGAAGTCATAAAAAGTTACTGATTTACATTCTCTTCATACACTACCTCATTTCATTTTCAACTACCCCACAATGTAGATGTGATTATCATTGCCCTGTAGATGAACAATCTAAAGCTCAGCTTACACAACAGGCATGTGGTTACCTTGTGCATGACCTATTTTAATACCAATTTAATACTATTTTTGCAGTGCCAGGGATTGAACCAACCCATTAATGATATTATAAATGTAGTACATTTAAACTAACTCTAACCCTAACCCTAACCCTAAAAATATCTTGAACACTCTAAGAAAAATAAGTTAATGCAGAATTTCAGTTGTTTTTATTGTAAATTGACTTGGTAAATTTTCAGTTTTCATTCCATTGGTCCTCCATATTATATGCTTACTCTAATAAATTAGAAGCAACAGTATAGGAAGTGCTCACATCCCTTGGGACTCTCAGGTTTCCCATTATTTTCCTATGCCCAATGAGAGCATTATAGGTTACTACAAAATATGAAAGAAATGATAGAAACTTTAACATAAGAAGTGGAAAATCCCTTGGAAAACAGATGTTCTTTTGGATAAATAATACAATTATCTCTATCTTTGTATTTTCACCATGTGAGTCTTGTAAAACCCTTGGGAAACTGTCAATGTGTGTTCTGTCTCTGGATGTTGTCCTTAGTCTTTAGAAAACCTTCAATTTTGAGATACCATTAGATACTTTGATGTATATATTTTATAATGTTTAAGTTGGACCATACATATCTAGTACCTAAAATATTTATCATTTTATGGTAAGAATATTAAAAATTCTTTTTTCTGTCTTTTTGATGTATGACTCTATTAGTTTCTGGATTTACTCTACTGTATAATAACATACCAAAGATTCTTAATCCATCTAACTATAACATGGAACCCATTGACTAACCTTTCCTTTCTTTCTCTTCCTCTCATTCACCGCTAATACTGGAAACCAGCACTCTATGAGACTCAATATACTGATTTCACTTCCTTTTGATAATTCTAGTTCTTAAATATCTGTATCATTTGGTCAGTCTAAGCTCAATTTTAATTTCTTGTATAACCCCTGTACTATTCATCATAGTGGCTTATAATAACATATTCTCATCAAGTTTATGGTAGACTGGAGAGTCTGCCCAACCATAGTGGCAGAAACATTGCTGTCTTGTACCTTTTTGCAATAGCTGTTCCAGCTGGATTGAGGCTATATGGCTTTGCTGTTTGGTTTGCATTTTCCCATTGATTAGTGATGCAATACTGTATAGTCTCTTAATTTGCTTATTAATCAATTCTTTCCCTTATCCTTTATTACCTTAAATTGTTTAGGCATACTGGCAACTTTTGTACTTAATGTATTTTTTTGAGTGTATAGTATGTGTATGTGAACAGCGTATGTATGAGGGGTCTTGGTGTCAACACTGGGCATCTTTTCTTGATTGATGTCCACTTTCTATTTAATTTGTAATTGCGTCTGTACACATGTGTGATGTGTGAGCACATGCACATGTGTGTGGGCATGAGGTACCCATGGAGTTTGGAAGAAAGCATTGGATCACCTGGAGTTGGGGTCATAGGCAGTCGTCAGCTGTCCTCTTCAGTACTGGAACCTGATCTTGGATTTTCATAACTGCTGATGTATGTATCCATCATCCTGCCTCACAGACTGCCTGGCCAATAAACTTCCAAGATCTGTCTATTATCAAACTCACTAGGACTGGGTTACAGGCACACAGCCTGGCCACCTTCCCAGCCCTATTATCTACCTTTGAATTGGGCTAGTTGGGTTTTTTTGGTTGAGATTTTTGTTGTTATTACTTACATTTTCTGATATTAGCTCCTTGTCAAAAGTATAGTTTGAGGCAATTTTGAGTTTTGTTTTCTGTGCTTTGAAGAGCTCTTTCAAAGAGTCTTTATCCCTTTACTGCCCCAAAGCCCTTCCCCCCTCCCCCCATTTTCTTTTACCAGTTTCTTGGTCTCACTCTATCCTTATACAGTCACTTTTAATAGTTAAGCTATTTCAAATGTCAGAGTTGATGTTGGTTTGTTTTACGTTTATTTCCATCTCACAGTGCTTGCTTCAAGAAGATTATTCAGTGTGCCCAGCAAAGGCGTCTTCCTGACATGCTGTGGTACACTGGGAGTCTGAGAGGTTTCATTTTGCACGCTTGTCTATTTGTGTATCTCTCATGCCTAAAAAATGTAGTCTAGAATCTGTTCCCTCTGCTATTTGTTAAGCATAAAATATTTTTAAAGCTATTTCTACAGAGAAGAACTAAGTTTAAGGGCATCATATTTCATATTCACCATGAAATAAAGATTTCACACTAAAAGGGAAATGTTTCTTTACAAAGCTTGAGAAAAATGGCATGCATAAAAAAAAATCAAAAAAATAACAAAACAACAACAAAAGTATTTTTCCTGCTGTTTAAATTATATCCAGGGATCCTCTATATTGATACATTCATTTGATTATGAATTAGAGAAATTGATGCTAAATTCTTCATTTCTAGTGTTTGGGGCTCTTTTTTTTTTCAGGGGTGAGTCTCATAACCATCCTTTTCAATTGTTTCATCTTATTTGTGCTGTTTCAAGTTTACATTACATTTCTCAACACATTTGCAGTGATTGTTTATACAAGAAATTGTGTATTTAAAGCACACTGTTCTGGCTGGGTGATAGTGGCGCACGCCTTTAATCCCAGCACTCACAGGGCAGAGGCAGGTGGATCTCTGTGAGTTCGAGGCCAGCCTGGTCTACAAGAACAAGTTCCAGGACAGACTCCAAAGCTACAGAGAAACACCGTCTTGAAAAAAACCACAAAAAAGCAAACTATTTTGTAATTTTTTGAAAAAAAAATGTGATTCTGTTATAGAATTTGAAAGCCATCATGGCAAACCTTCTTGTTTTGAAACTGAGCACAACAATATTATGGGATTTGTTGACAGCTTATTGCTTTACTTCTGTATTATCCAGTCAATAACTTTTGAACACTTACCATGTGCTGGCATTGTTTATGCCATGAGCATCAAAATTCACACAGAGCAGTTCTAAACCTGGAGGAAGAAAATGGCTTCCTGAGTAATACAGCCAAGTAAGCAACTACTCGAATCTCGTTATTGAGACTAGCATACTTGCGCTGACCAGGTTCTCCTCTTTAGATGATCACTTCAGTTCGTAGCCCCCTCACCCAGCCACTCATCACGGGATAGCAGCGTGGATTGTTGTCTTCCTTTCACCTGCCAGCATCTGCCAATCCCTATCCTACCTCGTTTACTCAAGCAGAGCCCTGAGTTCATCACTTTCCTTTATCCTGACCATCACTGGATTCATTTCAACACATCTCATCCCTCTTAGAGCCTTTGGCCGTGACCATCTAATTCTAATTCTGTCTGTGTTCTGATGTCCTCACATCCACTGTGCAGACTCCAGCCCCTTTGATATAATGGCCTGACCGTTTCACTCACTTGATTAAATTGTATGACTCTCAGTTGTCTGTAGGACCAATTTCATTTCTTAGTGTGTCAAAAGCCAATAGGTCAAGCTTCACACTTTTTATGCTAGTTGTCAAATATTCCTTAAGATCCTGGCCTTTGATCAAGCTGCCCTCCCCTCCCCATGTCCTTTGCTCCTATCTTTACTTGCCTGACTCCCAGATATTCTTCAATGTTCCTTTATCACTTCCTTGGGAGTCCTTCCTTCCCCTCGACTTAATGAGAGTGCCATCCAATCAATCTCTAGATTGTCTTCGATATTTTTTATCAAATGCTGTGTCTGTGTTGATGTCTTCTGCTGAGGCAGACAGGGTGTTGAAGGTGTTGCTGTACCCTCTGCAGTGCCTGTCACAGAGTAGATCATAAAGATTTATTGATTATGTCAGTCTGTTTATTAAACCCCATGCTAGTTTAAAAACCCAAGAAGTGTAAGAAAGGATGATGGGTGACAATGAGTAATATCAGCTGAGAAGATTCCCCAAACATTTTCCTTAAAATGGAGTAATTGATATAACTTGAAAGATGTCCACACTGAGAAAAATAGGAATTCAGAAGGGAAAGGGTTTCTCATAGGCAGAACTCCAGAGTTTGGTTGTGCTGTCTAGAACAAAGGACTCATCAAAAAGTCTCACCAGCTGTTATGAGTAAATCTAAGATTAAGTCCTTGTAAGGTCTTAGACACCAAGATGATGGATTAGTTGTGGATTTCATTAGCGATGGGGACAGAGGAAAGAGTTTTAAAGCAAGGAGCAGGTGTAATTAAATCCCAGCCTTTTCTACTCAGGCCGAGTGGCTTGACGATTGACAGCTTGGTTTACTGCCTGGATGCTCTCTAGTATATTGGCTTGTCATTTAAAGACCACTTGCATGAAACCAAATGGAAGTATTTAACACAGCACCACTCTGCAAGTCCTTCTGAAGTCAGGAACATGTTCCATATCCAAGGCGTTTAGTATAGCAGCCACCAAACACACAAAAATTTGAAAACGTTAAACAGAGACACCAAGGGGAACAAATTCTAATATTATGTAACTTAAGTTTATATTTAATTTAATTGCCTATGTATGGTAAGTGGTTACTGCTCATTGAATAATGATGTGTTAGAAATTGCTCCCAGGCTGAGTCCCTGTAGGAAATGGGCACACTCAGTTTAGGGTAAATCAAAGAGATGTTAATTCGTACACTTGTTTCAAAGGTGCAGACAACGCTACAGGAATCATGAGATAATTGACTATGGCTGGTGACATGGAGCACTGATGGAAAGGTTCATGGCTAAAACTATATAGAGGTCCAATCTTGGATGACATTGAGACTGTATAATGTACAAAGTAATCCTAACCATGTTTTACTGAATAAAATCATGTTCAGGATTGTTTTCTTCAGCAAAGTCTCTCCTTATGGGAAGTTCATTTACATTCATTGACAAGGATGTGTGGTTTTTTCCCCATCCAGCTTCAATCCTTGCTGTGTTTCCAAGTGTCTCTCTCCGTGATGCTCTCTAAAAGACAATCCTTTCCA
This sequence comes from Dicrostonyx torquatus, assembly GCA_028555095.1. NCBI lineage: Eukaryota > Metazoa > Chordata > Mammalia > Rodentia > Cricetidae > Dicrostonyx > Dicrostonyx torquatus. The sequence goes on from JAQHUG010000080.1 coordinate 6,140,470, forward strand.
TTAGCAGGGCTGTGCTGACTTAATGATGGATCCTGCCACGGGTTCTTTAAAGGGACGTCTTCTCTTCTGAGCACTTGGTGGTAGGCAAGTCCTCACTGTTATCTATGGTTGTGTTTTAATATCCTGCCCTATCCATCCATCTCTCATCTCAGAACACAGGGCTTGCCTTTCACCCTTGCTCATTTCGGGATGATTTGTTAAGGCTTTGAAAACAGAAGGAATGAGGTGCTTTTAAACAGGACAGGGCTATTTCTCCTTGCTTTATTTATTTTTATGCCATGCAAAAGGAATAAAGAGGTATAAAATGGCTCAACTGAAGCCAAATAAATCTGAATAAGTAGAGCAAGGACCCAATAAAAACCCAGGAGGTGAGAAAGAAGAAAAGTATCAGGGATGTGCGATAAAAGGAAGGAGTAAAAAAGAAAATCTAATAAGTCCTATAGCATTAGGGTCTATTTATTATCACCCAGGGAACAAAGTGCCTTTGACCCAATGAAATATTTTAAACTAGGGTTAAGCGCTGGGTGGAAATTAGGAAATCATCTTTAAACGTATCCTTTATTGTATCTTCTCATGCTGCCACCTCCCGTCATCCTCTGCTAAAGCTTTGTGTGTCTGCCGCCAGGTCCAGGAAGGCCGACATCCTTTACTTGTTCTGATGAATCACAGCACAGAAGCTTGTGAGTTTTTGCAGCCAACACGACAGGAGTCTCTCTTATCTTTCCTTATGCCAGGGCAGGGGGTGAGAGGGCATGGGGCTCTCTTTGTCCTAACTCCTGCCCATTTGGGGTGATCGCTGCCTTCATGAGATGGAAAAAAAAAGACATAACCAAGAGCTAATAATGCACAAAGCTAGAGAATAAAGGCTAGGGTCTTTAGGTAAATTTAGAAACTGGGTTTAGGCCCATTGTAGATCTGTTTATGCCATTGCTTCATGTAGCCACGAATTAATGCTTCCCAGTTTTCTATTGCTAAAATGAAGACTGCTTACCTAGAGCTGTTAAAGTAATCACAAGTTTCATTTGAGTACATGCTCAAGAATCATTTTGGTATCAAGAACTTCTTTTTTCTTAGCTAAATGACCCAACACCAATATATCCTACTATGCTTTCCTTCTTTCCCCTCTTCATTTACTGTGGACAGTTTCAATCATTTGCACCTTTTATATTCTTTGAAAATTAAAATCTCTTTTATTTTTATGTGTGTCTATGAAGGTGTACATGTGTCTATGTGCAGATGCCAGCAGACAGTCTCTGCTGTTGTTCCTTAAGCACTACTCATGACTGCGAGTAGAACCTAGTAGATATATCCCCATGGATGATAAGCGTCCTGCAGAGTATTGCATGCTCCTAAGTGATGGCCGTTTTCTCACGTCTGATGCTGAGAAAACACTATGTGTGCTGAATAGGAGTCCAGCTATTGCCGAGTGGGCTAAGTGGTAAACTCCAAGTTCATCATTACCTTTCTGGCTTGTTATGGAGCCCTAATTAAACCGTGTTGCACTTTGAATGAAGTTGCTAATCTATGTATACTCATCAAACCTGTTCAATAACTCCCTTGCAAGTAATTATTGTGAGGGTGCTGTGAAGGCATAGAGATGAAAGGGGCCTGCTGGAAAGTGCCAGTGAATCAGTGAGCAGGAAGAGCTCACTTGTGATCATGGGAGAATTGTTTCAAGGGGCACAACACATTGAAGGAATTTCTTGTGAAACCATTGAGGAAGAGCAAGGGTTTTAACAGGTGTCTATGTGTAAGAACTGGGAAAAGACATAGAAAACCTTGGGAATGCGGCCCTTCAGAGAGTAGTGTTTAAGAAGATGGCAGGAAAACCAGGCACATCTACTGGGTACAACAGAAAATCTTGATTTTGTTGTTGTTGTTGTTGTTGTTATTAAGATATGGTTCTATGTGAAGGTGTCGGTTTTTCTGTGAGGTTGGCCTAGGGAGGGAGTGACGGACATACTGCCCTGTCTGTGCTGTGCTACAGTGTCTCTTTCCATGGACTCCATTCTGGAAGCTCAGCGAGAAGCTGCTGATTTTCAAGGTCTCCTCTCAGAACCCTTTGCAGTTTATTAATTTAAAAGCAGCAGCAATTTTCCTAGAGGTGAGACCCATAATGATTTTTTCCAATCTCTTTGCTAGGAGGTATCCCTGAGAAAGTAGGATTAGACTCAAACCAGTTGTCTCCCACAGCAAGAATATGTAGAAAATGTCAACCAAGGTGACTGTCTGTGTGTTGAGAAGTCCAAGGCTTAGGTTAAAGGATGTAACAGAGAGGACTGTTCTGCTTACAGAATGAAAACGTGTTGCGCAAATTATCTTAAGGAGCCAAAAGCAGCATCCAGTTCTCACCTAAAACAATTTGTTCTTGGAATATTGTCAGCTAAAATTGTGGTCAACTTTTGCAAATTGTATGAATTTGCACTGCATATTTTATTTAGTGTTTAGCAAAACTCCAATATGGCTCTGCATAACTTACACAATACACCAAGAAGATGACTTCAGAAACTCCCACGGAAGTTGACAAATCGGGCATCTAATGCTTTTAAGCTAATTGCGTGCTTAGCGGTTAAGGAGCTGACTTGTTAAGAATGATGATCAGCATTTTGTCAAGACAATGCTCTGCCTGCTGCCACACTGAATCCGATCAAACCCTGTATCAGAAATATTACAGACGCCTAAAGAAGAAAATAATGCGCGCTTCAATGGCCGTGCTACTTAGTGTTTCAGTGAAGGGCGCATGAGTCATCGGCACTGTCATAGCAGTTTTGAAAACTATTCTTGAATTTTCAAGCTGTTATTTTCAGGAAATTTTGAAAGCAAATTGCTAAGTTATAAAGAGTAATTTGGTAACATTTGCTTATGTCAGTGTTTTGCTTCCTTGCAGACTGGAAAAGCAGAAAAAAGTAATGCCCTGAATGCTGCCATAGACAACATGAGCAAGAAAACAAGAGACCTCCGCCGACAGGTGAGAGCAAAGAGAGGCACGGGGGCAGGGATGAGCAGCAAAAGGAGCTCTCCCTCATGGCCGTACCGTTTATTGTTTTTGGTCTTATAGAATGATAGGATGGGAAGCCTAAAAGCAAGCTTATACTTTCCACATTCACATGCCTCGAACGATTTATGGCAAAGAGAAGACAGAAAAAGGAGTGTGTGCCTTAATGGCATGCAGAATTGCAACTGAATCTTGGCTCTGTCCTCATCAGATGTGAGTTTTGAGGCATAGATTTCTTCGCTCAGAGCTTCTATGAAATGCAATTGACAACATGAAGTAGGGCTTTGGATAGGAAGTGAACGCATCTTGCTGCACTGGAGAGAGGTGGCCTAGGTGGTCAGGTGTTTGCCTCACAAGCAAGAGCACCCGAGTTCAAGCCCCACAACCCTCTTGGAAAAGGGCCAGGTGTGGAGTGGGACAGGCTCGTCATCCAAGGACTCAGGTGATGGATTCCTGGGCCTCTCTGCCTAGTCAGCTCAGGCTACTTGGTGAGTTCCTCATAATGGAAAGCCCTATCACAATGCAAAGGTGTATGGATCCTCATTAACGACACCTGAAGTTGTCTTCTGACCTCACATACACACACCTGTGCACAATATACACATATCTGCTTCCACATGAGATAAAAATCAATATGTTTGTCTGGCACACTACATGTTTGGAGATGTTGGTAAACCAACTTCATGACAGTACTGTGCTGGCTGCTTTCAATGACAGCTTGACACAGTAGGAGGTATCTGAGAGGAGGAGCCATCAATTAAGGAAATGCCTCTAGAATATTGGGTTGTGGCCAAGCCTGTAGGGCCTTTTCTTAATTATTGGTCAGTGAAGGAGGGTCCAGTCCATTGTGGGTGGTGCCACTCCTAGGCTGGGTTCAATAACAAAGTGGGCTGAGCAAGTCAGTAAGCAGCATCCCTCCATGGCCTCTGCATCAGCTCCTGCCTCCAGGTCCCTGTCCTGTTTGCAATCCTGTCCTAACTTCCTTCATTGTTGAACAGTGATGAGAAAGTGTAAACCTGAGCAACCCTGTCCTTCCCAAGTTGTTGTGGTCCTGACTTTCTTTCGTTAGAACAGTAGCTGAGACAAGTTCAAACTGACTTTCTTACCCTAACGCAGAGAGCATCTCACAGCTCAACATGTTCACTTCTTCCTCTTCCTGGTTTGTGGGTACTTCAGAAAGGAGACACTCTTTTGGTTGTTAGTCACCAAGATCAGAAGCCCGGAAAGGATTTTACTAAGCAGTTGAGAAACACAGTGTTATGAGACAATTTTCCCCCAAACAGCCAATTTCCAAGGCCTTTTGCCCCCTAATCCTTTCCACTGTTAATTATCAAATATTTTTCCTCCTAGGGACAGCTATAACATAGTCACCACTAACTCATAAAAGCAGGGAAAAAGGCTTTTAACCAGTAGCTTTTAATGCTCTATATTATCTTAGTTAAATGGGAAGGATTGGAGAAATGACTTGGCCGTATTTTAATTCAGAAGTAGATCTATATACAGACTAATACAGATAGTGAGGTTGTTTTGCAGCAGAATTTTAAATTCTGTGGAAATCATGGTTTCTCAGTGTTAGGGCCTTGATGTAAATTCCTTTTCTGCTGCTAGCACTTAGAATCTTGGGAAGTAAGAATCAAAGGAGTGTACCAGCACAGGCCCTTTGGGACGCTGGTGAGAAGCCAGACACTGTGGTCAGGGCCTAAGGTACAAGGGGCAATGAGTCAGGTCCTAGACAAGGGACCAGAAACTTGAGCCCTCAGAGTTGGTCTTCCTCTTATTCTTCCCCATCATTTCTTCCCACTCCTGTCTTGATACAGAGTCTCCTGTATCCCAAGCTGGCCTCAAACTTCTGACCTCCCAAGTGGCAAAGGCTGAGGTTACAGCTATACACCACCAGGCCAAGTTATTTCTTTTCCCTGAGCTATTAGGTTTGAGATCAGATCTTTCGGTATGCTTAATAAACACTTGGCCAGCTCAACCATTCCCCTTCCTCCAAACCCTTCTTCAGAATTCCCACCCCTGCTGCTCTTCTTAGGGTGTAGAACTATGTCTATGTCTGTCAACCCCAGTATTTTGTGTCCCCATCTCTTCCATATAGTTTGCCACCAGCAAATCTATGTATAAAATGCTAATCTATATTCATACCTCCCCAAACTTTACAGTTATTATTTTCCTCAAGGCTTCAGAAAAAGCAATTTCTTACATATTGAGCTAGAAGATTTAGCAAATCAGGTTTAACATGCCCAGTTAAGTCTGAATTTTAGGTTAGCAACAAATATGCCCTTACATAATTATGTTCCAAATGTGGCATGGGACATTCATATTTTAAAAAGTGTGTTGACTTCAAATCTAAATATTCCCAGACGTCCTGTATTTTATTTGGCAGTCATGCATGGTTTGTCCCCTCACCATCATAGGCGAGATCCGGACTGTCATACCACGGCGCTAAGACTTTCTCATGGTCATTTCAGTTTGCAGAGAGCAGCTGTGCTCTAGGGATCTCACAGAGCAACCTCACTTTTGTTTCAGTTTCTTCTAGCACAAAGCACCATAATTAAGGCCTGCTGTGATCCCAGAGAGCCACTTCTGGGGATCAGCAGGCCTCTTTCCCATTGGTCTTCACTTGTGATGGTTGCAGCCAACCAACAATTACGCCATGGCTCAGTTTGGGAGTTGAGATCCAAAGTCAAAGAATATGTTTTTTTTTTCTTACTATAAACGTGAAACAGTCATGAAATTCACTCTAAATGAAGGACCATGAAGGAGCTTTCTCATTTTGAGAAATTGCATATGTGTGTGAAGAGATGGAATGAAGTGTACTCTTTGGAGATACCCATGATCTTCATTACCCAACCACTGTGATTCTCATTATCCAACCACTCTTTCCCCACACCCAAAATGACTTCATTTCCTATTGTGAAGTCTATACTTTGGGTATATAGTTTGAGTTCATAGTCTGGGTTTGGGAATGTAACTTGGCATGCTTGTAGCTCTGGTATCAATCCCTAACACCTCATGAACTGGGCATGGTGGTACTAATCCGTCAAATCAGCACCCAGCATAAAGAAGCAGAATGAACATAAGGACAAGATTACCTTCTGCTCTAAATGAGCTTAAAGCCAGCCTGGGGTACATGACACCATTTCTCAAAAAAAAAAAAATGAAGCAGCAAAATGAGCAATCTCTGTGTCTTTTTATGCTTTCAACACGGAAGAATGTATTCTAAGCACATTACATATGCTTTTTTCTCACAAAACAAAGCCCTGTTCTTAAACTGTCTTTGAAATATCTAATGATCATCTCTTGTTCTAGAACTGATTTTATTTTTAGTAAAACGTCCTAAGAACCTCTCTTTTTGGCTCATCCATCCTTATCCATTTCATAACCATTACCTTTTTACCAGTAACAGAAATGCCTTAGCTTTAGACCAGAGAATGATTGAGTCTGTATGAAGAGCAATACATTTCTTAGGGATGTCTAAAAAGTGGCCATTATACATTGTGGACCATGAAGATGGAATGTTCCAGCACATGACATAGTTGGTTTCTATTTTACCTTTCTTCTTCTGTGTCTTTCTCACCCAGATTATTAGGGATGGAGTCAAAGACCTTAGCATGGTGTTCTCACTTCTCTGTTGTGACTAAAAATGTTGTGACATTTTTAGTCTTTAGGGTTTTTTAAAAATCTCTTTAGTTGGTCCTCTCCAGAGCTACATACTCGCCCACCTCTGATATAAGGATCTATTAACTTCTCAGTAAATGGCCATCTCCTCCTTCAGCATGCAATTGCAGGCTTGTCATGTTCAGCATACAGATAGAATGTTCACGGCATCCTCTGCTCTCCCCCTCCTCTGCTTCCTGTCCTTCTCTGTCTCATCTCAAATCATCCGAGTACCAAAATAGTGTGGAGCGACTCCTTCCAGCGAACTTTAGCTGTTTTCCTCAGCAGGAATTACTGTTATTTTCTGGGAGCTCTTCAAACCACGTGAGCTTCTTTTGCAGCAGTCATTCATTCTCTGCCAGTGTTTGGTTTTTTCTCTTCAAGAGGATTTTCTTCCCCGTGGATTGTAAACCTTTATAATGATAATTATGATCTCCATTTGCTGAATATTTTCAGAGTTCTCTACTGAGTGTATTCTTTGAGTTATTGGTTTCATCCTTGAAATAAGAAATAATGTTATAGTATTATATCAATTCTCAAGTCTATCAATTTGCTAAAGTTTACTTGGTAGAGTCATAGCTCCATGCCAGGGATGATATAACTAAAATCCCTGTGTGTAATCACCACACCAGGGGACAAGGAAAATGACTTGTTGATTTTTCAAAAACCCCCGAAACAAATGCACTGATTTTACTGTCATTCATTTTTTTCTCCATTATTTATTTCACACGGTTTTCAAAACTTCACTTTTCTTTATCCTTTCACCTGGCCTCCAGTTATTTACTTGAGGATTATCTCCTGGAACTCCCAATAAATGAAGAATGTTTTTAAATACGTGTACTTCGTTAAAAATCAAAACATTCAAATATCTTCTACTTCTGCTGTCTTGTGAAGAGTGAAGCATACTTAATTTTACTAAAGGTGGGTTAGAAGTCTCACTTGTATAGATTACTAAAAAAGGCATTGCAGTTCATAGATGCTAAAGTAATGGTGAACTACATCAATTAAAACAGAATTCTGACAACAGCAAACAAAGGAAGCACATAATTCTGCTGTTTGATTGCTTGGAGAGAGGCATCTTTGCTTCCCACATTGGCAACTCAAGTAAAACACTTGGAAAGCCATTATGGGCTCTTGTAGTCATCAGCAGCAGCATATTAATTTCTCAGGAGACTACATCCCACAAACTTGGCGCAGTGACTAGACACTGAATTGTTACTTGACTTACTCCTTATTGATCAGTCAAGTTTTGCAAATTATTTCATTCACTTATTTAAGATTAAAATGTCACGTGTCTACACACATAGAGTTTTTCTGATTGAGAAGGAGGCATGTTTTCTGAAAAGCTCTCTTTGCTTTGCGTGCATCTCTCCCCCCACCCATAGTTTATTCTTCTCCCTCATTTGGTAACTATGGTAGGCTGCCTTACAGTTTCCACATGGGGCTTTCACTTTTGTGTTTCAATTGTAGAGAAATACATTATTTTATTTGAGATACTAAACCACTTATATCAGCAGGAAGTAAAAAAATTGATGCCTCAAAGCCTTTTATTAAGCTACAGTGAGAAAAGGCAGAAAGCACCTCGGTTTGGCTTTGCTCCGACATCATTCATGCTTGACCACCAGCAAGTATTTATTGATAATTCATACCCCACAACTCCTGTTGGCTTCCCACCAACTTCAAATTTTAGCACTATGGCTTCACATGTTAGAGTCTTCTTTAGAATGTTTTTTTTTATGTCATCCAAGTGAAAGAAATATAGGAAGCCCTTGGAAAAGGAGACAGTAGGAAAATATATAAGCTATAGGCTATATAATTAATACCTATATAGACAAGGTGTAAAGAGAATGTCTCCTGGGAATATGTCAAGACAAATGGAGGAGATTGCCTAACAGTATATCCTAGACTTTCTACATTTGGTCCCTAGACACCTGGCTAGTTTTATTCCTTAATAATCCTTTTTTAATGGTCAACAAAACATAGGGCCTGACAGAGTTATATTCAGTGATGTGAAAAACCGAAGTGGAAGAGTATGATCTGCAAAGAAGGGTGCATGGAGACTTGGAACCTGTCAGAATGGAATGACCACACATGACCAACAAAGGATGAGTTTAAATATGATCTCGTTCATGGGAGCAGACACTTAGCACAGGCCTTTAGTGCAGAGAGTTTCATTGGGAGGTAGTTCCAAACTATAATTTTTTGGTAAATGCCAAGCAAGCCAGAAGAGAGAGGATATACTATCGAGGCTGCAGCTATAGGCAATAGTTTGCCTGGCCGATGGTGGAAGTCAGATCTAGTAGCCCTTGCCACTGTTTATGGTTGTTTCTGGGATATGGGCTCTCTAGGCCTTGCAAGCTGCAGTTGTACCTCCTGTAAGAACCTCACAGAGGCTTAGATAGAGTAAGCACCGAGGCAGAGTGAAAAAAAAAAAAAAACAAAAACAAAGCATGGGGTGTCTTCAGAGGACCTAGTATTGAAGGCCACAGCAAGAGGTGAAATTGCAGTCTGATCTAGAGGGTGTGCAGTGCAGGCTGATCTTGAGGCTATGCAGTTCAGTACTGATCTAGAGGGTATGCAATGCAGTCCTGATCTAGAGGGCATGCAGTGCAGACTGATCTAGAGGGTATGCAGTGCAGTACTGATCTAGAGGGTATGCAGTGCAGTACTGATCTAGAGGGTATGCAGTGCAGACTG
>JAQHUG010000080.1:6149936-6161674 GCA_028555095.1 Dicrostonyx torquatus
ATGCAGTGCAGACTGATCTAGAGGGCATGCAGTGCAGACTGATCTAGAGGGTTGCAGTGCAGGCTGATCTAGAGGGTGTGCAGTGCAGTACTGACCTAGAGGATATGCAGTGCAGACTGATCTAGAGGGTTGCAGTGCAGGCTGATCTAGAGGGTATGCAGTGCAGGCTGATCTAGAGGGTATGCAGTGCAGTACTGACATAGAGGGTATGCAGTACAGTCCTGAAGACCTCTCAGGTCAGCTTTAACCACCATAGTGAATAGAGGGATAAAATGTCTGTCAGAGGCAGAGGCTTCTGACAGAACTCTGGGATGTTTAGCTAGGCAGCTTGTTATTTTCTTGAAATAAAATGCTTTCTGGAGGAAAATACGTCTTGCTCTTAAAGTCTTCATTCCACAAGTCACGAGTTTCTGACAAATTCCTTTTGTCATGAGATCAAAAAGAGCACATCTTACAATGTGAGACAACAGTCTCTGTCTCTTGGTTTTATGGAAAACAAAACTATATCATTTGAAAAATCACAGGAGGGCGATGTGATAATTTAGGTTTAGTTGTAGATAGGGACTGCCTCATTTTTGTTGGTGGAAAGTAGTCTGTTTTTAAACATTTCAGGGTAGTTAATATTAAATCTTGCTTCTTAATATCACAGTCAAATTACTGGAAATTGGATTTTCTACCCAGTGTCTCTGCTTTCTTGTTTCAAAATCACTCTTGAAGAAATAGTGGTAGGTTTTCTATATCCAATTTTATACAAAACGTGCAGTTACTGTGTTCACCAAGAACCTTCTTAGAGATCAAATTCTATAAACAAATCTGTTTTATAAGTTCAGTTCTTTTAAAGTTTGTGTGTGCATATATATGTATATATATGGTGTGTATTAGATGTATGTACTCCATATATATTTATGTTATATATCCTGGTTTTCCTTTGTTATAATATTTAATACTTCATATTCCTCTGCTGCCTTGCATGTGTCCATAAATTTCCCTCTTTGCCTTTCCCTGAATACCTAGCTCTTGAAATGCTGTTCAGAAACACTTGTTTTATTGGCTGGAGGCAGGTATCTAAAAGAGTCCACAGTGATGGTAATGATAGTTGCTTTGTAGGATGTACATTTTTGGAGAGTCATGACAATGGGATTTACTTGAAGTTTGTGTTTTATTTAGTTCCTGTAGTTAGTACTCTTTATTTTCAGCCATTCTCTCGGCCCGTTTAAGTCCTGCTCTTCCATTGACCTGTCTACTATGGTGGCATTTCCAGCTGGGCTCTTGAATGTCTTCTCACTATGTGTCTATCATCAAGGCTCTAGCTATATTGCCACGCCCTCCAGCGGTGTTGCCTATGTTATATAAACATGGGAGGTTCAAGGGGAGGTTAGTACTTGCGAGTTATGCCTCCGGCGTTCCATGGTAATCAATTTAAGTCATAAACTCAAAGGATTTTTCTCTCTATCTGTTAAAGTCTTCTGCTCTCACCCCTGCTCCCACTTGTAATTAGGGGGGAGAGGTGCGTGTGTTGTTTGTTCCCTGCACCCAGCTTCAAGCCCCCAGCAGCTGGCCCGCTCAGCTACTGGCTGGCCGCCTGCACCCGAAATAACCACGTGAGGACGGTATTCATTTAAACTCTGCCTGGCTTATTATCACTAGCCTTTTCCCGGCTAGCCCTCACTTCATAAACTAACCCATTATAAAAGTCTGTAAGTCACCACGTGGTGACATACCGGAAAGGTCTAACCTGCATCCATCTGCGAAGGTGGCTCGTGGCGTCTGCTCACTTCCTTTCTTCTCCTCCCAGAACTTCCATTCTGTCTACTCCGCCCACCTAAGGGCTGACTTAACTATAAGCCAGGAAGCTCTTTATTTAACCAATCAAAGCACAGAAATACAGGTGGACCCTCCCACACCCACTATCTGTTTACTGTTAAAGTCTTTTGCTGTACCTGGCCAAACAAGTAAATTTACCAGAGGACCCATTGATGTCCCTGAAAATGGTAATTCTGACTTTGATGTTAATAAAGCACTCAAGAGGCCTCCAGTGTTTCAAGCCTTTATGCAAACTCTAGTCCTAAGCATCTAGAACTCAATGAGGAAGTATGTAGATAGGAAAAACTCTCCCTAAGTAAAAACTGACAATTTGGGAAAAGCATGGATTAAGATCCAGTTGCTATTAGAAAATCTCCATTCTAGGAATATAGAAACTGGAAAGATTCCTTTACAAGATTAAGTATTCAAGCCTTAAATTAGTTTATCCAAGAAGGAAAAGTTTAACCCAATAGGTGTTCTGGCGGGAGCCAGCCAAGAAGCAGAAAAACTTGTTAGGCTTCCTTTTAGAGGAAGGGTGAGGAATGTTTTAGAGACAAGGTGAGAAACAGGGAGCCACAGCAGGTAGCTAAGAAAAGCTTCCTAGATGAAAGGAAACTTTCTTATCTGAGATCAGTGATAACAAAGACAAGAATTTCTCTGCTAAAGATACCTTATCTAATACCTAGCATCTGGATGTTAGACTCTCCTAAAAATCACAAAAAGAAGCTTTTCTCACTTTGTCAACTGACAATATATGACCCTCTGAATTGCTCTTTGTTTGAAAACTATATATTGAAAATGAAAATTCAGTAAAGTTGCAACAGATTCAAACCACTCTCTTGTGTGCTGGTCTGTCTGTCATTCGGCTAACTCGTGCTCTCCTGGGAACAAGGCCCTGATTCCTCATGGTCTGTGGAGCTGCTCTGAGCCGGTCCGTGGCACTATATCATGTGCTTGAGCTAACTCCTACATTCTGACTCCTGTAGATGATCTATAGGGAAGAGGTATCTCTCACACCCAAGTTACAAGTTCCAGAAAAGAACGGGCTAGAGGGATGTCCCTACAAACTCTGCCATGCTCTTGAGATCCTCAACACACCTCTCTGTTTCTGAAATATACACAGCATGTACTTTGTGACTACAACCCTAGCCTGCAAACACACTGCTCACTCATTTATGGCCATCACCTTGCCTTGTGACCTCTCACCTCCTTCACCTTGTCATAAGTGTCTAGTAAATATGAATTTGTTGCCATTAGTGGCTTAACCCATGTCATAGTGAGCAGAAAGTTTTACTGAGGATCTTCCTGCAGTCTGTGATGTAACTGGGAGCTAGAAAACTTCACAACGCTTCTCAGCTAGCTATATCAATATGAGTGGAGGTGTTTTCCTTCAGGAAGCTGGTAGCCCATCCTGTACAGATTTATCATCCTTTAATTGTTATAGGAAGACGGCACTTTTTTGTATTTTTTTTTGAAGTGCTGGGAATTGAACCTACGACCTCACACATTGAAGGCAAGTGCTCTGCCACTGAGCTATCTTCCTAGCAAGATAGTACATTGTACACACGAGGCTCTATCATTTTGGATCTGGAAATTATAACAGTAAAAATTCTTACACTGTTTAAAACTAAGCTGTCAACTGGTTTTTAAAATACCCTAAAATATAACCTTCACAGAAGTAAAATTGCAAGTTGTTATTCTGATCCTTACCATTTTATTTATAGAGAGAAATTACTAAACTAAACAAGCAGGTTGATCCAAAAACCTTATGGCTCATTCATAAAAGTTGATGTTGCTTATTAGAGTCCAATATCAGTATATTGTAATCCCCATAGTTTTAGCAATTAGAAATACAATAAATTTTCAGTGCCATTTTTAAATTTCAGAAAATCTCTGCTGAGTACAGCAATTATATGAAGTCATGTAGAAGCTTCCATGTTATTCAATTTAAAAGAACTCATTGTGTCAGAATGTTACAGTTGTTTAATAATTTAAGGTGTGAGGGCAAGAACAGTTAATGCAAATGCAGAAAATGGGACACCAAACTCATTTATTCCTCTTCTTGCTCTATTAATCTGTTATTATCTGGTGCAATTTGTGATCTCACTTGGTATAATCACCATGAAGTCTACAATTTAGATAATCAAATGTGTCATCAATTCTTCTAATAAGTTAGAAAGTAGTTTATAATTTTGTAATTATTAAAATACAGTATGTGCATTTTATTTGTACACAGGTTGAACATTGTAATCATGTAATTTCTTTGAGGAAAGAATATTGAATTACCACTTATAATTTGAGTCATGGGCTAAATATAATATAATAATAATGATAAAATAATAATAAATGGCTTTTGGGAACAAGGAAATTACTACTGCCTGATTTTTTTTATTCTAAACATTCTGTTTATTTTGCTTGTAAAGGATGTTCACACACTGTACCACATATTATGATTGTAAGGATTGCTTAGGAAATGTGTAAAGTGAGCTCTAAAACCACCGAGATCACAAGACTAAAAAATAACAAACTTTCTCTGGGAAATAAAAGGACTTCTTTTCTTCTTCTTCTCAGCTCCGCAAGGCGATTATAGATCACATATCAGATTCTTTCCTGGACACGACAGTTCCGCTCCTGGTTCTCATTGAAGCTGCTAAGAATGGCCGAGAAAAGGAAATCAAAGAGTATGCTGCGATATTTCACGAGCACACAGGCAGGCTCGTGGAGGTAAGCGTGCTATAGCCGCAGCTGCTTCCAGTCCAGGAAAGCAAGGTTCCTTCACTATTTACAGTTCATTTCTGGTCCTATAAAACAATTGACAACACACTACAAATGTTACAGTGCTGGACCTAGGTAATAGGGAAGTTTATGAGTCAAATGGTATAAGCTACCCTTCAGTGGCTTGAAAAGAAGCAATTCATTCATAAATATCTGTGAAATTGTGCTCATTGTTGTTTCAATTTTAAACACCCATTTTATTGGCACTAGACAAAAGAACAAAGTATTTTCTTACCATTCTAGCTTTAATTTATCAAATACTCCATGCCATGTGCTTTATTGTCTGGCTTTCATGGGTCTTTCCCTCCTGCTTTTTAGAACATATTATTATGTGACATTAAAAAAAAAAAGACAGTAGAATGTGCAGGTTTTGAGAGTTTCATGAAAAATTAAGTAGGAAGACGGGTTTAGAGGAAGGGGAGATGTTAAGCCACAATTCCCTGTGCTTAGCAGCTGCAGATGTGACGGTGACGCCATGGTTTTAAGAGCAGGATGGCAGATTGCTAACAGAACTACGAAGGGCTGTAGATAAGAGATTCTCAAGAGTCAATGAGTTGAACCTGTTGCCTCATGGGTATCAAAGTACAGCCCATTAAAGCAGAGATTGTGAAGGAAGTATTTCTTCAGGCAACAGTACGGACAAGGCCAGGAACCAGAGACTAGAAGGGATGAGTGTTCTACCAGGTTCATAAGCCAGAAATCATTCTTGGCTGCTACTCGGCGGTGTGTCTGTACCAGTTTTTGTTTTTTAAACAGAGTCTTACTGTGTCGCCTCAGCTAGTTTGGAATGTATTCTGTAGCCCAGGCTGCCCCCACACTCACAAGATCCACCTGTCTGTGTCTCCCAAGTGCTGACATTAGAGCGGTGTGCTAACACGCTTGCATTTGTCCCAGTTAGAGCAACTAGTGTCCATTACGATCTTCTGTGCCCATTCCAGGCTGGTGATTAAACATTTGACTGCCACCTCTTCCTACATAGTCATGAGCTCTGAAGTGAAATGTAATTATTTTGCCCAAATTGCTTATAAAAAAATGTGAAATAATTGCAACTCAAATTAGAATCATAGTAACACATAGGTTTTTTTAAACACCTTTATGTAAATATATGGAACAACTTCTAATATAGCTAGCATTTTTACTGTAGCTCCCCTGCTTGGCTCTAGTCTCTGTAGCTAGAAAATGGAAAATAAATGAATGACTACTTGATTGCTAAGAACATGCCATTCCCCCAAGCTCCTCACCTCTGGTTTAGAAGTTGCCTTTGAATGTTTCAAGAATTTGGCGAGACAGTGCAAGTGTTATTAATCCAATGACCAATTTATGAAAATAAAGTTATAAAATCTGAAACTAACCTAGTTAGTGTCAGTGCTGAATTCAGGTCTATAATTTTTAGTGATCAGATTTTGTGATCTACTTTTGATACAGTTTTGTCTAATCTTTCATGTGCGCCTTCTTCAATTATTATTTATTAGTGATTTCCCCGGGGGAGTGGTGGCAGGTTTTACAAAGAGATTCTTAATTGAGCATCATCCCCGAGAGCTGCAAAACATCTGTCTAAAAGTGGGTGTCTCTGCTGAAGTCACACCAAATAATGGGCCGGGGGATATTTCCGTGATATACTTCAAAAGTAAAGTTTGATTTCTGTAGATAGTATATTTTGATTCCAATTTCTCAGTTTAGTTTTTCTGTGAAAGCCTTGTCTTTATGCTACCTACTGGAAAATGACACCTTGATCAAACTGTAAAGAGGCAGTAGGTGGGGTCAGAGACACAGCTCGTGTTACACCCCTGAGAACTCTTTCCAGAGACCGCTTGCTCAGGGGAAGCCTAGATACAAGACTTTGCTGTTGAAAGAATGTCCAGACCAGTTGTTATGAGCATAGTTGGAGTTTATTAGGAAGTGTTCTTAAAATAGTTTTAACCTTAGAAGCTAATAGAGTTGCTTAAAAGGATAGTAAGCATCCCCATGTAGGTGTTGGCACCTCAAAAGATAATTTCTCTTATGTGTTTTATACAAAAGTCATGCATATTGCTTTGGAGGTCCCATGCTCAGAATTGGTTGTACAAGAAGGTTCAGAAATGCCTTGGCTATAAATGGACCTGATATTCTTGTCTGTGAGATTCCTAGCAAGATCTCAGTTTTTAAAGGAGTATTGGCCATATTCAAAAGGAGTGCACACTCATGGCTTCAGTGTGACTACAAGATCATTTTATATTCTTACTTGAAAAAAAATCTCTATGTAAAAGGAAGATTGTCTCTGTGGGCAGCAGGCTCCACAGCAAGAGTTAATTGTGCTAGAATTCCCACCTGTCTTCTAGGGCGAGACTTCCACAGGACTGCAGTATGATGGTTCCTTTCCCCACATCCTTTAATGCCCCCATCTTTCTAGTCATCCCCAAACAACTTTTTTAAGAGTTCTATGGACAACTCCTCTTGGAGATGTTAACATTTCTGAATACCCTAGCAATTTAAAAGTTAGTTTTTCTTTATTTTAACCTAGAGTTTCTTGAAGTAAGCTCTCCTAATGCTTCCTTTCGTGTTGTTTTGCAAAAGTACTGCCTTCAAACACAGCTATGAATGCTGCCTTAATATTTTAACCGAATGATAGTTCACTCTCATGCACCTAGAGCTCTAAGAATTTGCTTTAAATGTTCAAGGATTTTCAGAATTCCCTCTTCTATGTGAACATTAAAGAGTAAAAGCTTTTGGAATTATGAGCTATTGGGAGACTGAGAATTGGTTTTATTTAAATCTGAATATCCCCTTAGCAGAGAATAAAGTGATTATGGCAGGCTGTAGTTGTATATGCATTTCCATCCCTATCTGTTATGATGGAGACATTCTGGTCTAAGTGACTTTCAGTTTCAGTGACTTTTCATTATGCAGAATAATTCCTAAACTAACTAGCTTAAAGCAACAATTTGTTAAAATCACTCATCTGTCTTTAATTAGCACAAAGATGAGCAGTTCTTGCTTAGGATTTCTCAGTGATTTGTCATCCTTATATATTAACTGGATAGAGTCTACTAAATATCTGTCCCATCTGAATACAGAAGATGGCCTGTTCCCATGCCCCATGTATGCTAGCTATTAACTGAAGGGTCGGCGTTGTTGTATAGAGATCAAATGTGACATTTTGTCTGGCTTGAGTTTCTTGCAGAATAGGTTTCAGGCTCTAATAGGGTCACAACAGTACCAGCAATGTTGGGCGAAACCCCACCCCACTGGGTGCTTAGCCTGAGGAGATCTTTTCAGTGGTTTCTATGCACGTGAGGTTGGGGTTTTGATTTAAACCACAGAAAAGAACTTATGGTGAGTCAGGGGGAAGCCAAGGTGGAGTTTGTTAAGAAGACAGGACAGAGAGCAATATATCACACCCCAGAGATATGAGCTCTTCCTCTTCTTAGGAGAGAGAGCTGCATGGAGGTGTCTTTAAAAACCTAGGAGATGATTTCTGTGACCCTCAAAGTTACATTGTTGAAAGGGTGCAATCTATATCTAAGTTTAAAAGCATAAATTGAAATATTTGGGTATTTGATCTTTTATTACAGTTACTTGTGTTTGTGTGTGAGTCGGGGGGGGGGGTGGTATGTGTGTAGACATGCTCATGCATGTACAGATCAGAGGAAACTTGCCAAAGATGATTACCTTCTTCTACCATTTGTGTCCCGGAGCAAGAACTCAGGTCTTCAGGCAGCAAACAACTTTACTTTTGAGGCATTTTTACTAGCTCATGTAGATTTCATGTTTTCTTATTTTGCTTTGTTGATGCAGTGTCTTATATTACATTACAATAGCTCTTGCCGTCCTGGAATTCCTTATGTAGACCAGGCTGGTGTTGAATTCACAGAGACCCATCTGCCTCTCTCTCTGCCTCCTGAGTGCCGTGGCTAAAGTCATGTATCACAATGCCCAGCTTGACTTATTTTTGCCTACTGACTTTTCCTTTAGTAAATGTTAAGTGGTTTATGAAGTACGCTGTACAGATTTATATATGAAAAAATGGTACTGAGAAAGAATAAATGACCAGAGGTACACACCAGGCAAGGATTATAGTATCTCTGCCTTCTATCTTGTCACAGGAGTGCAGAGATTGATTACACCTTGGCTTCATGTGGGTCCTGGGCTTCTGAACGTAGGACTCAATGCTAACATGGTAACAGGTCTCTCAATGCTGCCATGATAAGGATTTCACCCACAGAGCCATCTCTGCAGTGAGCACATATATTTTTAGCATGAATATGGCTCATGATTTGAATTTTGAGATTTTTCTCAGACAGGGGTGTATGGACACGTTAGGTGATTAAGTCAGTTGTGTTGAAATCCTTGGCTTTCAGCCATGAGACCTCAAGCAGATTGAGTCATAGCTTCTTTCCTTGCCCCATAACTTCTTAATTTCCCCCATCTTTTCTATCCCACCTCAGCAAGGGCAAACTAGAAACAGGCAATGGAAGCATCCTTTCTCTTAACGCTCAGACCTTCTTCTGAGAAGAACGCCATTCTTCTAATGCCATTCACGTCTTCTGTACTTTTTCTTGTGACAGTAGTGGTACAGCCTGATAGAACTAAGGGGAGAGGCGACTCTGTGCTCAGCAGGGGGAATAGCCAAACATGCCTGGCTGACTATTATCTACTGCATATGTCCTAGGGGGATTTCATTGTCTTTATCGTACTCTTTCATGTTAGGAATATCTTTTATTTATTATTTTACAATGTTATACATGTATACCTTATATCTTGATCATATTTATGCTAACTCCCCCCTTACTTGTCCTGAATGCTTCTCAACAGTGTACCTTAATCACTCCCAACCCCCTGCCTGCTGGAATATTAACTGATCTCGCTGACTCAATCTTGTCATACTTGTCACATAACCATAGTCATGCCATGTCTAGGAGACAGCATTTCACAGGAATCCTCCCATTCTTTAGGCTCATACTGTCTTTCCAGCCCTTTTCCCTGATGTTCGTTTTCTGAGTCTTGACCTAAGCACTCACAGTCATTTGTTCTCAGCATTGTAGCTACCTGTGAGTCCTTACATTAACTACTGCCCACTGTGTGATTCTGGGGTCCTCTGGAGTCTCCTTGACTAGTAACTTATAGAGTGTTATCCTACACCTGGCTCTGAGACACTCATGTAACAACCCATGTCTTCTTGGAAAGCATTGTCCACTTACGTAAGGAATCTGTGTTCAAAATCTCTCTTCTTTATTATATAAGTTGTTTATATTCCAGGATTTTAGTTTAAAAAGTGGTATACCCTTGGCCCCTTCATTTGCTTTATTTCTATATGGAGTTTAAAGAAGCTAATGTCTGAAACATCTATTTTTTGTCAATTGATTGAGATTTGTAGCTTCCTAAGAAATACTAAAACAAAATCTTCATCATTTTTTAAAAATATAACTGCTTAAACATTTTCCTTGTCAAGAACACTTTCATATTTACTTCCAGGAAAATCTTTGATTTAAAAGGAACCACCTCATGAAAACAAGAGAGGAGAATATTATTAATTTACTGTAAGGAGGGAAACACAAGGGATTTGTGAGAGTCCTGAGAAAT
Source organism: Dicrostonyx torquatus (assembly GCA_028555095.1). Lineage (NCBI taxonomy): Eukaryota > Metazoa > Chordata > Mammalia > Rodentia > Cricetidae > Dicrostonyx > Dicrostonyx torquatus. The sequence goes on from JAQHUG010000080.1 coordinate 6,160,074, forward strand.
GGAAGAGTTTATATAGATCAGACTCAGAAGACATCGAGTTTTCCTTGTATAGGTAGCTCACCAGTCTCTTCCCCTCTCCCTCCCAACACCCCACACTGATGTGCACATACACCCATCTTATTCTGAAGCTGGGTCATTTGATACAGCAGGGCAGGGAGCCTTAAGTTCTAAATGACTTGGAGAAAAAGCTATTTTCAACATATCTAGGTCTTCAGACCTCAACTATATTTGTCAGAGAAATCTAAAATCAGTGAACTAGTTGAATTCAGACCTAAATGGGGGAAGCAAACCCATTTAAAAAGAATTCCTATCAGATCTCCTAAGACAACCTTTGTATGGGTAAAGAAACTTTGTAAATAATGGCTAACCTTTAACTTTAAAAGAAATAAAGGAGACGGAAGAAAAAACAGAGACAGAAGGATTGAGGGGTCTTAAGTATTAAATCAAGACATGGAAGATGTGAGCTCCCAGCCCTAAACAAGAAGTTATCTGCATTTTCTCCAGTAGAATCTTAGTGGGAATGTTAACTACACCAGAGTAGGCGCCGTGCTCAGGAGTACTCAGCCAATAAAAAATAAACTCAGTGGTATTTTTCTAGACCTTTTGTCTCATTTTGTTTAGTTTTGGCATTTGTGTTTTGTCTTATTGGTCTTTTGCTTGTGTATTTTGCTTTCCTTTGTGGGTATGTGTGTGTGAGAGAGAGTTTGTATTTCTTGTTCTTTTGTTTGTTTAATTTTGTTGTTTGTTTTTTTTTTAAAGAGAAAGGGAGAAAAATAACAATGATGGGTAAGTGGGGAGGATTTGAGAGGAGTTGGATGAAGGAAAAATACGATCCAAATACATTGTGCAAAAATTTTTTTCAATATAAAAGAAATGGATGAAGGAAATGGAAATGACTAAGCAAAGTGACAAAGAAATGGGAACTGCACATTCCTGCTCTTCGGGAAAGACACGTCTGAAGTTTTCTGTGCACTGGAGGTTAGATACAATGGAAAGATGTTTAATAAAAACCGGGACAGTGCCATAATGAGAGAACCCAGAGCTGCTTGCTACTTGCATAGTCTATCAAACTAAAGAGAATCCGAAGTTCCTCATACTTGTAATATAAGACTAGTTATCATTTCTTTGTATCCCCAGAGTCATAGTATGGATGATAATAAGAAACCACAATAGCAAAGAATCAACAGGATAGCATTTATAAAGTCATCTTAATCTGGTCATTGATAACAAGTGTAGTCATTGAACTGTGATCCCAAGTATTTGGATGCTACTCTGGTGGTGAGTTGGAGCAGCATTAATGCTCAGTCCTTCAACTAATAATATCTTCTAAGATTATAAATTTTATCTTTATAGAATTATACAGACAGTAATGACCCGACCTGTGGGTCCAGTTATTCAGGGGGTCTGAAGAGGCTCCTATCTGAAAATCATGGGCGAGAGAAAAGAACGAGACCAAGCAAAATCTCTCTTGTCAAGGTCTCCCTTTATTAGGGAACAAAGCCAAATATATATAGCCCCAGAAGCTGTGGGGCTGGTTCTTGAGGTGGGGGTCGGGAATTGAGGGTAATAAACACCTTGGGGCAGAGAGCAGGATACCCAGC
>JAQHUG010000080.1:6204307-6222869 GCA_028555095.1 Dicrostonyx torquatus
TTTTTTCTCTCTTTATTTTTAATGTGCTGGTGCTTGATTGCTGGTCCAAAGAACAGCCCATAGGGCTAGAGAGGAAGCTGAGAAGTGTAAGGCATGCACTGTTCTTGCAGAGGACCTGGGTTTTATTCCCGCACACTCACAGGCTTACAGCTACCTGTAACTCTATTTCCAGGGGAGCTGACCCTCTGGCTTCTGCAGGCATCTGCATTCAAATACACATACCTACATAAGACACACACACATGGAAACATTTAATTAAAAAGAAGATACATTAAAAAACACAACAATAACTATAAATCAAATTTCAGGTCTGTCATCCAAAATCTCTGCAGCAAAGCCTTCTGCTCTAAGGACTTCCAGAAGTAGTATTATACCCATCTAGGTTGACAAGGTGATGTTTTGAACACTCTTCGCTTCCCCTGTGAAGGTGTTTTATCCTCACGGCCCTTGTCCATTTTCCCATTGGGAGTGCTGCACTTCCCCTTGTAATAAACTCACTTATCTTCTCTGGCCAGCACTGTGTCTCACCTGAACTTTTTCTCCGCTATCATAAGGGGCTGCAGAGGAGGCTGCAGGGAGATCACACACCATTGTCACTTAGCACATTCCTTTTCCCTGTAATGGGTGTGTGCTCAGAGAATGCAAATTAGCTGTATTATTAATTTAAGAAAGACATAATTAGCGAGGTAAATCTTCTGCCAAAATCCACATAGCATACTGCAAAGCCAAACACAAATGAGCTGTGATTAGCCCGCTGTGCCCCGTTATTAATGCAGATGAATGGGGTATTCCCTGTGGGTGTGAGATGTAAGCCATGCACACTTCCTGGGAGCCTTAGGATTGTGTGTGACTGTAAAAGAGAATTCCATCTCACCCCTGCATACCCATATCCCAGAACTTAACCAATGTGGGAAATCAGGTTTGCTCCGTCCAGTGTCAATGGGTTAAAACACAAGTAGGAGCTGGAAGCAGATCTGCCCAACGAGTTAACTAGGTTTCTCTCTCTGTCCACGGCAAACATGTGCTCTGTTCTTGAAAGCATTTCATTATTTGTACAGTTACCCTAGGCCAGCATTAGGACAGTGTGTGGCAGGGTGGCTGAAAAACTCTTTAACATTCTTGACTGGAGGGAAGACAGAAATAGGGAAGAGGCAATCCATTTATGAAGCAGATTCCCACTGATTAATTTCATTCTGCGTCTTCGACTCAGGCTCGAGCAAAGCACAGAGGAGGAAGTGAGAAGGAAGGAGAGAAGCCTTCAAATTAAAATTTCTAGCCTGATTTGTGGGACTGCTTCTCCTGAAAATCCAGGATGTTTTCTTCTGATTTCAGTTGTCTGTCTGGCTGCATCCCTGCCTAGGTTTCATAACACACGCTGGGGCTTGGTTTGATGCCTGTACCAGCCCCTTCTTGGCCTATTCTTTTTATAGCCTCTGTGTCTTCTAGGGATGATGACCCTTGAGACCAGGAAGCCAGATCATGTAGAGCAAAACCCATTGTTGGCAATGAGTATTAAGAGACAGGCTATTAACTTACTCTGGCGTTTCCTGGTAGCCATCCAAGGGCACTACATGCGAGGCATGACTCATGACCAGGGTCACCATCACTGTCCTACTGGGATTCATTTTTATCAGGAACAAGCAAGCAAGATGACTATAAGACTGTCATGTGCAGTGAACCAGTATTTAAGATGTTTTGGATGACCTTACCCCTTCCAAATCATCTCCCACAGCTATAAGGCGATGTGCTTAAGGCTGGTATGTACACACAAGGGTGTAATCTCGGGTATTAGCTCTAATGGCATTGCTTCCATTTGTAGAGGACTGTAGCATTTGGAATGATGGGCCATTGTGAAGGTTGGGAGGGGAGCATTCCAGCTCTGAAAGGAAAAAGAAAGTACAAAAGAAGTATAGGCAGAGTAGTGAAAAAAAGAAAATATGAATCTAAATTAGTAATTACAGAATGTTTTAAAGGACAGGATAAATATAAATTTTTGATTGAGAGAGTCTAAGAACATATTATAAATATTAGTCCCCATTCCACTATTGCCTTTAACTATAATCTCTCATGTTTAACTTCCTATGCAGATATTTTATTATAAAATCATTAACTCTTAGGAGTCTCTTTAAGGAGTATAAATCCCCTTACTATTATGTACATGAGGTGGTTACAAAGAGTTTCTGAAGAATGAAATAATAGTAGTAAGTGTGTGTCCTAGAGAAATCAATGCATGCTGAGGAAAGGAATATCATGTCAGAATGACTTGTTCGGAACATATGGTCCAACTGAGAATGATTACAGAGGGAAAATAGTCGACACCAAAGACTTGTGAATTGAAACCAAAAAGTATTGCGGAAAGGAAGAGTGGGGACTTAGAATATACGATGACATTTAAAATCTGGGTAAAAGTCAGCACTTTATAATCACTTCCATGTTAGAAATTAAAAAAATAGAATGCAAAAGGTTGCAGAGGAGAATGACAAGGTTGAGCTCAGAAACAGTTCATGACTTTAATTGGACACATGTACAGATATCTTTCATGGAACAAAGCACAAGACCTTATAAAAATTAAAGACAATGATGGAGTTAACAGCCTAGACATATGTTTTACTTATGCAAATCGATGGTATTTAGGAGAAAAATAAAGAAATAAAGGAAACACGTGGGGATAAATCATTACAAACATGATTTACCTAGAGGTAAAAGACACAGAATGTAATAAGGAACAATTAGAGATTGAAGAGCCAGCAGTTTAGGCACCCAAGGAATTCAGTTCCAGATTAGGAGTGACTTGAAGCTCAAGAATGACATTGGCCAGAAAGCTGTTCGGTGATTCTGATTTCAGTGAGGTAAAGTCGTCAGCATCATTGATATAGTAGCATGATTGATGTATGACACAATCAGGGTAAAGAAAAGGTTTGGTAGATGACTTCTGTTCATTCACCCACACAGCAAGAGCTTATCACAGTCCTTTATCATACACAAGGCCCCAATGCACAGCTTGGGAAACCAGCAGTGAGCAAGTCTGAGTCAATCCTTCTCCCATGGGTATGACAATCTAGAAGAAGAAAAGCGACATCTGGAATAAAGCCTGATGGTTCATGATTTTAGGAAATTTTGGTTTGATTGTCTTATGTGAGAAGTATAGTGTAGGTTAAATTCATAGATCATCGTTCACAACCCCTTCTCCAAAAGCAGGGTACACAAATTAGAAATTCAGTAATTTCACAGAAACATCTATATTTCTCTTTGAGCAGAGAATCAGGAAATTCTTTGAAATGTCTTGTCTGATAACATCATCATGCCTCCTGCTCAGGAGTTCTACCCTGTACCCAGGAATAAGGGAAGCTGCATAAGGGGCCTAAGAAGCATCTGGACAGGAGGATCAGCCTGTTAGCCTCGTATTCCAGACCCTTTTGTCCAGTCTCTTTTCTTTTCTCGTTCTTTTTATCTTGTATGTCTCTCTCTTTCTTTCTCTCTGTGTGTATGCATGTGTGTGCACATATGTATAGGTACCTATACATGTGGAACCCCGAGTTTCATGTTGGGAACTATTATTAATTGCTCTTCTACCATATTCATGGACGTAATGTCTCCCAATCAAGCTCAGAGCTCACCAATATGGATAGTACTGTACCTGAATTTAATCTGGGGATCATCTGTCCATTTCCCAAAGCTGGGTAACTGGTGGAATGACATGCCCGTCTGATTTTTTTATGTGGACTCTGGGGATGGATTCTGGTCCTTGTGCTTGTGAGAAAACCCCTTTAACCTCCCAGCTATCCTCCGAGCCTTGCACTCCTGTGGCCATTCATGCTTCAGTCATGCTGACACACTGAGGCCCCATGAAAGCCCAAGTGACATGCTCTGGGGAAAGTTCTGAGCATCTAAAGACGCATCCAGAAAGGCAAATCACAAGCCATTGTGAACAAGAATGAGGCACCCTGACTCTACGGGGACTGACATTGCTACCTTTAAGACCTTTCTGCTCTTTCCTGTGTATTTCTCTACTCACTTGGCTATCAAATTTTATCCTTTAAGATATTCTTTTCACAACCTATAAAAGTATATAAGTGTTTCCCTGGGTGTTGTGAGCTTACACAGGGAAGTATAGGAGTCCACATCCTCAGCTGGTCACTCAGAATCTCTGTACGCCTAGAACTGTGGTTCATGTCAAATACAGGGTCACCCTAATGCTTCCTCTAGGAAATGGAGTGTGAGCAGGCAGAGCTCAGCCTTACATATGGTTCTATTGAGTCCCTCAGAGAGTGAGTGTGCTTGCTCTCGCTCACTCTGACCACCAACAGCCAAGAATGGCAGTAGCTAGTGTGACATGACAACTTTTAAAGCTATATAGAAGTCAAGAAAAGCAGGGAAGCATGAGGCAGGCAAGACATTATTAGAAGACCTGCAAAAATGGGTTATAAATTTCGATACCTTTAGTGGATAAGCTGGCAAGAAGATTTCTACATAAATATGCAAAGTGCAAGGTATTCACAAACAGTAAAGTGATCCATTTTTCTCAATGGATACCTGATTAATTGATAAGGTAATAAAGTATATAGGGACACAAGTCAACTCCAAATAGATGTTTTAACACACAAAAATGTCATGCTTTCAGTGTATCCATTCTGGACTAGAATACTGATTATTATATTTATAATTAATAATTATTAACACTGATACAAAAGTTAAGTGAGACTTTGATAGGGTATTGGAACTAAGCACAGATGTATAGTCCACCTATGGCCAGAAATGGGATAAATATAAAGAATAGGAAGAGGGTTGCATATCCTCAGGGTTTCTGAGGGTGAGCAAGAATGAAAGCATATGAAAACTAGTCAGCGTGCCTAGGTTCTAGAATGTACCTAACTAAGCAGAGCCACTGACCAGACTGGGAGTAGAGATCAAACTAGACAGTGAAGGTTCAAATCTAGAAAAAAAAAACCCTAGAGATTTAATCTAATATGAGTCAAGCACCCTAAATAAAACCAACAGAATGCATACATATTATGAAAGAAGAGTTATGAAATGTCTATATACAGTCAAGGCCTAATAGTCCCATGGTATCCATCTGAATACCGGAGAGACACCAGTGACAATCAAACCCAGTATCCTCTCAGTCTATGAAGCTAGATGGATGCCTCAGAAATCCCAAACCTATGATGAGATCCTGTAGGATCCTTGGAGAGTTGCTGGTTTTCAGGCCACATTGAAATGCTGAAGAAGCTGGGTTATGGTGGTAACAATAGCAGCAGCAACGGTGGCATAGCTGTACTCCCCAGCAAGAAGCAAAAGCAGGGACTGGTGGCATAACTCAGGGAAAGAAAGCACTTGCTACCAAGCTTATGACTTGAGTTCTAGCCCCCAGGCCCCATATGGTGACAGGAGAGAATCAACTTCTGAAAGGTGTCCACTGACCTCCTCATGAGTACCATGGTGCCACACACACACACACACACACACACACACACACACACCAAGTGATTTTTAAAAACAGCAAAAGCGGGGAGGCAAGCAGAACTAATTTTATTTTTACTTGGGTGTTTTTATATATCTGGGCAACTGCTACTAGAAGGTACCACCCACTCTGAGAGATAGACAAGTCCTTTTCGGGGGTTTGTTACTCAGCTGCTTCCGGATCAAGTTGGTGGCCAAGATCAGCCATCCCAGACGGCAGTGGAGCCGAGGGCTCTTTCCAACTCCTGTATCTCCCATCTCAGATGAAATATAACCCAGTTCCACATTCTGCTGCTACTCCAGCTGTGCCTTACCGAACAATGGCTGAACGAAAGTGGATCAACCAGGCCATTCAGTGGATGTGGTTTACACAGAGCACAGCGGCAAAGTTATCTCGGGTAGATTGGGGAAGAAAGAGGCCCAGCAGGGAAGAGTTGAGATGAGACACATGGGAACTGAAGAGACTGAAAGAGGAATGAGAAAAATGATAGAGGTATGAAAGAGGGGATTTGATAAGTCCCTAGTAAACAATCTGTTCTCAAAACTTTTATTCTTTTATTTTTTTCTAGCTGTGAGTGGAACATATCAGATGCTCACTATAATGTTAACTTGACAATCCAGTTTGTCCACATGAAGTCTGTTTCCCATCTGATTTCTTTCTGCGTCGTGGGAAGACTCATATTGCAAAGATAAATTGAAGTGTTCGCATGGGGTGCGGAGATTTATAACTCGGAAGAGACATACACAAATATTCCATTTGAGCGTGGGAAGAGCTGTGAACACTTTTCCCTGTGGATCTGATCAGAGGAGCTAAGATGGAAGCTTGCAAACTTGTGAGTCCTCACACAGGAGATTTCTTTGGAGGATTTCTGTGTCTCTCTCTTGAATGGTCATCTTTTGTGCATTCAAGAGACAGGACCTCAGCATCTTGGACTCTGGGGCACATTTGAAAGCAACAGCAAAAAGAGAAAATCCTAAGTATCTTCTACATGTAGTCATAGGGTCAAAGATACCCAGCAAGCACCTCACAAGACAACCATTATCACTAAGATGTGACCCATATCTCACCACTCTTCATCTTAGCAACCTGTATTATTTAGTTTCATTTTATTATCTCCTGATACAGTGTCTCATTTTATCCGAGGCAGACCTTGAACTCTCTATGTTGCTGAAGATGACTTTGAACTCTGGTCCTCCTGTCTCTACCTCCCAGGTTGTTGGACTGCAGCTGTGCCCCACTATGCATGATTTAGTCAGTGCTGGGAGTCCTTGGCCTCCCACAGGGCAGGTTAGTACTACATTCTGCACTCAGGCCGTTGATCTTGTATCTCATTAATTAAAGTGTTCTGTTCTCTTTGATCAGTTCCCTTTTCTTTGCTCACCTCCCTCTTGCTTCTTCTTTTTTTTCAAGAAATGAAGAGTCAAAGAGGAAATCGTGAAGATCAAAAAAGAAGGAAAAGAACCCTGAGTGTCAGGGAGAAAGGAGTGTCAGAAGTCAGACTATGAGCGGCGTTTTCATACCGACATAGCTGAGGTTACCCGGGTTTCAAACCTCAATTTGGTGGAGGCAGAGTTTGCTTGTCTATTGACCAGCCACACTTTCCTCCCACTGGTCATTATTACACTGATGTCCTTTAAAATTAATATTTAGCAAAGGACAGTGCTAGAGAGGTACCCCCTGGAACACATTACAAGCACCATAGCCTTTGGACCCACAGGGCTGGGGACTCCATGTGTATGTCTTATTCTCTTAACCTAGATGTCACACATGTAATTGAGGGAAATCCAGCTTCCCTCCTTACTAGGAGGTTAACATATGTTCCTTATGGACAAGGATACTAATCCCATGGTAAATTTTAATTAAGAATGAATAGTTGACAAATACATCAAGAATGCAATATAATGGGCCTGTTATTTCCAATGTTAAAATCCATATTCTCCCTCTTCCTGTATTTTTCTTTTCTTTTTTGGGAGGGTGGGAAGGAGGAAAGTCCCTGGTGCTTCAGGAAGTCACAAGTAGTTATTAACAGGGGCTATTGCCTTGCTAACAGCTGTGAGGAAGACCTCCCTTCTTCTCTTCCACGCTTTCCTCACTGTTCTCCTCCAGATCAGTCTTTCTTCCTCTTTTCTGTTTTGTCTTTCTTTTTTTCCTTCGTATTTTAGGCTTTCTTTCTTTCTTTTTTGTTTTTCAAGAACCTGGGTTCCGGAAGCCCTTAATTCCTTTCTAGTGATGGGTCAGTTTTCCCAGAAGAACTTCTTGTGAGCAATCACTGTCCTCTAGAACTGTAGTGTCCCCAAATCAGTGTCATTTATACTTATCAGTATGAAGATAGAGCATGAGGTACTTATTTCTAAAATGCATATATGTTACCATGTTAAGAATACATGTATACTTTAAAACAAACGCACAAGGGAATCTTTTGAAAAGTGTGGCAGGCATGACTATGATTGTTTTCCTCCCTATCTGGTGGGTGTGGCAGGCATAACTAAGCTTGAGTGTTTTCCTCCGTATCTTGTGGGTCACCTTACATGCCCACTGGGGCATAACTAAGTTTTATTTTTTTCCTCCCTGTCTTGCGGGTATGTCACCTTACACGCCCACTGGGGCACAGTCTTCACAGTATTTGCTCTGAAAATTTATCCTGGTTTGCAAATTCAATGGTCTCATTCTTCTCTTCGGACCAAGGCATCTTCTTGAAAATGCCTTCCACACTCAGATTTCTTCCCAGAGAATGTTGATTGACTGTCTAGTTTCTAGCTCTTTTGTTTGCCCTCTAATGAACTGATTATGTAGCCTTTGCTTATATCTGCTTGACTCATCCGAATAACATTTTACAAGACTCTCAGCACTATCAGAGATCAAAATCTCTGTGGTTCTAGCCTTAGGTAGAGAAGAGATGCCTTACTTCCTTAGTTAGCACTCTGAGGGCTGGGACAGATAGCTCTTTACTCAGATGTCAGTCCACACCCCCATATTAGGAAGATGTGGCCCAAGATACCCCTGGAGACAACCTCTTTTGCTTGTTTTCCTTCATAATCCCCAGTTGCTTCAGAGAGAGGAAGGTCATCTCCCTAGGCTTGCTCTGGAGGGAGTCTGGCAAGGGGCTGTCCAGAGCTGCTCAGGCTGCAAACCACAATACTGTCATCTGGGGTTGAGAGATGACTCCTCCTTGTTCTTCTGAAGCTGAAGCTCTGTATTGTTCTCCAACTGTTAATAAAACAGGTGTGGGAGCCAACCAATGACACCAATGATTGGCAGGAGGAAGGAAGGGGAGGAGGAGGAGGCATAGAGGCTTCTGTCTTTACCATTTCACTTTTGAATAATTGCTTATTTATCTCCAGTGCTTCAAAATCCTCATGGTGAAAAGCTAGATGCTATTTAATTTTCAATTGAGGGTGGGGTAAAAAGAGAAAACTTCCCACCCAGCATTAGTGTTTCCTGCATGATGAAACACCTCCAATCAGAGTCACATGAGTATTTAATTAATTAAATTGTTTCCTGTGTTTTCACTTCTGCATGTATGCATGCATGCATGGATACAAGGAAATGCTCCTCTCTTCCCCTTCCATCTGCCTCTACAGCTTTCATCGTCATTATTTAGAGACTGCTGAAAGTCTGAATCCATGTTCTTGACTGAGATATGAGTTGATGTTGTAGGCATCTAAGATTAATAGAAAGATTATTTCTCAACTGCTACTGTTGATATTACTATTGTTACCCACAGAGAAGTCCTGCCCCCATCGTTTAAGGAGACCTCTTGGGCATATTTGCCAAATAGGGACAACACAATCCAAATATAGTCATCTGACCTGGTTCTAAGGGTCTTCTCCCTGAATATCGTGTAAAGATGCTGTAACTACTGTTCAGAATTCACACAGATTAGCATGTTCCTGCTTTCTCTAGTTTCTTTACATCATCTCTGACCAGAGCAGTGTCCCTGTATGCCCTAAGAGCTGAAGATGCCAAGCAGTAAGCCAGATACTAGTCCAAAGTAAAATTAGTATAATATTACTTCTACTAGAATGTATTATCAATTTGTTCAAATAATCTGAGACTATCTTTTGTTCTTGTAGAATACAACAGACCTTATGTTTGGGACTAGAAAGTTTAGCTAGCATGCTTAATGCAGCAATGGCCATACAGTTACTAGGAGTGCCATGGAACTGACAGGGTCTTCCTTGTCTTAGTAGCTGTAGGGACTGATGGGCTGACATACAAATGAGATGACTCCTAGTGTCTATCACTATGCCTGGATCTTATGACACATAAACTACTAAAAGACACATATGTCATCCCAAGGATCTTAGAACCCAAGGAAAGCCGATTACCAAGAAAGTAGTGAATATCATATAAAATCATTAACAGTAGAGGAAATTATATCTTTGAAAGTACAACATACCTGAGTTGTCTCCGCCCAAAATAAATAATATAATTAATAACAATCAATCTGGAGAACAGGGAAGATTTGGACAATAAGTCTAAGAGTAAAGCTGGCAGCATACATCATAAGAGACAAGATGTATGCATAGGAGGAAGTACATTTAGTGATGAGCACAGGAGACAGATCTGTAGTCTTTCTTTGAACAGCCAATCCCCAAATAATGCACAGAGACTTATTAGTAACTCTGAAAGGTTGGCCTTAGTTTAAGCTTGTTCCACTAGCTCTTATAATGTAAACAAACCTGTTTTTATTAATCTATGTTCTACCATGTGGCTCTTAACATCTCCTCCATTCTGTATGCCCGAATCCCTCTGCATTTCATGGGCAAGATCTTTGTGCTTAGATTCATCCAGAGTTTTTCTCTCTGCCAGGAAGTCCCGCCTAGCCTCTCCTGCCTAGCTATTGGCCATTCAGCTTTTTATTACACCAACCACAGTGATACACCTTCACTCGGTATACAAAATATCCTTCAATACAGATCTGATCCATGTGCTGTAGGAAAGAAATGAACAGCTTGGACAGTCTCCTGGCCAGGTGGGGTGGTGTCCAGCTGTAATACTCGGGAAACTTAATGTTTTCCCTTCTCTGCTTACAGATATTTACTCAAATCTGTTATGTAAAGCATTCACAAGTCCTTCAGCTCATCAGCGCTGTGATTGCATCTGAAATTCCTCTAGGTCTGTGTGTTAAAGTTCAGTCCTGGGCTAGTGAGATGGTTTACAGGTCAAGACCCTCGCTAACTCACTTGATGACCTGAGGACCCAGGACCCAGGACCCAACTGGTAGAAGGAGAGAATAGGATCCTGCCAATTGTCTTCTGACCTCTGCAGGTGTGCAGTTGCGTATGTGTGCCCGCACATGCTTGCAATAAATAAATGCAAATACAAAATGCAAACAAAGAAGCTTCGTTCCCAGACTTTCCCTTTATGATATCCTGGTATTGTAGAGTATATGCACCCCAAGGGGAACCCAGGATCATCCTTTCTTCTTCCTAGCTCATCTAGTGCCACAATGCACCCCTGCCAGTGTAAGCCACCCTCATGGGGACCAGAAACAAATGAGGTCTCTTGGTCTTTGAGATGCGCTTCTGCCAGGGCGAGGTAAATCAACCTATCTCCTTACAAGTTGATTATCTCAGTTATTTCATTAAAGCTGCATGAAGCTGAGTAATCAACATTGGAAAACCATGTCTATAATTTACATGTAAATGAAAAAAGCACTAACATTTCAGGCAAAGGGTAATGCTGTTCGGCAGACAATGCCTGAAGCTGACTGCAGGGAGGACTACCCATGCCTTCTCCTCCTTCCATGCAAAGTGGCCTCCATCTTCATTAGGTCAGGAGTGTCTGCTCATGAGACTGAGCTTGTTGGCTGCTGACATTCCTTCACAGAAGAAGAGGCTTGGGGACAATCATTAAACTCTTACTCGAGATTCCAGCCTTCCACTCAGCCATTTCTAGGCAGTCATTCCCTAATTACACATAGCTTTCCAGTCTCAGAGAGAGGCTCTACAGTGGTGGTTCTCAGCCTTGCTAATGCCGCAGCTCTTTACTACAGTTCCTCATGTTGTGGTGACTCCCAACCATAGAATTATTTTCTTTGCTTCGCCATAACTGTAATTTTGCTACTCTTATAAATTGTAATGTAAACATCTGTGTTTTCTGATGACCTTAGGCGACCCCTATGACTTCCAAAGGGGTCAAGACCCACAGGCTCTAGAGTATATGGTGAAGGCTAAGGGAAAGGAGTTCTATATATTCATCCACAGGAAAGTCATCATTCATGCTGGGTGAAAACACACCAGTGTGGCCGCTTTGTAAGCACCCAGGCTTCTGTCTGTAACCCTTCACCATGTTCCTGTATGCAAGCTCAGTAACCCATTGGTCCCCAAGGGGTTTGTCATTAAGGCTTTAGGCAGAGGGCATAGATGCCATTTTTATCTCCCTGGGGAAGAAATTAGCACAACAATTCCATTGTGTGAAAGACAAGAAAATAAAATGTGACAGTAAGGTAATTATGAAGGTGAAAAGCTTCCTTGTTCCTCATTTAACAAAGCTCTCTGAAATCATAAAGCATTATGAAAATGCGAGTTGACCCTACATGCTGGCTTTTGCCTTTCTTCATGACTTGAAAAGCCTTTCGAGTTCCGCTTTTAGTATACGATTGTGACAAAACCCTGATTACAAGCTCTGCTGTTGAGAAGGATCAGATTTTGGCTGCCTTCGCATTCATTAATCAAAGCCCAGACTGGGTTCCTAAGGGCAGAGGTTGAAACCATGGCTGAGGAACCAGAGACTCCGGAGTCCCAGTCAGCACTCTTTCAAGGAATCACCTGCTGGCTTATTAAAGTTAATGACTTGTAGGCACCAAGATCCTTAGCCAGAGCCATCAACCTCTTCATGAGAGTGGTGATTAAGACTGCAGACTGCGCTGGAGCTCACACCATCTCACAGGGCACCTTAACTGGGGGGGGGACTGCTCCCTACTCTCTCCTTGTTTCTCTCTTTCTCTTTGTTCTCCCACTATGCTTTTCTCCTCTCCCCTCCCCTATGCCAGCTTTTCTAGGTAAACGTGTTAGCTCTGCCACTCTAACATTCAGCAGGCACTTATTAATCATTTATTAAGTGATTGGCAATTCCTAGCCCCAGGAAATAGAATAATGAACAGCACAGTTCTACGTGGAAGAAGCTCTCAATCTAGAATAGGAGGTAGACTTTTACACCTATTATTTTAATACATGCCCCAAATTACCGAAACAGTAATTTGCACAGTTTACTGTAGGGAGGTAAAGATAGAGGTATGTGTTGCATGGGTATGCCATATTCTTGGTAATGACCTAGCTTTGAGGATTGGGATAGCATGATAAAAATATGTCTGTGTTCGTCAGAGAAGGAATTGGCTTCTGTTACTGTGGAGTCTGCCAAGCCCCAAATCTATAAGGCAAGTTGGACAGAAATTTAGACAAGAACTGACGTTATAGGCTTGAATCTGAGATTTGCAGGGAAAGTTGGGTTGGGACTCAAGTAATATTTTAACATTAGTTTTTGAGGCATAAATTCTCAGAGATTCCAGTTTTGTTCTTCGGGTCCACAACTTATAGGATAAGGCTCAGCCACATTCTCAAAGGTGCCCCCTTTCATCAAAGGAATGAATTCTTTGCTGTGTAAGACAGGATCTTTAAAATGGTTGACCTCAAACTTGCTGTGTTATGGAGGCTGACTTTGCATCTCTTTCTATGTCTCATCCCCAAACTCTGAGATTGTAAGTGTATGCTACCATGCTCAGCTAGCCCATAGTTAGTCACATTCATAAAATACTTTCCCAGTAGCATCTACTAAGAACACGATCAGATAACTGTGCACCATGGCATATAGCCAGGCTGACACATGAGGTTAGCAATCAAACTGCCTGTTTGTGAGAAGGGGACTTTCTATTTAACAGTCTTGCAGATGCAGTGTGGGTAAAGGGTGGAAGGTAGACTTGTGAGTGCTAGGCAAAACACTTTTTCTGGTTTTCTGGAACGAAGACACTGAAAATATATAGAAGTTACAACTGGTAGATACATTTGTGTCTTCTACACCCCCACCCCAGGACAAAAACTTATAACTGAACTCCAGTTTCCTGGTTCTGGTTAGTATAAGAATGATAAACACCTGAATAACACCAGGAGGCCCAGATCCAAGGAATGCGGCTCTTGTCCCAAGTCTGTGAGTTAGAGAACTCTGTTACAAACACATCACCATGATGAATGCCTCTCCACTTGATATCGAAAACAGCTTAACACAATATGTGTGCTCACATAGCCACTCCAATGAATAACACTGAGACTGTGGTTAGAATGTCATGCATGAGAGAAGAACAGAAATAAAATAAAAGATAAACTTTATACAAGTTCTAGGAAAATGCTTCTTCCTAACAAGCTACAGCTCAAAAGCTGCAAAAGCGTGCAGCTCACCTTAACACTAGCATCCGGGATGGACCCAAGCTTCCTGGTACTGATGGTGGAGTGAGCTGTGATATTGGGGCTTAAGAGAAGGAGATAAATTCTTTGCAAATTCTTCCTTCTGGAAGCAATGCCCCAAATCATCACATAGCCACGGCGGCTTGTTATTCCAAGTAGATGAGCACTCATTTCCTGGCTTCTCTTGTCATATTAGGGGATTTGAAAACTCACACAGACCAACACAGCATTTGCCCACGATGACTAAGGTGCATTTTGCATTAATATACATTGTATATTCCCCCAGTATACTTAGAGAACTAAAGTAAAAGTGAATTAAAAGTGCCATTGACCCATTTATGGTCATCCAATGACTCATTTCTTTTTTTCATGGTGCTGAGAATTTGGATTGTCTACAATTGTATTATGAGATGAAATTAAATGAGAAAAGTATAAAGTTTAGCAAACTATCCTCAGCTGGAAGTTTGGTATTCATTACACATGGAATTATTTTTAACGTAGCAGACAATTTTGACTACTTAAGAAAACTTTCTGAACAAATTTATTTTTCAGTTTTCCTATTTAGGTGATTTTAATAGGATGAATTTGTATTTTCTACATCTTTAGTAAAATTATATTTCATTTTACTAAATATATTATTACATTATTATAAATAATATATTATTATAAATAAACACCAAATCTTGATTACATCAAGAATTTGATAAACAAAGGCAATGAATATACATTTTTAGTAAACATATATAGCATATTATGAATTATATCTCTAATTGCTGCCTCAAGACAAAATACCTAGTCATGCTATTGAATATTATATGCCATATTTGATTTTTAAGTAATACTATTACTTTGCTATATTTTTTCTCACTAAGACATCATATTTTTATAAGAAATCTTGTGTATTAATGTGTCTGTGGGTTTGTAAAAATAAGTGCAGTTCCTGTACAGGCCAGAGGGGTCATTAGATTTTCCAGAAATGGAGTTCCAGGTGGTTGTGAGATATTAAACATGGGTGCTTGATGGAACTCATGTCCTACACAGGAGCCATTCTCTTAAGCACTAAGCTATCTCTCTAGCCCAAAGAAATCATTTTTTTAAAAGAAGCACAATGATAGAAGATATTTTATTGAAAGTTTTTAGTTGTATTTACAGCATTTGAACATTTGGAGATATGATATGTGGGCCTCCATTAATACTTCTGCTGCAGGACAGCTAAGCAACTGAACCAACATCTGGGAGGAAGCATCAGTGTCCTCAAGGTGCCACCATCATTCCAAGGAACATATGTTGCTTTTAGTTCTTGGACTTGGGGTGAACTGGTGGGAGGCAGAATAAATACCATTTCTCTCTTTTCCTTTTTACCTCCTTTCACAAGCAAGCAGTCTTCATCTCTTTTTAAATGTATGAAAATGTAAATTCAGGGAAATTATGTAGGTGGATCTGGAAGACTAGAAATAAGGTCTAAGCAAATTATTGAAATTAGCCCCCAGAAATCATTGCATGAGAAGGGGACATTTGGGCTGGATCTGGGGAGATGAATAGAACACCCCCAGGTGGATGGGCTGCATGGGGGAAGAGGTGTACTAGGAAAAGACATGAAGGCAGGAAAATCAGGCTGTGCTCGCAGTATTTCAAAATGTCCTTATGACTGAAACACTGGGTGGGAGGGAGGAAATGGAAAGAAAAGAGCTGAAATATCAGAACAGAATGGGTCTTTCATGTCTTCCTGAGAGATTGAACTCTGTCCTTGACCTGAAGGGACACACACAGGGAAAACCCATGGAAAAGTTTGAAGCAGGTCGGCGAACACAAATTTCATTGTTCAAACAAATACTATTCAAGATTGTTGGCTTTCGAATTTAAGCGTGATAACTACTTGGAAGGCTTATTGAAACGCAGATGGCTGGATCCCACCTCCAGTTTCTGATTCAGGAATTCTCGGGTAGAACCCAAGAATCCTTGTTTCTAACAAAGCCTGAGTAATGCGGGATGCTGCTGATATGGTAACCATGTTTATGAACCACCACCACCCGACAGGAGAAGTGTGGAATAGATAGTGCATGAAGGTGATGCAGGAACTGAGGTCTGAGAACTGCCCCACCCAATGCTGAATCAATCATGATCTGAAAATAGAACGGAGTGAAAACTACCAAAAGGAGGTGACTTGACCAGACAGAAGACTCCTCCAATATAGCGGGAGTGATCCTGAGTGTGGTATAGAAGCTCTGGTAAAGATTCTACCTCAGAGTTTTAATAAACAGAGATTGACCAATATCAGAGAATCTAGATAAGGAAGAGCTGTTAAACGTGACTCTGTTTCTGCCTTATTTGTCCTTGAGTGCAATATCCAAAATAGAGATGTGGTAAAGATAGAAGGATAGATAGATGATAAATAGAAAATAGATAGATAAACACACAGAGAAAGACAGACAGAGATAAACAGAGACAGAGACACAGATACATATATAGCGACAGAGTTACATAGACAGACAGAAAAAGAGAATCAAAATGATAAATGTATGAATGAATTTCTACTTGGTGTGCTGAACCAAGAGAAGGGAATTTACTCATCTACAAAATTCCATCAGTTCCATTAATAGAGAATCCATCAACTTCATCATCAAAGGTTTGAGGTAAAGGCTACTGTGTCAATTGGATGAGCATCTACTACCATCAGCACATCTTCATGACTGTATCACTTTTTATGTGCTAAGATTAGTGAGCTCTTTTTGAGATTGCCTCAAACCTATGATGCCATTTCTTGCTTAAATGGCAAAACTGCATAGACATTCTTATTTCACTATTTTGTATTATATGATTTTGTCCATAATCTATTTAAATATGTATGTATGTTTAAAATGCACTTTATCGTATGTATTTGTGGAGTGTGTATACACCACAGTACATGGGTGGTGAGAGGAAAATATGTAGGAATCATTCTCTCCTTCCACCATGTGAGTTCTGAGTATCTAACTCAGATCACCAAGCTTGCAGACAAGAGTTTTTACCTGCTGAAGCATCTCACTGGCCTGTGATTTTATATATTTTGTATAATTCAGGTTCAGTAAAATGAATGCTTCTCCTTCCCCAGGAGAATGAAATGTGTAACATTTGAATGAGTTATAGAAATCCATACATATATACATACATGCATGTATACATACATGCATATGCATACACACAGAGAGAAAGAGAGAGACAGGGATTGATAATGAAGAATCGGTGGGAGACTGCTCTTTTCATTTGTGAAAGTGTTAAAAAAAATATAAGCCAAGATAATGAGCTCCTAAGTAAAATATTTTCTGTTTCTCAATCTTTACAAATAAATCCATATAACAAAATGTTTGAACGTGTGTAGGCTATGCTATTTGAACATGGCGACATATCAAAGATGGGTGGAATGGTTTATTGTTTGGCCTCTGGGATTTTAAGTGATAAAGTGCAGGCAGGTGTGATTCACACATTTTATGAATTAATTCTAAAGCTTTTTGTAGGTAATTTAAGTTACTAATTAGGTTACTATGACAATTTTTGCATAGTTGGCATTTTATTGATATAGTGTTTTGAAAGGTTGGGATATAAAATAATTGTAATGAAATGTTCAAAGTTTAAACATTGCATTAAAATATTTACTTTTGTTTCTTTCAGGTTTTTGAATTTAAAATTTAAAACTATAGCATAAAGTATGACTAACATATATAACAACATTCAAATAAAAATTGTATAAATACATCTGAAATTTAAAATTCTAAATTAATATACATAACATATTAATTACCAACATTAAGATTTTGTACTATACTTCATGGATACATGTAGAAGTATATTTGTATGTATTAAAGAATGATGCATGCTCCTTAATACTGAGAAAGTGTCTCATAGTCACCTCGCACAGTGATGGGACAGCTGTAGGTCCCTGCACAACAAAGGGTTAGAACAAGAAGAGAAAATGGCTCTTCTGCATTGGGAAAGAACACTAAGACAACAATGCCTCTTCTGGGAGAAAGGCCTGACAAGTTCATTAATTAGTCTTTTCTTTTCCCTAAGCATTTCCATCTCTCACCTTGCACACAGGAACGTGGTGTCCTCTTCAGCACAGACAGTGACAGCACAGCGAACCTTCCTGTCATGTGGACATGTTCCTTTTATGTTTTCTTTTTTCTTTTTCAAGACTTTAAGGAAACAAACAACAAATGTGGAGAAATACTATGGCAGGCCCCGAATGTCATCATTCAGGGTAGCAAATAATTGAAATACATGGGAATGGCGTGCCATAAACCGGGAGAAGGTGAAAGAGTAGCTTCAGATAGCAAATACAGGCAGTACAAGCATTCTATGTAGTTTTAAAGAGAAAAATAAGAAATTATTACTTTCTGTTCTCCTCACCCTAAATTTGATTCTTTTCTTCTTTCAGGATGTTTTATCTGTTGGAAATACCTGTTATTTGGAAGAACAGGTATTTTCATTAGATAGTCAAATTGGAAAAATCTAGTAATGGCTATAATTAAGGAATACCTATCCATACAAATTTTGAAGTTTGCAGAAGTGAAGGAGAGTAGAGACTCTGTCCTAAGAGAGGGCAGAGTGTTATGCAGATTTTAACCAAGTGCCTAGAGGAGTCCTGAGAAAACACAGTTTCTTTTTTTTTTAATTGTTGAAAGAAAAATTTACATTTACTCCCCTTGTTCCTGGCCCTCCC
>JAQHUG010000080.1:6228836-6243864 GCA_028555095.1 Dicrostonyx torquatus
GTATCCTGCCTCTGATGAGGCCAGATGCTTGGAAGTGAGCTGAGGTGTACTTAGCTGGAGGGTTTTATCCAGTGCAGTGGCTTAATGATTAGATGGCATTTAGAAAGGAGAGGATGGGTAGGTAGGGGATGGCATAAGGAAGATTCTGGATTGCTTTGTATTGTCTTAGATGTAGCAATAAGAATGAAAATCTGGGCTGGGGCTGAAAATCCTGACCCAGTCAGATAATGACAAGAGATGACAGTGTTGCCAAGATACTCATCAGTAGAGGACCAAAACCCAATGCTGTGAGGATTAAGCTTCTAACCCATGGAAAAATTTTATTAATTTCTTTAATTAAAAGCTTCATTGCTTACAGTAGGACCCAAGCGGAGCAGCTCTAGGCCTGCTAGATGCTGAGCTTTGAAGTACTTAAAGCACTCATATGCTCAGTATTGATTGTCCAAGGAGAGGCATGCCCCGGTCTGAGGTACCTCTGCAGCCAGAGCCAAAGGTGGCAGAAGCCAGTAGTGATTAAGAAGAGAGAGAGGGTTTGAGGTCATTACAGTATCCCAAGTAAAGTCCTTGATGCTCAACGATAATGGAGAGAGAGCTCAATATAAAGGGTTTTGAAAAGTGTTTCTGTGGGATGGAGAAGAGCAATCCAATATAAACAGGCACAAGCCATCAGGGGGACCTGGATCACCGTACCCTGCTAGATGTGTGTTCTAGGATCTATGGCACAGAGCTGAAATGGCTATCTTGAGGGTTTCTGGAGGAGGTTCAGAATCCAAGAGCATATGGAGACCCTTAATTACGGTGTTCGTGTGACTGAAAAAGTTTACATGGAGTTTTTGATCAGAAGCTCCCAACTTTTCCCAGACTCCCAGGGAGATTCCCTAGGCAGGAGCCCCTAGTTTTGTAAATAAAGTAACGCAATACATATAGGAAGATCTATATGAATAATTTTATCTTCTCTATTGTTATTACCATATAGATACATTCTCAAGCTGTATGCTGCTCTGCAGTGCAGTCTACCATTGGGAGATGAGTAGGAAATGGCTTTCCTATTTGTGTCAGAGAAAATATAAAATAAAAATCATTCAGCATAAAAAGATATGACTTAATTTTAAGTGAGGTGTGCATTTTGCTGCTGTAGAAATCGAAAGGGAAAGAGATTCATTTGGTATGGGTATGTCTAGCATTGTAGGCCAAGGAAAGCTGGTCATGTACTCAAATAGTTCCTGTAGCTGTGACTGTGAGAAGAGAAGCTGAGATCGTGTGTGTGCATGTGTGTGTGTCTGTGTGTGTGTGTGTGTGAAGAGGTGAAAGAGGAAGAGAGATCTTGATTATTACTTTTGGCATTTATTAATAACATCTCTATATTTTAAGAAAAAATTGCTGCTACCTTTCTCTAAAGTTAGACATTCTCCAAATTAAGACTAACTACCTTTAAAAATTTTGAAATTTCAGAGCCAAAGGCAGTTCTTTGGGACAGTAAAGTCTCTTTCAATATTCAGGTCATATATTTGCCTCTTATTTAGTTCCTTCTGGTTTTCCTCACCCATCCCAAATCAGAAATGATGTGATTTTAAAATGCATCAGTTTACAGGCATCCCTTGCAGTCCCTGTGGATCCCAGCGTGCATCACATGTTTACTGGAGGCTTCCCTTGTATTCCTTGTGAATCTCAGTTTGTGTCACATGTTTGCTGTTTAGAATCTGAACATCCGTACACTCTCATCACCATCATCTTTTCCCTGCTACACTTCTTAGCACCCTGGTACCCATCTGGTTAGATGTCACGGTCAGCCCGGCAGTCATATGGGAAGAGAGCTTCAGTTGAGGAATTGCCTAGTTTGGGTTCGTCTGTAGGTGTGTCTGCATGGGCCTATCTTGATTATCATTTAATGTAGGGCAGTCTAGCCCTTTGTGGATGTTCCTAGTTCCTAGGCAAGGAGTCCTGAATTGTATAAGACGGGAGAAAGAAAGTGAGAGAAGCAAGCAAGCAAACAAGCGAGCATGCATGCACACACTCTGCTCTTGCCTGGGGCTATGATGTGATCACCTGCTTAAGTTTCTGCTTTGACTTCCCCAGAATGATGGACCTTAATTTGGAATTGTAAGCCAAATAATCCCCTCCTCACCCTTTTGTCAGGATACCTCATTATAGCATCAGAAATGAAACCAGCAGAGTAGCAGAAACATAAAATTGGACAATAATGACGTCAATATTGATTTTATTACATTTCTATCCGACTAAACCTTGTTGTGCTCTGAATATGAAATGTCCCTCATAGGCTCATGTACTGGGAGCCCTGCTTGCCTTATGGTGGGCTTTGGAGAAGTGATTGGGTCATGATGGCTCTGATAGAGTCAATGGCTTAATCAATTGATGTATTTGTAGTATTGTGTTACTTGGAGGAGGTAAAGAATAGAGGGTGGAATCTGTCTTCATTGGTGTTTTCTAACTGTGAAGGGACAGCATGACCATAGCAACTCTTATAAAAGAAAGCATTTAGTGAGGGCTGGTCTATAGTTTCAGACATTTAGTCCATGTTTATCATGGTGGGAACCATGGTGGCACACAGGCAGGAGAAGAAGGTAAGAGTTCTATATGTGGATCTTCAGGCAGAAGGGAGAGAGAGCCAATTACACTGGTTTGGGCTTTTGAAACCCCAAAGCCCGGCCCTAATGACACACACCATCCAACAAGGTCACAAGTTCTAATTTCCCTCAAACAGTGCCATGCCCTAATGACCAAGTGTTCAAATAGTTCAATCATTTCGGGCCATTCCCATTCAAACTGCCACAGACAGAGTCTAGCTGAAGGAAATAGGTCTCTAGGTACCTTCATGTGTTCTCTGTTTCCTGTAGGCAGGCTCTACCATACACTCTGCCTCACCCCAGGAAACAGAGCCCAGGAGTAAAAACCCCTCTGAAACTGCATTCTCCCCTTAAGTGGTTGTCTCTGGAATCTGTTATGGACACAATAATACTAACATATATCTTAAGAGGAAGAGGTCAGGGCAGAGTATTTTTTACCTGAGGAGAGTGCAGCCTCACGAAATGAGCAGGGTCCGACAAGATGAGGAGAGGTGGTTTGGAGGGAAGACATTCAGAAAGCGGAGAAAAACAAATATTGGAAATAGTACAACTATGTAAAAGCTATAGAAAATAAGGATAATGAAATTCCTCCAGCCCGTTCAGAAGAGGGTGGGTGACACAGAAGCACATGGAAACCAAGCAGGCCTGAACCAGGAGAAAATGAGGGGCACTTGGACGGATGCAGTGGTACCTAAGCACACCCATTTCTCGAATTTCTTGACAAATCCTCAGCAGGTGTTGTTTCCAGTTCCTCCTGAAGTCTCTGAAGCAGAAGTTCTCAGCACATTTTTGTGCTTTTGCAAAAATCTCACGAAGAGACAAGTTGTCTACTCAAGGCTCCACATTGTCTGCAGTGCAGAAAATAGGTAGTTATAACAAAGAAATGACTTTGGGGGGTGGTTGTGTCATCTGATAGGAACACTCCTGTTTTCAACTAGCTAAATGTCTGCGAGAGTCATGTTCCGCCTTGGCCACCCATACATTCTTCCTTAGTGTTATCACACTAACTGCTAACATTCATTTTAAAATAATCGACAACAAAGCTTGATGACAGCGTTGCATAAGTATATAAATAAACATTTATTTATTTTTGTATTTGAATATAGTTTATTTAAGCAGAGGCAAACATTTACAATGTTTTCTTCAGAAAATAAACCAAAAGAGAAGTTTGAGAAGAAATGTTTCATTTTCATATGTTTTGTGAGCTCTTAGGATTAAATATGGTACTTCTTGCAGATATATTTCAGTTTACTTGTACAGTTATCAATAAAATAAATTCCTTTTGATTTATAAGATATACAGGAGTCTTGTATATTAGTTTCAAAACCACAAAACATCCCAGAGCTTCCCACATGTATATAATACATTCTAGTCATTTTTATCCCACATTATCCCTACCTGTTGTAAATAGGGGAGAGGTGTGGGTTATGTTCCCCAGCCGCCAGCCGCTGGCCCGCTCAGCCACTGGCTGCCTGCACCCAAAATAACCACATGAGAACGGCATTCATTCAAACTCTGCCTGGCCCATTATCTCTAAGAAGAGGCTAGCCCTCACCTCATAAACTAACCCATTATAAAAGTCTGTAAGTCACCACGTGGTGACTTACCGGAAAGGTCTAACCTGCGACAGGAGCCACATGGTGACTGGCCCACTTCCTTCTCTCTTCCCAGAACTTCCGTTCTGCCTACTCCACCCACCTAAGGGCTGACCTATCTTACAAGCCAGACAGTCTTTATTCAACCAATGAGAGTAATACAAAATACAGGAGACCACTCCCACATCACCCACCTATCCCTTCCCCTCTTCCTGCTGAAACTTGTCTTCCTAAGAAGTTAGAAGTGTGTGCACGAAGCACTCAGTTTGTGGGACTGCTTTCATGAGCATGGGAGGGAGGTTATTTTCTGGATCACAACCAATTTGCGAGCAGCTGTGCTGATGTTTGTTACATATTTAAAAACACGTTCTACGTGGGGGGTGGGAGGAGTGGCTGATAAAGTGGAATTGTTTGCAGCCTACCCTGATGTAGGCAGAGTCCAACAAAAAGCCTGGTTGTAACAAAAGTGTTGTTTCAATTTTAAAAAATTATTTTTAATTTTAAGTGAACTGATATTTTGCATGTATGTATGCCTGTGAATCACGTGTGTGTTTAATGCCTGCGGAAGTCAGAAAAGGGTATTGCACTGGATCCCTCTAAATGGAGGGCTTGTGGGCTACCAAGTGGGGGCTTGGTATTGAACCAGGTCCACTGGAAGAGCAGCCAGTGAGTGCTCTTAATTGCTGAGCCATCTCTCCAACCTCTATGTTCAGTATTTTTAAAACTTTGAATTATACATGAATTGAATGACTGGTTATTACCTCAAACTATATTTAATCATGATTTGACATACATTTTAAGATGTATCTTAACTATGTGCTCAGGATATATGTAAAATCATCACAAAGGAAGTTTGAGAAAAATGTTTATCCTAAACATTTCAAATTTTCTTGTGTGTTCTCGGGGGTCTACATGTAGTGTTTTCTGAATTCACTTCATCCCACTGAGATTTTATGTTATCATAAGCAACCTGTTGGGCCCCATGGGTGTGGATCCTTTCCAGCTTAACCAAAGGTCAGAGAGTTCAGTCCTATGTTTGCTTTTTCAAGGTTGTGACAAGAGTTTTGACCCAGGGTGTGGCTGCCTACAGGATGCTAGGCCTCAGGTGTGGTTGCTGTATGTCCTGCCTAACCATTACAATACTTAACTCAGGATATATTTGCTTGATGTTTCAGGTATTGAAGAGGTAATTACTCTGGGTTTTTTTGTATCATTGTAAATCAGTCTTTTACCTTCTTCCCCTATTTTGTGTTGTGGTATGTAAGCGTATGAAAAATAAATGTGGGCAAATTCAGTATCTGAGTGTATTCAGTACACTGAGTTTGCCTCTTAACTCTATTCTGTGTTTCTGTTTATTTCTTTTGTATCTCTGCTCTGCCTGCCTAATGGTTTTGATCCACATGCCCCTACCCTGGAACGTGCAAACGAGGCTGGACCCCCACTCCCCCACCCCCGCCATAGCAACCTGACCTGTTTAATTGATGGGTAAGAATATGAACCTTCTCCCAGTTTAGAAAAACATATCTTGGCAGGACAAGAAGCCCAGCATTGGTGTTCTACCAACCTCTTGACTCATTTTTCTTTTGAAAACGTTGCTACTGACAATTCTATAATTGCCCTTGCACAAGAGTGAAGATAGCCAGGCAAGTGCCTCTGGTCTGACCTCGAGGAAGCACAGAAGTGCAATGTTGGGACACCATTTCCCATTCTATCTCCAATGGTGCTGGCTCTAGCCTTAAACAAATCTTCCCATGTTTCCAGATCTCATTTCTCACATCTGTTAAAGAGGGAGTTTGCCAGATGGAATAGAAGATGCTTCTGCTTCCCACATTCTCTGCTGCTGTGAGTGGCCTCCATCTCAGGGACGGGCTCAAGGGCTTGCAAGCTGAGGTTTATGGTTACTCCTTCAGGGATGAGAGCAGCCTGCCCTGTCTTGATGTTCAATAGCTTGGCATTTCAAATGTCACCATTGTGCTTTGTGTGTCACTAGAGTAGGGAGCTTTCAGGCGAGCTTTTGACTTGGTGAGATTTTAAATCAGCCATGGTTGCTGGTTCATAGGCAACTATCTCAATATATAGGGAGTCATACTTTACAAGTCAGGGAACTTTAAAAACAAGCATAGAAATTCACATTTATATGAACATATACAGAAATTGATCTGATTTCAATTCTTATTTGTAGTAATCATTGACACTTCAGTAGACTTTTCCCTTTGCAATCAAATACAAATAAATGGGCAATATTGAGAAGGAAGTTTTTTTGTTTAAATAAAATTAATTGTGAATACAAATATTTAAAAACTTGAAATTTGGGCCAACAAGACAGTTCAGCAGCTAAAGGCACTTATTGCCAAGGCTGATGACCTCAGTTCAACCTCTGGAACCCATTTGGGGGTAAAGTGAGAAACAATTCTTGGCAATTGTCCTCTGAATTGCAGACACATACACACTCACACATAAATGAACACACAAATAATTTTTAGATTGATAAGTAAACCAATAATTAAAAATAAAACTTTCTGCCATTCACGTTTGGTCCTATAAAATCAATGAAGCTTTCAGACCAGCAAGGGATGGAGACCACCAATCTTCCATGTCATCTAATATTATTTGAGTTTAATTCTTCTTTCCAGCCCTTAGCTACATGGTGCGGAGTCAATACTTGTTGCCTGGAAACATCTCTTAAGTATATCCTATATTTGGAATACGGGAATTGTTCCTGTGCCGTGCTGAGGTGCCAGGGAACACTGTGGATCCCTTTGATGAGATACCCAGCCCAGGGACTCTTCCCTAACTTTCCTTATTTTACTATGTTTTAGGTCTGCCCAAGTCCATACACAGTCTTGCTGTTGTTCTCCTGTCTTCTTGGGTTTTGTCTGGAGGAGCAGGAGTCTTTACAAACACACATTCAAGGCCCTATGACAATTCTTCCTGATCACAGGACCTAGATTTTCCGGCCCTTATCAACTGCAGTTTTTACCACATAGCTCTTTTGTGAAGTTCTTGATATAGAATCAAGAGTAACTGCATTCGGCAAAGAACACAAGCAATAGAGAGTAGACAAAGGAAGATCAGAGCACTCGGCTGCTTTACAATAGTTCCTCCCCACAAAAGGAAGCTCCCTCTCAGAGGAATGCATTTCCATGGAACACATGGATGCCATATTTATAAACGGAGGCTGGCATGTGCTAGGGTACCCATTATCAGGCATGTTTCATTGCCTTGGTTACTACATATGTTAAGGCTTCACAGCTCTACTGGCTTGAATCTTGTCAATTCTTCAATACTCAATAAAAATTATTTTAAAGATCTTTATTAGGAATTGAGAGATTATTTGGTGGTTAAGAATACCATGCTCTTCAGCACATAGTACGCATGTTGGGTAGATCCAGAACTGCCTATAATTCTAGCTCCAGGGGGATTTGATGTCACTGACTTCTGCAGGTACCTCCTGTACATGCGTGCATGCACCTCCTCACACATGCACATAATTTAAAATAATAAATCTTTAAAAAATCTTTACCTTACATCAGCCTGTAAATCAAACTTTTCTTCTGGCTTGCATAGGTATCCGATATACAAGAGAAAATGAAATAATCTAAAAATGAAAACTAGGCAGAGTACATGAATAAAATAACAATAATTTATTATTGCAATTGTAGTAAAAATCAAACATTTCTCAAATTTAAAAATATTTAACTTTATTAGGCTTTTTGAAAAGCTATCTATACCCTTGTATCTCTTTCCTGTCCGATAAATCCATATATTTCTTCAGAATGAGGCTTATCGGGGAATGAAACCAAAAAAGAAGTGGTTATGATAAAGCCGAGAGAGACCTTCATGTGATTTGAAGGACATGCCATCAAAGAGAAATTTGAATACAGAGATGCCATTTTTATGTACAAACACCTAGGCAAGGCTTTGTAAGGATGGAGTGGGAATACAGCCACTGTGGGCACAGATAAGGGGCCTCAGAAGAAATCATATGCTCCATTGCCATTCAAGACTTTTAAATTTCAGACCTGAGGGCATAAGTTTATATCATTTAAAGAATACCTAGAAAATGTTATTTTGTGGGTGCAGCTTGAGAATTTTGAAGTCAAATCATAGTTCTCCCCAGTGTTGGGCCTGTTGTATACAAGGCTCTTGTCTGTTCTTACCACAGAACATATCCAGTCTTCCAGTAGGGTTTGGTTTCAAGTAGTGGCAATAATAATAATTTCTAATGAAGTCGGGCGATTTTACTCTTCAATAAATCTTATCCCTACCCTTTATATTTTTTCAGAAAACTGTCAAGACAAGAGGCTGGGTGACTTGACATTATAACAGATTAAAAATTATAAAGAACAGGTTGACACTTCCTACCATGTAAGAGAATGCACTGGGATGGTTTCCCTTCAGTAAATCTATAATGATGATCCTTTGAAAAGAATTTAACTGCACTTCAAAATTGCTTGATACAGGTCCTCCCCCCACAGGGGAGTGCAATATGAATGCTTAGAAAGTACTGTATGTAATTATTCTCTATTTTTATAGCAGATGTCAAGTCATATTACCAACTGACACATGGAATAAAGTTTTAAACTAGACAGTCAGGTCTTCTAACATTTATTGCTCCTTTATCATCCATCTACACTTCTTTCTAGAGAGTGGTACTCTGAGGTTGTTTTCCTATTGTACAACTTGTTTTTAAATAAAATCTCGAGTCTAAGGTTACAGCAGTAAGGCCATTTTGCCCTCTGACTAGATGGGCTAGAATCAATACAAAATGCATAGATGGCTCTCTGCCACAAGATTAATAAGCAGGAAATAAATCTATACATTTTAAAGTCTATCATGCTACATACTAGAAATGATGCACATATAGAGTTTGAAACACTAAAATGTAATTCCACAGGTGTAAGATCACTTATGTCTTGCAGAGGAGCTAGATTTGTTTCCTAGACAGAACCCAGAAAACATTCACAACTAGCCGGAATTCTAGTTTCAGGAGAGCTGACACTTCTTATGGCCTCTTTGGGCACTGCACATAAATGTCAAAACCACACACACACACACATATATATACACCAAAATAAATAAATAAACCTTGAAAAGTAAGCGTATCAGAAGTGCACTGTGACAATTCTTGCCTATATATTAATTATGCAAATTGCCATTCTGCATGTTTGGCACAAAATTGATATAGAATAAGTCTATGACTGCTCTTTTGTGAACACTGGTTGTTCAAACTGTAGCTTACTTTGATGATAAAAGAAATGCTTTATAATGTTGTCTTGCAACTTTAAAACAAGGAAAAGATTTTAAAAGAATTGCTTATTCGCCATTTAAACAAACACAATGAAATGCTAACTTGAACACACAGCGGCATCTGTTCTCATTTATTTTAGATACTCTCCTCTTCCTTTTTAGCATTGATGTCTTTTATCATGTTCCTAAGTCCTGTATCCCCACTAATTTTGTCTACTGTATAAATAGCAGTCCTTTGATGGCTCCTCTTTCTCCAAGTGTTTTTAGTCTCTAGTCTTGTTTTTCATCGACTGTGAATCACACAACTAGCTCTCCCAAACACTCCTTGTAAGCATGGCTTCATGTATTTCCTTTTCCTTGTTATGTGGACATCTACTGGGAAAGCTGAGCTTTCTCTTTGTACTTTCAGATGTCCGCCAGTCCATTTCTTATAGATGTTGAGGGGAACTATTCATGTCTATTTCTCATAATCTGTTATCTGTTTTTGGCAGGAAGATTTATCTTTCCACATGAGTTATCTGGAAAACAATATCCTTAACAAGCTGACTGATGTTCCTTTTCCTTTTCCATTGTTTTAAGAGTTAGATAATATTTATTATCCTTACATAACTGGTTGAGACAACAATAGCTTCCATGGTTTTACTTTTTTACCTATTGCTACTCACTGAGATTCTGTGCACAGACAATAATATGCTCACCAAAAAGAACAAATATCTGTCTTTAAAGATGAGGAATTCTCATCCAAGAGCTGAGCTATAAACTGACCTTGAATGGCTTACATTAGAGAGCTGACATCACATGCTCCAACTAATGAAATATAATGAAGGTATTATAATTTATGCCAGTATTACCTGTACTCTAGAGGCTGAGTCAGGAGGATATAAGGAACTCGGCCTATCAAGAACAACCTCTCCCAACAACACTAACAAATCCACAAATAAATAAACAAATGTGTTGTTTTATTTGTATTCCTATGATGTCAAGTAATCTTAAGGCTGATGCAGGAGGAATGGAAATGGATGTCAGCCTGCATTATAAGATGAATCCCTGTAAGAATAGAAAGAAGGACATACATGACTGCCTAGCTTCGGAAGGCAATAAGGGGAGAAGTGACACAAATGCAGAGAGAGTTTCAATAGGTTGTGGATATGTGTGGCTACAAAGACAGCACAACGGAGAGAAAAGAAATGAAGAAATAAAAAAAGAATGTAAAATGGACCACAATTTATGTATTATTCCAGTACCATCATGCTGTATAGCATGCTAGTCTAGGAACCAAATGATCACGATGGTCTCAGATGTCACAATCTAGAATCCAGCACTGAGTATATATCAGAGCATAGTCTACTGCCTGAATAAAGCTTTAACTGTTAAAATTTACTCTGATTAAAGGTAAGTCAAAGATACCTTTGAGGCTTAAATATACTTGTATCCAGGGGAACTGCATTGCTCACGATTAGAAGGGATAAACATTTTGTAGAAAACAGTGTTTCAAACAGGAGCCAGACCACTTTAGTTGGACTAGAAACAGTGGGATGAATATTAGGGCAAAACTTATATCCGCAGATGCTAGCCAAGACTATCAGTATTCTCACAAAAACATGCCACAGAAATAAAATCTGTAGTAAAGAAAGTATGCTTCTAAACATGATGGGGTAATAAATAGATTCATGGTTATATCCACAAGTTTTGATACCTCAATCTCTGTAAACTTAAAGCTTGTGGACCAGAATCCAAGGACGCAGATAACCAAAGCAGCAGAGTTATACAATGAAAGTTCCAGACAAAGGTGGCTTTCCTGGCAGAATCTACCAGACATCTTTTTTTTTTTTGGTTTTTTGAGACAGGGTTTCTCTGTAGATTTGGAGCCTGCACTGGAACTAGCTCTTGTAGACCAGGCTGGCCTCAAACTCACAGAGATCCGCCTCCCTCTGCCTCCCGAGTGCTGGGATTAAAGGCATGTGCCACCACCGCCCGGCTCTACCAGACATCTAAATAAGGAATAGTGACGGATCTGTACAATTTCTTCCCTCAGACTGAGGCAAAAGCAGTATATCCAACCTCACTGCGTTCTGAGGTCAGCACTACATTGATTCTGTTATGAAAACACGGGCCAGTGTTGCTCATGAATATGCATGCAACTATTTTTATGTGTGGCAGCACATGTCCGTAACTGTGGCACTCAGTAGGCTAAGGGAGAAGTATGATGCCTCACCAACATAGGCAACCTGAACATCTTTCAAACCCTGAAATATCACCTTGTATGCTTAAGCTATGTAATCAGACACTTTGAAATACCCACTTCTTACCACCAAAACACAATGATCAATGGAAAATGTGGTCTCAGTCTTGCTGACAGCTTTCTTGCTGGTTAAATAGCCACTGTTCCATGTCTTGCAAACAAAGCAGCATCTCAGGGCTTTTAGGTGGGGTCTTCCTTTCTCATCCTTTGTCAGTGTAGTTTTTGCACGTGTTTGCATTCAGTTTGTAGACAGTTTGAATTAAGGTTGCCAGCCCTTGGAAGATGTGGTGCATGGCTTCCAAACTCGGAGAGATCCAGACTCGGGTGTTTGAACTATGTCTTTAATCTCCTTTTGAGGTGATTAGAGTGAGCTCCCTCACAACGCAGGTGACTCATTTTTTTTTAAACTCAGTGTTGTTTCTCACACACTACTGAGAGAAATAGTTTCCACTGTAAACTGGTGAGGCATGGATGTAGTCTGGGATAGTTTTCCTTGCATATACTGAATCCAACTGCATAATGTTGGTTTGATTCTCAGCATGTTGTCTAAAGTGGTATTTTTCAATTGGGTTTTGTACTATTTGTCTGTTAGAATTCCTTTTAGAACACATCAGAGGAACTTTTATTTGATTGGCACCTGAAATTATTATCCTTTGAGTAAAAGAAATAGCCATCTTCTAAAGCTCTAACACTCTGGTGTCATCTGTGTGTAGCTCTGGCTTAATTTTAAAAACACTCCCTGGATTTTATAGTTTGGGATAGATATTTGGCATCAGTGCAATTTTCTCTGTGAAGTTCTTTTCACCTTGATAAAAAAAATTCTGATTTTTCTTAAATCTTTCACTTTTAGTTAATCAGTTATACAAAGGGCTAGAGAGATGGCCTCTTGGTTAAGAGAGCACATATTGCTCTCACAGAGGACCCAAGCTCAAATCCCAGCATACACACCGAGTGGCTCATAAGCACTTGTAACTCTAGATTTAGGTGATCTGCAATCTCTAGCCTCTGTAGGCATCTGCACTCCTGTGCACAGACAGACAAAGACAACAGACAGACAAAAACATACATATACTCACAATGAAAAGTAAAATAAAATATATTCATTGTCTTTTCAGACAAGTGTGATGGCACACGCCTTTAATCCCATTACTTGAGAGGCAGAGGCAGGTGAATCTCTGTGAATTCCAGGCCAGCCTGTTCTGCACGGTAAATTTCAGGACAACAAGGGCTACATAGAGAGACTTTGTCTCAAAAAGCACACACACAAAAAATGGAGAGGGGTCTTGAGTGTAGGCTGTTCAATATGATGTTGAGGATGGAGACCCAAGGATAAGAATGTATATTGTTTTCAAGTAGTTGCTTTGATAGCTACAAACTATACAACACTCTTCATGTTAGTATAAGTACTACTTAAACCATTTCTGAGAGGTTTAAATGTGTGTGTGTATATATATATATATATGAAGCCCTTTGCTCATGTCCAATTCCTAATATACATGAATAAATATTAGTGAAGAACAAGCCTCAATTTTATGTATTAGAGAACAATAGCATGATATGAGGTGTAGGTTTGTCTACATATTTTATTATGATGTATATGCTGGATTTGAGCTTATATATACATACAAACAAACATGGGTAAAAATAAACTATATATGTGTATATATATGTATTCATTAGTCATACATACACACACACACACACACACACACACACATATATATATATATATGTGAAAGTGGATTGTATGGTCTACTATTTAATTCTTTCTAATACTTTTTTACTTCAAAACAAATGGAATTATTAAAATGGACTAACCAAACAATATTTTTTATCAGTGTTCCTATTAAAGCAGTGTACCCTGAAATATCAGTACATTACTTGAAGCACAAATATTTATGAGTTCTTAGACGCTCTTCTTTATCTCTCACGCCTTTACATCTTAGCTAATGTCACATCCAATTTAATGCCACAGCCCTATCTCTCGGTTCCCATCTCCTACATTTTATCTCAGTCATATAGGCTCCAGGGCTTGCTGTGGGCGCATGCTGCTGCTTTGTTAGTTCAGGATTCCACTTTATCATAAGATTTTGCATCTGAGAACTATCTTTTGCTGTTTCTGGACGATCTTTTTCTGAAGCACCAGGACAATGATGTCTGCTCAGTGTGGTACACTCGAGGCACTGGAGAAAATGATGAATCTTAAGCAGGAATCATCCGCTCTACCATCAAGAATACCACTCCTCATTTGTCTTGTGTAATTGGTGCCACTGGCGGCTCCGATCTCACATTTGATACCACCCACAGGTATTCTAGTCTTGAGATAGACTGCAGACATGTGCACAACTGTACGGCTGGATAAACTCTTTTAAGAATCCAGGAACAGGAGCACGGATTCTGTTTCTCAGGTAAACTGAGGTGGTGCTCATCAGCTCAACAGGAGAAAGCTCAGGTTTGCAAGGCTGTTTTTTTACCTTTGGTGAAACTTAACATCTGACAGACTTTAGGTCAAGAATGGATGCGCACAGATGTAAGGGAACGCTTAGGTAGTAAAGTGAGTTCCAGTTCTTGATGCAGTTGTTAGGACATCATTCTGAGGCCACTGAAATAACACAATAGGTAAAAAGTGCTTCTCTTTGCTCCATCCCTGCAACCAACATGGGGAAAGAGAGAGCTGAGTCTGATATTATTCTCTGACAGCCACACACGTACTGCAGTAATTGTGCCTGCATAGACAGACACAGATAGTAAATCTATACTTGGAGATAAGCTACTAGTATTATTTCAAATAATATGGCACACATTTCCTTGGAATGGCAATCAAATTAAGTCACCTGACTATTTAAATTGAAACAGCAACAAAAGCAACAACAACAACAACAACAAAAATCAATCAACCAACTAACACCAATAAAAAGCACCTGTTAGGAGAGGGCAAAATATTGTTTTCTCTCTGTTGGCCTGAGCCAGCCGGGCAGCAGTGCATGATGTGTTAGTGGAGTTCCTACACCATGACTCTCACATGGCTATCTCTAGCTCATAGGATTCATTCACAAGTGCTTTATGGAGCTAGTCCTAGAGCGGTGCTTTCCATGCACAGGGAATGAAACTTTATGCATGTTTAATGTTTTAATCTATGGCCATGTTAAAATTCATAGAGGTGTCAGTGGGCATGGCTAAAGCTTGTGATGGGAGCATTGCAAGTCGAGGCCTTGTAAAATGAGGGCTGGCTCGTTGGGGTTACTGTCCTACCCAGTACCCCACAGCCAGCAAGCTCCAAAGAAAATCACACAGAGAGTCTACATTAGGTTATTAACTGATTGGCCCATTATCTCAGGCTTCTTACTAGCTCCCAT
>JAQHUG010000080.1:6247759-6263491 GCA_028555095.1 Dicrostonyx torquatus
TGCCTAAAATTTTACTCAGTGTTGGGATTGTGGCAGAGAGCAACCTGATGCCTGAGAAAAGAACTCAGCCTGAGAGGCATTCTCATATTTATTACATCATTACGTACCAAGATAATATGTTTTTTAAGACATGTTATTTAAATACACACTGCAAGCCCGAAGGTTGAAACAGTGAACAGAGTCTATAATGAGATTAGTCTCAAGTTTCCTTCCTTCTCACATGACTTTATGCCTATCAGGAAGGTTGGAAAGTGATGTGCACAACATCGCTTCATTATAAAAGGCAAAAAACATAGGTATTGAACTATGGATAACATCTATAAGGGGTTAGAAAGCTCCCAAACCTTCACCCATATAATTACAGGTAGTTTTGCTAAAGCCTGGCCTGCCTTGGAGCTGGCATTTCAGATGTGCTACAGACGGGTTTATTACCTTCAAGTAAGGGTCTGGAAGTGGCCAGTGTTTTTGTCAGTGAGGGCACAATTCCAAAATCTTAATGACCCTGGCAAAGATGATAGTCAATTTCAGAGCACGGATACCTGACACAAGTTAGGAAAACATCTTTTTATGACTCCCCCGTACTCTCTTTCACAGTGTCTGTGGATGGTTCAAGCTTTTCCCCATTAACTTAGAGCCACACAGAGACTGATGCCTTTGCATTGCCTTGTGTCTCCTCTGAAAGGGAGGCTTCTCTTTCACTGTATAAATCAGTATTGCAATGTTAAGCTGCAGTCTAATTTTTGTTTGTTTGTTTTTGTTTTTGTTTTTTCGAGACAGGGTTTCTCTGTAGCTTTGGAGCCTGTCCTGGAACCAGTTGTAGAGCAGGCTGGTCTCGAACTCACAGAGATCCGCCTGCCTCTGTCTCCTGAGTGCTGGGATTAAAGGTGTGCACCACCACCGCCTGGCGCGGTCTAATTTTTAAATTCATATGGGCTTATATCAATATTAGAGGGATATTCCAGTTTTGTCTTCTTGTATCTTTCTTTCTCAAGTCACTGAAAGATAGATGGCTTCTTCCTTGGCAACAGGGCCTAAGAGTGACTCACTTTACGAGCCATATGGGTCAAGCTATGCTTTATTCCTATGTGTATATGGAGAGTATTAAGGAGTGAGATAGACTTTACACATCATGACAATGATGCGAACATGATATATACGATTATATATAGGTATATATGCATTCACTTTCTATAGCTTCATTTAATCCTCTCATGTTTCTTGGGAAATGGAAATTTCTGTTTCTTATTTAGAGGCCAGAGAGCTAAGGTCCAACTGTCAGTAAAGAAAAATTCTAAGATTCCATTTCACCAAAACCAAAACAAAACAAAACCGCATAGTCTCTCACTATGGAGGACCCAGTTTTAGTTGACTCCCCAAATGCCAGTGTCAGGTGTTGTGTTTTCCAGGTGCAAGGTCAGGAAGATGGAAGCTAGATGTATGTGTGCCTTTGATCCTCTTTTGGAGAAGCATGCACGGCAGGGCCAGCTTTGCATAGCAACCGATTTAATGTGCTCCTTCGGAAAGGAAAAGAAATCCCTTGAAATATTTCTGGCATTTTTTCCTATGACATTGAAGTGTCAGAACATTTTGGGCTCGTAAAGTACTCAATTCCTTTAGGTGCCATAGACCTTTCAGCAGTTGTATATTTCTTAGTTAGTAAATAGCCAAATGTATTTCTTCTGTGTTGCAGTTCAAAATGAAATCACCTTAATGAAGAGATCTCACATGGAAACGATCTGTGCACATCAATAATGAATGAATTCTAAAAGGGCTCTAAAATAACTTCTGAGAGGCACAGGAGGCAGTAACGAAATCTAAAGTGGCATTTCCCACTTGTTGGCAATACCCATAAGAGCTAATTCTCTCCCCGTGGCTCTCGGCTCTCATAGCATTCTGTCCACTTAGAATTCATGGATGTTGGTTGTGGTGCACTGCTCATTTTTTCCAGCGAGAATTTATGACCACTGAGACCCAGTTAACAAGTATCCATATGTCTTACACTATAGGAATAGTTTTAAATCGCCTAAAATTATCAGCAAGTGATGTAAAAATCATATGAATGACCATAAATAATGTTTTATTGAAATTTGCCCTGCACACCAACCCTTCCCATGATCTGTGTCAATCTGCAGTTGCATATTGACAAAGATAACACAACAGATACTTAATCATCTTTCCCTTTATTTTAAGGGAATAGTTTATAAACTTTTCTTAATTCTCCACCTGTTTTTCTTTTTACGAATTTCTTTGGGCCTAAAATTTGCCACCTTTGTGTTTTCATCCTCTCTAGATTCATTCAATCCTGAGTGTATAGTGTGTTTGCTTTTCATTGTGCTAAGCACTGAACCCAGGGACAGTGGAGCATTAGGAAAGTGCTCTCACTGCACCATAACCCCAAGCCCAACCCTATTTTGTTTTTATTTTTCAATATTTTAAAGTGGTCGTAGAAAAAAAACCCAGCAAGTAGTGTTTTAACTTCTATGTCTTTGTGCTTGTCCGGCTCTGCTGTGAGGTTCTAGACCTCTGTGTAGCTATGGATGCCCTGGGATGTTTTAACTCATTGTTTCTCATCTTTCATGATCTTTCTGCCTTCTTCTCTACTGTGTCTTTCCATTCCATTTACACACACACACACACACACACACACACACTCACACTGTATATCCTCTGACTTCTTTGGATAAAGCTGTTATTGAACATCTGCTGTTACAGAGGCTTCCTTTTAGAATATGGCAGAATGATATTTCATGCGGTTATCGACTGATGAGACATAGAATCACATTTTCCTTTGGGTATGTCTTTGAGGGAATTAATTATTTGGGTTGCTTGAAGTGGGACAATTCTCAGTGTGGGAGTCACCATTGCGCCTGCTTGGTTGCTGGATTGCATGGAAAAGGAGACATTACATCCTGAATGCAGATGCAATGTGACCAGCAGCCTCACTCCTGGAGCCATGCCTTCTCTTCCATGACGGTTTATAGCCCTTCTTAAACCATGAACCACAATGACCCCCTCTTTCCTTGGGTTGCTCTATTCAGGTGTTTCATCTTAGCAACAAGAAAAGGAACAAACACAGACAGTAAATGAAAAGATAAAGGAGCCAGGAAGCTGTGCTAGGGGAATGCAAAGCATTCTGGTGTGTAAGAATGTTACTAGTGGAAGGAAGGAAAAGTGTTGAGGCAGCGTTTCATCTGGAAACTGGTGACAGAGATGGTCCTGGGACATTTTGTGAAGACAATGAGGCAGACCAATCTGCAGGAAAAGGAAAAACTCTTGTCAAAACCCTGGAGACTGAAAACAGGCATGGTTAGAGGCCAGGAAGAAGTGCAGTATGGTTGCAATATACTGGGTGCAAATGGTAATGAGGGAGAGGTCTCTCCGGGAAGACCCTGAGGGCATGCAACTAGGCAACAGGACTTCCCACATCCAGCAATGGTCTCTATGCTTGTCTCCAGGTTTTTAAGATAAGAGTCAAACTTAGTTCCCACCAGAAAAGAGATTTAAAAAAAAATGGTTATAGAAAACATATTTTCAGTCCCACGTGATTTTACTTTGATGCCACCACCACTTCATCCTTTCCTGGTGTCTTTTACCAACGAGAACTTCTCACTCCTTGCTTGATGTACTCACTTGGTTCTCACTACTCGGTTAATTATTTGATTCTTCTTCTAATTCAGAAAATCAAAACATTTCAACCCAAGGCAGATAGCCCCGATAGGTCATTGCTGTATTTGCCGGAGGTTAATTTTTCGCTAGTATTCACTAAGTTATGGAATATAGTCAATCTCCATGAAAGCAAATACAGACACAACCAGTCATTAGAATGTAGTTCTGTGGTGTTGGAGAGATGGTCTGGTGATTAAGAACACTCATTGCTCTTTTAAGCATTAGCAGACCCAGTTTCAGTTCCCAGCACTCACATGGCCACTCACAACTCTTTGTGAATTCAGCTTCTGGGGACCCATCACTGTCTCATGGCCTTTGTGGGCATTGGAGAAATGGAGTGCATTTATATTTACAAAGGTAAAACATTCACACCCATAATATAACAGTAATAAAATATGTAGTTTTAGCAGATACTGTCTTTCTTCTATTCCACATCTTGGAATGTGACGTGTATGTAACGCTGGGTAAGGATGGAGCTAGCAGGGTGAGAGAGGCGATGATTCTCCCTTAGCCTGCTCATTATCTCATTGCCTCATTAAAAATTTATTGTAATTTTCTCCTATGTTGTTTTTTAATCCCAAAGCATATTGTAGCAATGTAGAGTATGTGTCTGTAAGCAGAACAAACATCTCTGAAGCCCAAGCCTGTGTCTTGCAGGAACAGAGAGAAAGGCACAGCAAAGTATTTCTCAAGACAATTCTGTTACATGAGGGTGGGTGTGTGTCCCTGAGCCTCACTGGGAGGAAATAGCCTGGAAAAGATAAAGGAGCAGGCATCAACAAATCTGTAGCTATCTTTGTGAAGAGCAAAACACTTTGAGATTTCATTCTTAAAATACATCAATGCTTTTTTAAATGTACCATTTAAGTTTTCCCTTTCTTCTGTATTATTCTGTATCTTCACTTCCTTATACTATTTTATATATGTGAAAATGCCCCTTGCCATCACTCTTTCATATACATACTTGAGAGAAATACATTTATTTAATTCTTTTGCTGTTCCAATGCACCAAGTAACGCATATTTGCTGAGAGATCATTTAAATACAGACTATGCCATAAACCTGAAAGATGCCATTATCATGTATTTTAAGGTAAAAGATGGTTTGCTGTTGTAAATACTGGAAATAGCACTGTATAGTTTTAAAATTTTTATATCTTTAGTTTAGTTGAGGCTGAAATGTTTGATAGAAAATCATTTGGGGTAGATCTAATGCAGATTAAAGATCTTCTATGGTTTGAACCCTGTGTCCTGACAGGGTCGCCGCCGAGCTGAAACGATGCTGTCCTCTTTCTTTATCTCCATCCCTCATTCTCTGGGTTGTTTTAATTCACAGAGACAGGGCATAATTTCCTGCTGCTCCAAGAGCAACCTTTTTAGATCCCTTGCATAAGGAAAGAACATATCAGTCACAACATTGCGTTTTTTTTCTGACTTCCGTCACAGGTTTGCTAAAGAATCTAATTTAGTCAGAGCAAAGTATAAAGAAGCTAATGTTTGTTACGACAGGAGTAAAAAGAGTGCTAGGTTTATCTCTGTTTCTCCAGAATTTAAAATTTGAGGAAGTTTTTGTTTGTTTGGTTGTTTTTAAAGGGGGTTTATTTGACTTATATTTCAAAAGTACAGTCCATTATGCCAGGAAAGCAAGGTAGCAGGAGACTGGATCCACCACCAGGAAATACAGAGTGAAGCATCCTTCTGATTAGCTCATTTTCTCCTTTCATGCAGTCCAGGTTGCCAGCATAAGGGATGGCATTGCCTACAGAGGGAAATCTTTCTACTTCTGGTACCCTAATCAAATTAATCTCCTACAGTCCTGGCTAGAAGTCATCTCTTTTGTGGTTGCAGAGTCATCAGGATCGACTTTGAAATTCACCATAACAAATAGTGGGTTTGGAAAAATTTTTAAGCATCCGTCATGTGCCTAAGATCATAGTTTTACAGAGCCAAATTACAATTTTGATATCAGGTGTCTAGACTGATAATATTTTAATTTTTATATCTTGATTTCAACTTCTATGTATTTTAAAAATTTTGAAATACTTTAGAAGAAACCACACCATAACATCATAGAATCGAGGACGATTTATTAGACAAAGACTATGAGATATAGGTTAGCCTTTGTCTTCACAGTCCATGCTGGTCTTGAATTGGAGATCTTCCTGCCAGAGGAGTTCTGGGATTGTAGGAATGCAACACCACACCCTTGGTGCAAAGAACAATTTTAGAGGGAGACAATCATCTGTCCTTGAAGCATTAAAATGACATCCTATAAAACAGAAAAATAAAAAAAAAAAAAAACAACAAAGACATAGGCTGAGATCTGAGTTCCTGGGGCAGGAACTGCATTGTTATTGAGACTTCAAGACAAGCCAGTATGTTTTAAGCCAGCAACCATGATTCTGATTTGTTTTGCAAGCTACCTTGAATTGATTTTTCATAATGTGAATTTTCCTTACTGAAATACAGCTATGAAAATTATTGTGTGCTATATGCGATCAGATCAAAAAGGTTTTAAACTCAATGTCTCCTAAAATCACCCAGACTCACAGCTAAAGGGATTTTGTACATCTCTCCATTAACCTGCCTATTTCTAGTCTATGCAAATGAATCCATGAGGTTGAAAAACTCATGCATCACCTCACAGCATTGTAGTGAGGAGATAAAACCATGGGCTATGGAAAAATTACAGTTCCATTTTGATGGAAAGAAATGTGTGGGTACCCTGTCTCAAAACTGGTCGTGGTCAGTGTTAGTTTGTTTGCAGTAGCACACACTAGCAGAAAAGCAACCGCCATCATTCTCATAAAAACAGCCATCAACACTCACTACATTCCATCTAAATACCCAATGAAATATAGAATCCCTCTCTTGTTAGCACTCTTCTGTTTTTGTATACAAAAAATAATTAAGACTAGCTGTTAACAAAATGGAAACTTTAGCCATGATGGAAAACGATTTCTTGTGGTTTTTCCTCCTTATTTTTATAAAAGCAGACAAAGATGATCAGGGGAACGTTTAGAATTGTTACTTTGTTAATATTTGTACTCCTATGCAATTATCAATACAAAGCAATTCTTTGAGTTTTTATTGCTAATCAAATCCTTTGCAAGTCAGTACTTTATTACGATGTGCCTAAATTCTGAGTTTTCTGGCATACCATCATGTGATATTTTAAGGATGAAAAAAACCTCAATTTTTATTTTTTAGAATTATTTATTAGTCATGTATGATATTTCATACTTATAATGTATAAGAGTTAACTTGGCAACTTCACATGAGAAAAGGAGACATTTCAATTGAGAAACTTTATAGTCATCCACCAACAGTTATGACTTCTTCAACTCCAGCATTCTCTCCTCAGCACCAAAAGCATATGGAGTCTCTAGAATTACTGCTTTGTTTGGAATTTATTTCATATTTCCTAGAAATGCATAAATGACACCCCTACAAGAAATAGAAAGAAAAAGATCCATCTGAATTTACACCCTACACATCCCTTACCAGGAAAGTATATTTAATATTGGCATTGAGTTTTGTAAGTTCTGAGAAGTTTAGGGAAATAGTCACTAGTGAATTGGTGTTTGCTATAAGAAAGCAGTTGAACATTCATTAATTGGGAGCAATGGCTGCTGAAGAAAAATGCTAATAAGCCTATTAAAAAAAATCTCATTTTCTCTACCATGTGCTTTATAAGAAAATGGGCAAGCAAGAAGCTTAGGCAGTAACAATAATAACAACAACGCAATATTGACTCTTATACATTAATTTTGAAATAAGAATGACTAGTTCCTTATTGACCCAATGATCCACTTAATAAGAAAGTTCAATTTAGAGCACGGTTTTCATACTGAATCTTGGGTTCTGAGTCCTGAGTCCCTGTTCTTGGGAGGGAGTGTCTTGAATGGGACATTTATCGGCATATTTGTTTTCTACTCCTTTGTATCCTGATGATAGTAGGACCAATCTCATTTTTGTGAAAAGTCAAATAACTCAGCAGTCCTTGAGAAAATTACGCCTTCCAGCAAATGAGAATTTCTGGTTTAGAAATGGACTTAGTGTGACAAAATCATTGATATATTTAGAACAGTTGACCAGTCATTGACATGATCTTACATCAGCTTTATCAATGTTCAAATTTCTTAATTTGTGTGCATATCTTAGGATGCCTATTAAAGACCTAGCGTTTTTCTCCACTTACCCTTTCCTCTGTGGTAAGGGGCTTTATGGCATCTCAAGTCCCCACGCCTTCCTTACATCTGTCTTCCTTTAAGCCATCTCCAAATACAAGATAAACTGCTTTTGTTCAATCCTGACTCATCTCTCAAGATGTTACCAAGCATGACAACTTAACAGGTCCAGCCAACTTGAATGAATTACACTCGAAAGAAAAAGTGTGCTCTCATAGTGTCATGCTTATTAAGCACTATCAAAATTTTGATCGAGAGCTCCCCTGGTGCTGCTTCCATGGCGCAGAGCTGCATTAATGCAGGTGTTTTGAGCCCGTCAAACCTCCGCTGCAGAAAGATCTGCAGGGCCTTTGGTTCACATCACCATCACTGAAGCATTGCCTTTGTGCAATGCATTCCTGCCTCTGCTCCCAGTCCAATTTAAGCTGTAAGTAATGATGGTGTGTTTCTACTTCCGTTGGGAAAGCCTTATGAAGTTAATTTACTGTTTCCAAACTACTTGTAGTAGTACCAGTAGTCAATGCTGGAAAGTTTCAATAGCAGCAATTTCTGCTGATCTACATTTTGCCCTCAGAGATGAACATTTTAATATCACCAGTGGGTTTTTCATACATAACAACTTTATTTCCTATGCCTGTAGAATGAGCCTGAGGTTTGCCATTTCCTTCGGCTGTAATCTGTTCCTTCATGTTTGTGGTTTGAA
Source organism: Dicrostonyx torquatus (assembly GCA_028555095.1). NCBI lineage: Eukaryota > Metazoa > Chordata > Mammalia > Rodentia > Cricetidae > Dicrostonyx > Dicrostonyx torquatus. The sequence continues at coordinate 6,256,318 of JAQHUG010000080.1, forward strand.
AACCTGAAGCTGTCTAGCCTTGCACAACAAAGCAAGCGGCTGGCAGAAACCTTGCTCGAGGTTTGCAAGTTCCCTTTGCAGGGAGGCAGAAAATTCTGGGAACTCGAGTGAATAGATAGATATATAGAAGATCAGAGAGTTAAGCAATATCTCGACATTACAAGGATTTCTGAAACAATGAATATCAATTATAATACACTCACATTCATTTTTTCTCTTTTTATGTGACATGTTTTTTTTTCCTTTGAGAATTTCCTATATGTGTATAATGTAGTTTGATCATATGTGTCCCATAGTCCCCCATCTCCAGCTACCCTGGATGCCTCCACATGTCCCTTCCCAAACTTCATGCTCTCTTCTAGAAACAGCAGCAACAACAACAATGTCATAAAAACCCTCCAAACTTCTCGTTGTTGATTTGCACATGCTGAGCCATCTGTTGCAGCGGAGGCCAGCCACCAGTGACCTCACCTCCAAGGTAAAGGTCTCTTCCCTTCTATAACATACACCATATTGGTAGATTGTCATCTGTTATACCTCACCGAGAAACTGGCTCTCCAGACCCAAAAAGGTTTATTTCAAAGTGTCCTTCTGAGCCTCTTGTCTGGGGTCAGCTGTCCCCACACACAACCTTGATAGAGAAAAGGAAACAGGAAGGAAGACCCCAAGAGTACATTCAGGATGTCATTAAGAACAGATGAAAGATAACCCATTTCCATCAGAGGTTGCTATTGTTTAGCCCTCCTTCTAAAAGAACCCATGGTAGAAAGGAGAAGCCAGAAGTTCAGCCACAGGAAGTTCAGCCATGGAGAGAAAATGCAAGCAGAAACCTGCTTCAGCTTCTACTGATTGTCTCTACTGGATGTTGAGTGTACCTGATCTGACACTGTGAACTTTGTCTGATGGTGTCTACTGGATGTTGAGTGTGCCTGATCTGACACTATGAACTTTGTCTGATGGTGTGTACTGGATGTTGTGTGTACGTGATCTGGCACTATTAGCTTCCCCTGAGCTTTGTCTGTTGGTACTTGTTTTTAATATTGATTAAAATCCCCACTAAGTCTGATATACATACTAGTCTATCAGGAATTCTAGTTGATTTTTTTTTTTTTCTGGGGGGCATTCCTCCAGTTAATTTCTAGTGGATATTTTAGGTACCTAATTTTATGATGTTTGCTATCTACAACATCATATCTATCTCTCTCTCTCTCTATCTATCTATCTATCTATCTATCTATCTATCTATCTATCTATCTATGTATCTATCTATCTAGTTAGATAGCTCTCTGATGTGGGAGTGTTCTCCTGTATTTTGTATTACTCTTATTGGTTGAATAAAGAGCTGCCTGGCTTGTAAGATAGGTCAGCCCTTAGGTGGGCGGAGTAGACAGAATGGAAGTTCTGGGAAGAGAGAAGGAAGTGAGCCAGTCGCCATGAAGCTCCCTCCACAGATCGAAGTACCGTAGATCCGTCCGGTAAGTCACCCACCTCGTGGTGACATACAGACTTTTATAATGGGTTAGTTTATGAGGTGAGGGCTAGCCGGGAAAAGGCTAGTGATAATAAGCCAGGCAGAGTTTAAATGAATACCGTCCTCACGTGGTTCTTTAGGGTGCAGGCGGCCAGCAGCTGAGCAGGTCAACGGCTGGTGGCTGGGGAACACAACCCACACCTCTCCTCTATTTACAACAGCTCTCTATTATCTTCTATCTATAATCTATCCCCTGCTATTTATTACTTTATATTAATTTGCTATATGCTTAATGAACTCATTCATTCAAAGATAAAAGTATGGGTATAATAGATTGTCCATACAAAACACTCTGCCAGCAGCCTTGACCTCCAGTAGCTCCTCAGTTACATGTGGGGCCTTTTGAGGCCCTCCCACATCTATGTGATATTTGCCCTCTTATTTATTCACAGAAACTAAATACAGTAATGACTTCTATTCAGAAGCGAAGACTGGGGCACAGAAAGCATGGGATTGTGTTTCATGGCTCAATGCTTCAAGTTATTTCTTCACCTTGCTTTTTTTTTTTTACTACTTACATAATCACTTCCTTCTTTTATTATTGAATGTGTTTTAACCTAGAAATGTTGACACTGAAAATTGTATGAGATTAATAATGAAATCCACTGAGTTAGCAAGGGACTTTAGGGCAGGCTTATTTTGTTGCCTGCTTCCCAAGCACACCTTATAAAGCTCTTCCTCAGGCTCCCCACTTCCAGACCTTTAACACTGGGCCCCCACCAGAGGATCAGTTTTCAGAAAAAAAAAGCCTTCGTATTTACTGCCCACTGAGTCATGAACAGTAGCATTTCCTTATTTTAATTATGGTGTTTAGTTCTTGTACATATATGTTATATAACTCCCACATAAAATGACTCAAGAAACAGTCTTGGAGGCCACTGGGTGAGTTCCAAAGTTCTTCCCACACAAAAAACAAAGCAGGACCCCTTAGATTTTATACATAGTTACTGCAGTTCCCAACCACAGTGAGCAAGTGAGTCATTCCGTAGCAATTTATATCAGGCCCCCAAATGGCGGATACATTCTTTGAAAGTTAACCGGAACAAGCTTCAGGGAGAAAGCTGGTGTGTGCACAAGGTGTGACACTCAGCTGTGAGGGACCCAACACCCCTGCTGGATGTGGGCTGCTGGGCCCTTGTGCTAGTATGCTGCCGTGTCTCTGTGGGGAAAATTGCCATTTTCCCTGTGATCAAAGCAAACGCCTTTTGGCTATCAAACACCAACAATAAATTCCATTAAAATCCAAGAGCTCTGAAAAACCTTTTTCAGGAGAAATCAAAACAAACCAGAAAAAGACCTTGTAGACAAGAAAAGGAAAAAAATCAATTTTAGGTTAAAAATCAGTCTGGGGGTGTAGGAGAAGAGGAAATCTTTTAAGAAACCCCTGGGGTGCCTCCTCCAATTATTGGCAAACATTCAGTATTATTTAGAACGTTGGTTTGCCCGACAGAGTGAAAGGTACGGTATGTTGCACCCTTATTAAGTCTTTTAGCAGTGAAAATGCTAAAATTTCTCATGCTACAAGAGCCTGAGCTGACTGGGGAAGACTAGAGAAATCAATCACTTTATTTAAGTCAAGGTACCAATGATATTTGTTTTGTTTTATTATTGTTGATTTTTCCCATTTGAATATGATTTGCCATGTAAATTCATCTGCAGACCAATCATTCCATAATCTTCTTTAGTAAAGATCAATAAAGACATGTTGGAGCACATCTCTAAACTATACCCTTCTGTTTATACAATAATCATCTCCCAGTTTGGATCCCCAGAATTATCCCATGGCATTAGAATTTAGAGTTTCCAAACTTAGATCCGCAAGAGTTAAAGCAGCTCCCTAGAGCACCGATAGCAGAAGCAGTCATGAGAGCGTGCGCTGCCCCCCAAAGTCTCATTTTTGAGAAGCAGCAACTTTTCCCCCCTCTAAAACGATAGAGAAGTGAGTAATTTTTATTGAAAGGGCTCTATGACATGCGGAAGACCTAATATCTGGTAAATCCTTTTGTAAGTGTGCATTCAAACCCTCTTCTCCATCCATGTGCAAACTGTTGTACCAACATTGTTACACAGTGTCCACACAGACACTCGATATCTGCTTCAGGTCATTCAGGTAGCATATAAGGCTGCCCAGGACCCCACCTCCAAGAGCATGAACTTCTTGGTGTTGTACTGCCTACCTCTTCAGCTTCCTCTTGTCAAGCTCTTGTCCTCTCATTTGCCTGGCTCTTTGTTAAACTGCTTGCATTTCCCTGTCACCAATATTCTTCTCTTGGCTCAGTCCACATGCACATATCCCTCGGAATGTTCCTGTTCTAATGTTTCTCAATAGGTCAGGTTAAGGCCTAGGTGTCCTTCCAGACTTAGTTTGTCATAATATATAATAACAATCATGGCACAGCAGGTCACTCAAAAGCTTGCAACAATTTTCTACCTTACCAAGAGAAATAAAAAGTCCTCGTACTGGCCTGTAATTTGCTGCTCTTTCTCTGCTATTTCTGACTTCATCTAGAATTGCTACTTTTTCTGTTACAGAAACTTTACAATCGGCTGTCCTCTTATTTAAGTCACTCTTTCCCCATCTACCCAGCTCCTTCCATCATTTCTTTGCCCAACTGATCTCAACGATACCGTCTTTGACACTCTTCTTAAAACTTTTTCATGCTTAATACTGTTTTCTTAATCCTCTAAAACATTCTGACACTCTTCACTATGTGTTTCATGCTTCTTACACATACTCACATATGTGGAGACAGAGGTCTTCACTGTCTACTATGAAACATACACTCCACAGATATATTTCTTTTATCTTCTTCCTCTATCTTAGCATGGGCGTGAAGTCAACACTATTTAATGATCAGCTCTGGTATCTGGTACTTTGAGAGACAGTACCTTGTTCATTTTAGATCACTCACTAGTTCTTATCCTATCATCTACTTAGGAAAACTAATAACTTTTTAATTTGCTCAAATTGTTTGGAAAGTCAGCTGCTGAATTTAGAGAGATGAGAATTTTCTTTCAAAATGTTGCTGAAGGAAGTCCTGATCGTTGAATAGTGAGAAGGCGGGGGAGGACATGCCAGTCTATGTTGAGTGATAGTCTATGTTTCATATATGAACAGATAGTTATGAGTGGATGAAAATTTCCCTATGGATGCTCAGGTCCTATGAAAGAGCAATCAATGTTCTCAACCTCTGAACCACCTCTTCAGCCACCAAAGCACTCTTGATAAGAGAGAGAGAGAGAGAGAGAGAGAGAGAGAGAGAGAGAGAGAGATCTTTACTCTTCAGAAGGAATAGCTTTTAAACTAAACACACACCAGTAACAGGAGTACCAAATTATGTGTGATGATAGTCCATCAATATAAGAAAGCCTGTATAGTATTAGAACTTAAAAGCCATCAAGCAAGACAGAGCACTCAAGGACATCTGAAAAAGTCTAGGTGACCTTCAAGATTTTTTTTTAATGCCTTTCTTTTTTTACATCTGTTCTCTTCCTTCATTCCCTGTTTAGTTTTCTCAAATAAGGCATATACACATGAGAATTCATTTTCTCTAAACAACTCAAGGGCAAGAGGCCTTTGCATATTTTTCATTTGCCACTTTGTTCTAGTGAGTGTTAATAGCCATGCTTTGGGTGCTGCACAGATGCAGTGATGTGTCTTGAAAGGGAACCAATGGGAAGGCTTGTAAAGTCACTTTAAGTATGACCAGTGAGGTAAGCTGAGAACATAGATTTCATAGCACCCATACACGCACACACGCACACACACACACACACATCATCATCATCATCATCATCCTTTTTTGTCCTACCTAGCCTTTTCATAACCACTGTGGACTTAGTTTGGAGTCTCATGATTTCTCTTCCGAATCTGATTTGGCACTTCCTGCTCCACCGTAGTGACTTTCTTGGTTTCTTTTAGCTGCTTTGATTAGATCTGGGAGGAGCCTTGCATCAGTTCTTTCCAAACTGGAATTGAGGACAAGTGATGGTCAGCTGATAAGAATCATTGAGAAAACCCTATAGTAATTTGTTCAGCTAAGATTACACCTGTACAATTTACTAGACAAACCCAAGTGCATTTTGTGTATCCTCCTTATTTCTCACAGTGCTTTTTAACACTGGAAATGAGAGCCTCTAGCCTTTATCAGAGATGGAGGAGGTCCCTAGAGAACACCTCCTCGTAACCCTCAAAGACTTATGACCAGCTCATTCCTTATTTAGTTCTCTTTTTGGATCCACTGAAACTCTTATGCAGGCCCTGGACTGAGGAGTTCTGATATGTTTGAAACCAGTCATTTAGAGACAAGAAAAGGCAAATGATCAGCCCACAAGTCCATAACAAACTGGGATCCAACACTTATTTTCTTTTCAGTCTGTAATTCAATTTTTCTTGTTTCAGTTCAGGCACTTATGCCAGTCTTTACTAGACAGTGAACCATATTTCTTCTTCAATTTTTGTGCCACAGTACTCTTGGGGAAGCCTATTCAGTTGCCTACTTGCCTCAAAGGAGTATATGCAATCCACTTAAGATATTATATTAAATTTAGAGTGTGCACCAGCTTGTACCGTCAGTATCGCTATTAACCGTGGATTTATTGACAACATTACTTGATGGAATTAACTTTAACATTTATTGAGTGAGTAAGTCTAAGTTTTATGTTTGTTCATAAAAATTGTCTCTAATTTAAACAAAAAAATTGTTATAACCGGACCTTAAAACATTGAGCATTTCTGAGAAATCTGATAAATGTATTTTTATTTCATCTATTTTTAAAATCATATTTGGTTGTTTTTCACGGGAAGAGGGAGACAGAGCTGGAAGGGGGAAAGTGGACAGGGAACTTACAGGAGGAATCTCCATCCCTCAGAGTCTGATGTTAAGGAGACTCTGTGGAGTCTCAGTGAAGGCATCCTAGGCAGAGAGAGGTTACCTTTGGCCTTCCTGTCATGTGTGATTGATGCTTCCCCTTTATCAGCCAAGCTCATGTGTCTTACTAGTTTTTCTGTCTTTTTCACTGTCACAATTATAATTAATGATTAAGGTACAGCTACCGGCATAACACCTGGCTATTAATTCCAAGAGGCAGCTTGGGGTGCATGACATTCAACCTCACAGACACCGAGGAAGAACACTCAGAACCTACTTTGTCTCACACAAATCTCCCCATTTCCACACCACACCTGCATGGCTAACATGGAGCCTGTGCTGGAATAGACTCTCTAGCCTGACTTCCCCACTAATGTGTTTTCTCAGCCCATTTCACAAGCTGGAAGGGATATCAAAAATAAAGTAGCAGGTGTGTGTTTGTATGTGTGTGTGTTTTAAAAGTACCAAATCTCATGTGTGAAAATTGTAGAAAATAAACGCCTTCTGCTGATGACACAGGTGTCGCAGACTTTTGTAGACAGTAGCTGACATGTTGGACCTGCCTACGATACACAGATTAACATCACGATCATGTCTGTGATTTAGGTTTGCATCCTTGGCTTCTTTGTCCCCCCCACCCTTCAGCTTTTGGTATATTCTTTGGTTCCCAGGTGCTTACATAAAGAATTAAGATGTTATTGTCATACTGATTTGAAGAGCTGTAACCCAAACATTTGAAGAGTGAGGAGCCCTACTGGTGACAGTGACTCAG
>JAQHUG010000080.1:6265016-6300715 GCA_028555095.1 Dicrostonyx torquatus
ACTATATCTAAGCTGAGCAAGGAATCCATCCAAGGAGAATAAGTTCCCAAAAAGCCAGTACAAGCAGTAGGGATAAATTCTGGTGTCACTGCCAGGAGCCCCACAGCTTGCCCATCCATACAACTGTCACCCACATTCAGAGGGACTGACTAGTTTGGACCTATGCTGGTTCCTTCCTGTCCAGCTGGAGAGTTGGTGAGCTCCTGTTAGCTCAGGTAAACTGTTTTGGTGGGTGTCCCCATTATGTTCTTGAGAGTAGTCATGTGTAAAAAAAAATTTTTTTTAAAAAGTCTCAACAGGAAGTAATTTGAAAAACACAGTAGTTAAAATCTTAAACATCCTCCAGGAATTATCCTGTCCCTTAGTTTAAATAATAAGTTAGCAGTCGACATTAGAAAACTTGGAAGTAACCATGACACAGAGCATGAACTCTTTTAGAATGAAAAGAATTGATTGAGGAGAATCCATCCATCATCACAGGGGGAAATGTCCCTCTGGTTTAATAATTGAGCTATAGACTGAAACACTTGACCAAGAGCTGAGTTATTAATAATGCAAGAAGACTCAAATATGCATTATTATGATGTTTCTAAGCTTCAATAATGAAAGGAAAATATATCTGCTTCCTAGTAGAATGTAAAAGTGTTTATAAAGGCAGCAATAAAACTGGCATTGGACTTCCAATCTGACATTTAAAAAGATCAGAAGAAATGCTTGGAATGTGCTTGAAATAAACAAAGAAATTCTTCTGCTTATTTTATTTTTTATGTATTTTGATGTTGATTTTGAAATGAGTCAAGAAGACATATAAATAAGTTGTGTGGTCCCAAAGACTCTTCAGTAATTCTTTCAGTGATAGATTTATGTTTGATATGTTTAATTGTAAGAATTTAATTAGTAAGATATATAAATATATTACCTTCATCCAAATAGCATATCTTTTATTTATGGTATATTTCTAATTATAATAATAAATATATACATACTTGAAAATTATCAGATGATCTTTTGATACTTGTATCCATTATATAGCATTAAAATCAATATATATTTAATTTTTTAAGTGAAAGTAATTTTTTATATACTGTATTCTTATTACAGTTTTTATCCCTCTTCTCCAAAATGCTTCCCACCACTTAACCCTCCCAACTTCATTCCATTTTTTCTTTAGAAAGTAGGCCAATAAACATCAAAGAAACCAGAATTAAACAAGTCAAACAACAAAAAAAGGTAAAATGCATACAAATATGCTCGCATGTACACACACACACACACACACACACACACCACAAAAACACAAAATGGAAAACATAATAAATAAACAGAAGATAGGTAGCATAAAAACATGCCCAAACAAGGTATAATGAGAGAAAACATCTCCGAAATATACCATTGAGCTTATTCTGTGTTGGCCATCTACTCCTGTACCAGATCTTTTTAAAGATATACTTTATTCGGTCTTTGAGCATTTTGTACCATTGTATCCTGATCAATGTAAATCTCTTCTTTAACTCTTCCCAGATTTACTCCCCACTTTCCTACCCACCCAACTGTTTTTTAAATCCGACACATCCAATTTGTGCTGCCCACATTACTGGTTGTGTGGTCTTTCATTGGATTGTGGTTGACCGACCAGAGACTACTCTTGTCAGTTGTCAATAGCTCCTCAGCTAAGTGTGAGACTTTGTGCCCCGTCTACTCTTTTTACTGGGATTTGGACTGTCTTGAGCTTGCATAGGTTAGTGCAGACTGTCACAAGTGCAGTTCACACATGCAGATCTTCTGTTGTGTACTAAAACTTGTGACCATCTACCACTTCTTGCTGTTACTTTATTTCTGCCTTTTGCAAATGATCCCTGAGCCTTGAGAGGAACAGTTATGGTAAATATGTTCCACTTGTAGCTGAGCGTTCTGGAGTTTTTATTCTTTGTATCTTGGTCAATATATGTCTCTGTGTTGGTTACGATCTACTACAAATAGAAGCTTCTCTTATGAGAGTTGATAGATGTATTAATCTATGGTTATAATGATGTCATTAAATTTGGTTTAATAATGTCTATTTATCAGAATAATATTAATCAGTGATTTTCCTAAGACCTATGACCTCTCTATCCAGAGGCTCATGCCCCAGTTATGGTATGAGGGTAACTCTTAATAAAGAAATGTTCACTGTTTTTGCATTTTAAACTATTTTAAATTTTAATATTGGGGTAAGCCTGCATAATGAAGGTGACCTATTTTATTTTGTGGTTGTCACTTTTTAGACATACTGTAAACTCTTTCTACTTTTCTGAAATATGAAGCAGATCACTTGGAACTCAGCAGCTTAATGAATTTTAAACCTCTGTTTCCAATGATTTTTTAGTTCCATCAATCCTAAAGTCAAGATTATAATTTCAATAATGCATATAATTTGTCTGTATGAATGCTCAGTGAGCGGAAATGTTTAACAAAGAGATACGCATGGTGGGAACCATCAACAAAGGCGATTATACAATCTGATTAGAGTGGTCCTAAATGAAGATAAATTCAGTTTTCAAATATTTTTCATCCTATTTGTTTTCAGCAGTGGACATTTAATGCCTCATTAGCTGTGGATTAAATAACAAGGTGAGAGTCTATCCTTTGTAGTAGTTAATGACCACTGTCCTCATCGGGGCACCTCCTGATGTGGAAAGAAGATGGAATAGAAATAGAATGGAGAGTCCACTTCAGGCTATGCAATGGACCTCTTCTGTGGTAACTAATGACAACATTAGTTACTTTCTCAGAAGAAGAAAACAAATTACATTATATAATTTCTTCCAAATCCTGAACTTCTGAGTTCCTCAGAATACAGCCTAAATAAGAATATTTTGAATCAAAACACTATTCTTTTTAAGTAATTAATTTCTGTGTGTGTTTGTGTGTGTGTGTTTGTGTGTGTGTGTGTGTGTGTGAGAGAGAGAGAGAGAGAGAGAGAGAGAGAGAGAGAGAGAAGGAAGAGTTTGTGATTATATGAGTCTCTGTATAAGACCAAAGTCGATGTCCACTGTCTTCTTCTTACCACTTCTCAATCTTCCTCAAGACATGCACTGACTGAATCTGGAGCTCACAACATGGATTAGACTGGTTGGTCAGTGGATCTCTGGGTCCCATGTCTCTCTGCTTTCCCAGCACTGTGCCTGGCTTTCTCTGACTTTAGGGAATTGAACTTTAGTCCTCATGTGTTCCCACCAAACACCGTACAAGCTGTCATCTCCACAGCTTTGGCTGATACACTCAAAGCACTCTTCTGAGCATTCTTTAGTGTAAACTGAAAATACTGTAGCTGAGTCATATACCACAGGGTTGCTGATAAACAGCATGAGAAATGATGGGGAATGAATACGTCCATGTAAAAAGACAATTATGTTCCCTCTCGTCCATAGCCAACTCCCTTACAGTAACTGAAAACATCTCATCTTTTCTCCATAATTTTATTCTGAATCATCATATCTTAATAAAAACTATGAGTTACAAAATAGAAGACTTTTGAAAAATGTGAGTACTTATTAAAAATGCAATAAGAACCTCTCAACTTCTACAATTAATGATTTACTTTTCCACTTTTTCCCTTGATTTTTCATCACTTTAGCAGGAAGGTAGGAAGGCAGGTTTATTAACTAATTCAAAGTGAGAAGAAAAGAGGGGAGCAAAATGGCTTGGGACTACAAGAATAGAGTTGAAAGGCTACGGAATCCAAGCCCAGGATGGGGCTACCAGATAGATAATACCCTATAGAAATCCGCCTGGTGAACAGAAGTTGAGAACTAAGTGCTGTTCTCTTCTGAGCCTTTTTCTCTGTGCTTGGTGACAATGAGCTAGGATGACAAAGGTCAAGGCTGCTTGTTTTACATGTGCAAGTCCAATCACTTGACAAGTGTGAGTCTTTGTTGCATGTTCTAGATCCAAACATCAGACTTCATTTGAGAACACTCCCTGGTGCATATCGATAATCCTGTCCTTGAGGAGGAAAACCCAGCAAAAGGTCAGAGGTAATCAGTGACTAAATAGGCAGCATAATAACTACATGGCTTGTGTGGGCAACATGAGACATGAGGAGGAGGAAGAGAAAGAGAAAGGAGAAAAGAAAGAGAGGAAGGCGAGGAAGAGAATAATCACTAACATTTACAGAGTCCGTTTGAGGTAATGGTTGTCTAACACTTTCATAGCTGTGTGTTTACTAGATTAAACACCCTATGTCAGTCTCATAGTTCCAGGAGGGGCAAAATTTCTTACTGACCCATTGAACAGCCAGAACGTGAGGCACAAGGTAGGCTGGGTAATTTATGCCTGACCGTTCATGTATGAAGTGACAGAACCAGACTGAAATGGGAGTATTTTGGCATTAGAGTCCTGTGTCCCAAGTAACTCTGTTCCAGAAGGAGAGACACAAGGATGAAAATGCCACTGCGTTTCACTCTGTGAAGGTCAGTGATGGGGGCACTCATCATAATCATTAATTACAATTTAACAAGAAAATGCTGAAGAGAGAATAGAATATTCCTCTAAGAAGATGAACATTGTCTCCTTTCAACAATGCTTTGATTCTGCAGTCTGTTAAATCAAGGCAAGAATTCAGAATGCTAGAAAGATTTTTTAATTTAATTATCTTTCATAGGTACTAAAAAAACTTGATTTTTTTCTTTCTTGGATACTAATCATAAAACTGGTAACCTAATATAGTCAATTTTAGATATTAAAAAGATGATTTCAATAAATGGCTTTCAGTAATTGTACAAGATTAATTTGGATCACACAGATATTGGATATTGTGATCTTACTCCCACTTCACATTTTAGCCATACTAATGAGATTCATGCTTTTTATAGTGTTTCTTATGTGGTTAATTTCCAGAAGGATTATACTTAAACTAATGTTTCTCTTGTAAATACTTAAGAATAATTGAGTTTGCAATTTGGTACTTAACTTATACTGATAATTGCTCCTTGGGAAAAGACATGTTTAATTGTAATCAAAGAAGAGCCTCTTTCTCTTGTGCAAACAGCTTCTCCCAGGAAATCCGTGACCTATTTAAACATCTAAGACCTTCTTTGCCAAAGTCCCTAGCAGAAATTCCTCACTGGTCATGAAGTTAGCTACTCAAGTAATCAAATGATGCTAGGGAGATTTCATCCAAGGAAATAAAAAAAAATGTTTTACAGATGGCAAAAGCACAAAAGAAGACATAGTTTCATAGATGGCATTTCATTGCAAAGAAAGAGTTCAAATGCCAAATGCATGTATTTGTGTTCGGTATTTACAAAAGGGTTGCCTCCTGGGGGCCAAGAATGAGCAGTTCTTCTAGACAAGCGTTCTTCAGGTGACATCCATCGCTAGGTGACACCCATTGCCTGTCATTTCAGCTTCATGTGCATTACCCTGTGCAAGACAGGATTTAAATGTCCTCTCAAGATTTTCACTCTTTGTTACAACCACATACTAAGGTATTGCTTTGAAAGAATTTTCCGTAAGGTAAATGAGCCCTGATTGTCAGGATACGATCTATTTAATCCCCTAAATCTCTATGAGGAGAACCAGAAAGCGGGAGGATCAGTCAGAGAGGAATACAGAGTAGAGGGGAGAGCAGAAGGAACCAGGAGGTGAGGAGATGTAGTGGGAGGAAGGACACGTGAGTTAGGCAATGTAGGTGGCTTGGGAAACTCAGAATGACTCCTGGCTGGCAGCCACATGGAAAGGTTGACCGCCATTTCATAGCAGCATGGAACTGAACTTGGCCAACTACCCAGAGAGCGTGACTATAGATTTCCCCCCATGAACCTCTAAATAAAAGCCAGGATAGTCACCATGATGATTTGAGCTTTTTCATTTTAGAACAACGAAATAATCCAGACCTACCCACACTGCCGACACATAGAAAGGCAGCAAGGAGAGTTAATGAATTTGTCTTGTTTTACACTGCTAAATACATGTCAATTCGATACAGCAGTAACAGCAAAAACCCCAAAGACAGTGGACATGCTAGTCTCAGGTATTTTGAAATTTCCCAGGGAAAATCATTAAATGAAAATCTTTTTTAAAAGTTTAGGTTAAAAGGTTTTGTATTCACTGATTTGTTGATGAATAAAACACCTCAGAAAATTAGCTTAAAGGAAGAAAGATGTTTCTGTCTTTAGCTTTCAAGATTTCCTCCGATGTTTGGCTGCTTCCAGTACTGGGGCCCGAGGCAGGGCAGAACACTGTAACAGCTGGAGTCTGTCTCTAAGGAGGGTGTTCATGCCATGGCGGGACGGAAACAAAAACATGAGGGAAAGGAGAGGGAGTTCTTCAAGAGCCCCTTTCTTGGGTCTTCCTCTATTTTGGTTCTCCCTCCTGCAGTTTCCAGTATCTCCCAGAAGCTCATTCAGCTACAAATACATGGGTGGGATTACTCATCCCATGATCCAGGCATCTCTGAAAAGTGCTAAACAAATCCAAACTATACCAGGGCTCTATACCATGTAGTCAAATATTTTTCTAAATGGTCTTTATGCTCCAATATTGTACCTGTTTTATATCTGCTTTGAAGAAAACTCGAGATTTATTTTTGATGTCATTTCTTTCCTCTTTTCTTCTTCTACCAACCCTTACTTTACCTCTGATAAGAAGTTGGAGAGATGGCTCTGATAAGAAGTTGGAGAGATGGCTCAGTGGTTAAGTACACTTGAATCTCTTCCAGAGGACACAGGCTTGCTTCTCCCATCTGTATGGAACATCTCACAGTCATACAAACTGTAGTGCTGGGGTATTCAATGTCCTCTTCTGGTATCTGTGGGACCCCAAAAGAATGTGGGTCACATATATACATTCAGATATACTCACATTCACTACAACTAAATATAGAAATTTCAGAGGACTGTAATATTGATGAATAATGAATTATTTTAAATTCTTTAGCTATGTTTTGGAGGGACATGCTAGTGGGGTGTTATTTACTGACCTCTCTAGAATTTGAGTGTTCTTCCCTTCTCCCAATGCCCTCCCACTTTTTTTTTCCTTAAGACAGGTACCAGAGGAAATGCATTCTGGGTCAGCATAGGCATTGAATAAAAGAATGGTAACTTTGGCAACTTCAGACTGTTTTTTGTTACTTACTTCTTTAAATTTATTTGAATACCATTCACAGTACATTATGACACATTTTAGCGATATAAAAAATGGCTTTGAAAATAATGTATTGACAGCCATGTAAACACCAAGTAGCTTAAGAATGAAAACATCATAAAAATAATTGAGGTTCTCTCTGTTCCCTGTATGCCATGTCCTGCGCTGCTCAAGGGACTGACCTGATTCAGATGGCAAGAGGATGAAGAAATAACTTAACAGACACAGAAAAGCTGGGATCGGGTGGGTCAGGCTCTCTGATGCAGATGCCTCAGGGACCGGAAACTCAGTGTTTATTACATACAGTCGACCAGGGAGGTAGGGTTATTGCATGAAGAGAAACAATATACACAGCCGCACACGAGACAGGTTTAGCTAATCTGGTAGGATCAGGCTCCGCAGGGAGCAGTCCTCAGACTGGAAACCTCTGTGGGGAGAAACCTAGACTGGAAATTTCCTGCATATACTGTCTACATTTGCGCTTGGACCAGGAAGGAAGACTTTGATTTTCTCTGAGGCTAGCCTGGAGAAGGCTTTGACATGTCCATGATGCTGAAGCATTTGGGTCCTTACATGGCTGTGCCGTGCCACACAATGCACATTCACTCAGGACTTCACTTGCTCCTCATATCTTGTCTTCCAGGTCATGTAATGTATCCTTCAAAAAGTCAATTGAATTATAAAACTGTAAGAACTTAACATATGCATCCAAAATATATATGTAATATCCAAGGTATAACAGTGTCCAAACACCAAACAGTAAACAAATGTCTCATTTAGATGGCTCTTTTGTAAGCCAGGTTTCACCCAAGCAATGTGTGTTTAATGTAGTCAAAATGTCTAATTTGAGAACCTCATGCATAGAGCTATGTGGCAATTTAAATAAATTATATGTATACATTTAATTTTAGTTTGCAAAAATGACTTAGGATCACATCTTAATGTGTCTGTAAATGGCTTGTCATTTGAAAAAATAGAACAACACCACCATTTTAAACATCAGTTGGCAATCCTATATTTTCTGTTATAATTTCTGTCATCATTATGTAGGGAACAGTGTGATATAATGAACCCTGGGTTTGGTTTCTATTTTAGTTCTGCTCTTGGAAATGGCAAAAATCTATTCAAAACTTACCTATAAAGTAATGTCAATAGCAGTGGTAGTATCTGTTTCAGAGTTGTGTGTACATTGATATGTGCTTGATACATATTTCACATAAATATCTTAGAACTTCTATATGTAAGGGAATATATTTATGCACATAGAAGACAAAATGTGTCATATATTATGAAAAACTGGGGGATCTTAAAGAGGTCTTCATTTTCTTACTGGCGTGTTCGTGTGTCTGTATGTGTACATACTTGTGGACATACAGACACACAGTGCCTCTGGGAGCCAGATGAAGATGCTAGATTCTTGCAACTGGAGTTATAGGTGGTTGTGAGCTAACCCATTGTAGGTGTTGGCCACCAAACTCAGGCCCTGTGCAAGAACAGCAAGAACTCTTAATCACCGAGCCACCCCCAGCGAAGATGCTCATTTCTGGATGATTTCAATTTGTGAAGGAGACATTTTCATAGAATCCTGTTATTGCAGTGATGCCCTGCTTTTCCAGTTCCTGGTAGAGTTCATTATATAGATCCCCTTCCCATCGTCTGTGCCTAATTTTCCAGCTACTTAGTGACAAACACGACTTTTTAGTGTGAAATTGGTAAGTCAAGAGCTCTGAAGAGGCTCTTGCTTCTCTCTTTACATGATAAAACATTTCAAATAACCCAAAAACCTGTTCTAATGTGTGTCTGTGGGATTTACAATCCTCTTGTTGATCTGATTTGACAGTAAGTAGAAATCAGATGATGTTATCCATCCATCAGACAATACAATTATCTTCGATGGAGTTTTGATGGGATACTGTGGGGATTTTATATTGGCTTACCCATAGAAGTATATAAACCTTATTGAAAGTTAAGACATATAACCATGAAGACAAGCAACCACAGGAAAAGCCACACAAAGATAACTGGCTGCTAGATTATAGGAAGAAATACAATCAATCCAACATTTAAGCTGTAGTGGAGAAAGATAAATATACAGATTTATTTTTTAAGAAAGGAGACATTTTAAATATAGAAAAATTGGAGAACCACTGAGGGTGAGCCAGCATAGAATTATTAAAGAAAAGCAAATGATTGCATCTGGCTTCTCTGAGTTATAAACAAGGCTGTTAGAAAACATGAGGCAGCCAAGATACCTTGTTCAGGGTCAAATACACAAAACTGAAAAGTCTGGAATGTGTGAGAACATGAGGCATGTTGTGTGTCTCATCCCTGACCATGTAGACTGCAGCTCACCAGAGGAAAGTAATTAATGCTTCAGCTCAACACATTAAAAACATGTGCAAGACCTTGTTTTCTGTCTCGTTCCCATCAACACAGTTCCTGAAAATTGGGATATGAGCTATCTAGATGGTAAGAGGTAACATTTTCACCCCATCAAAGATGTGGAATAATATTACATTTCAAAATATTTAAAAGTAGGGAAACAGAAAATAGATTAAACAGGAATAAACTAAAATGTGATCTTGTCATGATGAAATGAATCAGGGGCATCAATAACAAAAAGTCACCACTCTCTGTAAATTGAAACAATCACCAGACATCCTAGAAACCTGAAGGTAATGGAATATCTCTCATAGAGCTTGCTCCTTGAAAAATCTAGTGAGTCTGTGTGGTTTAAGATACCCCACTGCTTTTCAATTCCCTTTCTGTTTTTATCCCTTTAAAAAGAAAGTTTTTTTGAAAAACATTTTCTCCCAATCTTTCCTCAATGAAAATTTAAGACCACAGATGTTTGTTCAGTCTACTATATATCTTAGTATTTTTATGTTTGTCTGTGCTTTAAGGTAGCAAAAAAGCAAGATTTTTTTCTTTATTGTTAAAAGAAAAATTTACACTTCTTCTCCTTGTCCCAGGCCCTCCCGCTCCCCCACTACCCCACCTCCCTCCCCCTGCTTCCTTAGGAGGCAAGGTACCCTGCCCTGTGGGAAGCCCAAGGCCTCCCTGCTACATCCCGGTCTAAGAAGGTGTGCATCCATATAGAATAAGTTCCCAAAAAGCCAATACATGCAGAAGAGATAGGTCCCCGTGACATTATCATTGGCTTCTCAGTCAGCCCCCATTGGCAGCCACATTCAGAGATTCCGGTTTGGTCATATGCTCATTCAGTCCTGGTCCAGCTGGATTTGATGAGCTCCCAATAGATCAGGCACACTGTCTCAGTTGGTGGGCCAGTCCATCACGGTCCTGACTTCCTTGCTCATCTTCTCTGTCCTTCTGCTTTTCGACTGGACCTTGTGAATGTGGGTCTCTGGCTCTATCTCCATCCATCATGCGAAATTTCTATGGTGATGATAAAGATATTCATCAATGTAACTATGGGACAAGGCCAGTTCAGGTACCCTCTCCTCTGCTGCCCAAGTACCCCCACACCATTATCCAACCCCTCAGGGGTGATCTCACCTTCACGAAAATTTATAGGATTTATTAAAGGAAAATATTCTAGAATGAGGAAAAGAATATTCTACCTATTCTACTTTTTTTTTAAAGCAGTATTTCATTTAATGTGTTCAGTTCTGAATGCCACAGAAGATGTATTTTAAAACTGGATGGTGTTCAGGAGAGAACTATTATGGTGACTTGACATGAAGAATTGTTATAGACCAGGGATGGTAATGCCAGTGAATAATGAAACTGAAAGGTCTTGACAATAATCATCAAATAAGTGAGAGGCTGCCACATATCCAGGGGGATTTAATTATGGAGCATTTGCTTAATGAAATATATTTTAGCTAAATGTAAATTATTTAATTCAAAGTACAAGAAGATTGAAATTATTGCTTCACTAACAATAATCTTCTTTGCTGCTTGATGGACATACTTCCTTGATTCTGTGGGGCAGAACATAGTAGACTAAACTTGAATGGAGATGTACTGTAGCAGCCTTAGCATTCCTGAAGCTTTGGGTAATGAAATGAATAGAAGAAAGACAGAGATTACACTCGTTAGCTTCACTTGTCTGCTAGAGACAGCTTGTAGTCATTGGAGGAAGCCCTAATTGATGGATGGGCCAATGCAGATTGGTTTATGGCCACGTCTGTGAGAGTTTCTCCTGATTGGTGACTGATGCAGGAAACCTAGCCCACTGTGGGTGGTCCATCAGTAAGCAGGCGATCCTTTGTGTATAAGAAAGCTCATTCAACATGACCCTGGTGAAAGTCCATGAGAGAACCAAAGAATAAGGTTCCTGCATGGTTCTGGCCTCAGGTTTCTGCCTTGAGTTCCTGTGTTGAATTCCCTCGATGAATTGCAACGTGGAAGCGTAATGTAAATAAAGCCCCTCTTCTCTGTATTGCTTTGGTTGAGTGTTTTACTACAGCACTGTAAGGGAAAAGCAACGGGAACATAAATTGGTACCAGGAGAAAGTAGAGTGTTGATATGTTGCACCTGGGGACTTGATGGTGGGTTTTTGTTTGTTTGTTTTTGGGTGTGTGTGTGTGTGCATGTGTGTGTGTGAAAATGTTTAGAAGTTTAGGCTGGAAAAACTATTGCATGCTCAGAACTTCCTGAGTTGCTCTGTAAAAGTTTGTTAGAGAAAAATGCAGCCTTGGTGTCCTGGCTTATGAAGTTTTAGGGTATTTTATTTTAGCAACAGAGAGCAAACTAAGAAAGAAATTTGGATGGTATACAAAATGGGTGTTGTGGGGGCTGGAGGGATGGTTTTAGTGGTTAAGACCACTGACTGCTCTTCCAGAAGACCCAGGGTCAATTGCCAGCATCCACATGGCAGTTCACAACTGTCTGTAACTCTAGTTCCTGTGGCTCTGACACCCTCACACAGACATACACGCAGGCAAAACAGCAAAACACATAAAATTTTTAAAAATTTTTAAAAATTATGACACACATATTTGGCTTCTCTTAATTGGTCCAATCAAAATTGTGTTTGAATTCTGATTGTTCCCAGTATCCTGGGGCCTGCTTCCTTGCTTGTATCTCCCTTACCTAGATCAAGAAAACTCCAAGGCAATAATTTATGGCAAGAAGCTTATGTTCCCATTGCCCAACCTTTCCCATCAGCTCAGCAATTCAAAGAGAATTTATAGATCCGAAGCCACATGACTTGGCCCTTGACTTGTCATAAATGACAAAAACCATTATCTTAAAAAGAAATTAAACCTCAGAGAATAGCTTGTGTATAGAAAGGACAGAAAGACACTTTACACATCCAAAGACATATATTATGATTAAAAAGTAGAAGGAGCTTTGGTTTAAAGACATTTCTTAGAAATTGTTTTGTATAAAGACATAATACAGGGCACTCAGTCAGCACCATTCCTTCATAGTAGGGCACCATTCATAATTCTAAAGAATCCAGCCTTTAAATTGTCCTGGACTTCACGTGATGACATGAAAATAATTGAATCAAGGAAGTTAGACTGTTGATAAGAACTTGTCAAAGTCTTGTTTGGTTATATATGCTCAGATATTACTTGGCTAAAATCCAAATCAATGTGCAAAGTACCTGAAATTATATACTTAATGTAATATATACATGTATATGCACAATGTTTATATACATATATATGTTTCTGTGTTTGAAGATATTCTGTTGCCAGCATGAGCTAGGTTAAAGCTGCTGTCACATCTCTCACCCTCAGTTTCCTTTTCTTATATATCAGAATGAAATCACCAGCCCCGCCAACATTTTTGCCATGAATCTTCTCCCTCATGGTTAGCTGAAAATAGTGTAACAATTTTTAAAAAATAGGTATGGATGGGCATAACCAAGTTTGTAGGAGGGCTGGGGTCTCAGTTTTTTCCCAGTTACTGTGAATGACTAAGATACATGGTCATAGTGTAGAACAGCACAACTTGGTCGTATTGTTAAAAGGATAAAATTAAACATCAGTGTCAACGAGCCCTGTAAATTCAAATAGGCATTTTCAAGGAGATCATGGATTTTTCCATGAGGTTGTTCTTCTTGGCAGGAGCATCATCTGCAGTGATGGTCCTGTATTGCTCCCTGCCGGGACAGTGGGAGAGAGAGACACACACACAGATGAGTGTTCTCAGTGCAGAGTCATGTCCCAGATGTCAGCCCTGTCGTAGTCATGGAATCAAAGATGACCAGCAAACATCTCTGGTTTCCCAAAGGGCCCAGCAAATCTCCCAGCTCCCTGCTTTGCTGTATCCTGCTACCCAAGTGGGTCAGAGCCTGAGATGGTCCTCTCCTTACAGTGATGGGCGGCAATGAATAATTTCCAAGATTATCCATTTTATGTTTGATAAAGTTAGAGTCTTCAAGATGTCCTCAACATATGTGGTTTGGTTAATGCCATAAAGCTTATTGACACTTTTTAAGAAACCTATTTGAGATTTGACAGGCCAAGAGTATCAGGGGATTTCATCATATTATTTAGGGCCATTGCTATAAATATTCAAAGAAATGTGTCTAGGGGAGATTGATAAGCATTCAATAGGACAGAGAATTAAAATTAACCTTTTGTATAAAAGATTAACCTTTTATATATGATAAAATTTTAATATAAAGTATAAAATTAGTACCAAAGACATTTACATTTGGCAGAAAAAATAGGCTGAATATGTGTGTTGAAATGACTATATGGACTCTAATATTAAGGAGAACAAAAGATTAAACACTGAAGAATCTTACTACTTAAAGTGATGTAGAAGAAATAAAATGTAGCTAGCAAGAATCTTTGTTCAACTAGAAAGGATTCTTTGGTATCTAATATTAATTAAAAGAAAAAATATAGTTCATATAACATAATCTTAACTTTCTTTTACCATTCTGTAAGTATCATAGCATTTTGAATTTAAGAAGACAGATTTTTGTTTATTTTTACTCTTTGAGCATTAATGAATCCTAAGATTTTGAACTTGGTCTAGAGAATTGAAATCTAAGTTTTTGACAATTTTTATTCTTATAATTGATTGATTCCTTCTTTCAATACTATCACTGAAAAACAGCAGGTGAAAAAAAATCTCTGTTTTCTTAGAATGTGTTTTCCAGTAGAAAGAACAAAAAAAACATACTAGGGAGATAAATACAACTAATTTTATTTATTTGTAGTGCATTATGCAACAGAAAATAATTTAAAAATGACTTTTATTGGAGAAACACCCATTATAGAGTGTACAGGAAAGAGCCATGGATGTGTCTGGGGAAGACTGTAACAAGGGAGTGTCAAGCAATGGGAGCAGTAAGTTCTGATGTGGAAGGGTTGATGGGTATGATGGATGAGAGGAGGAGACTGGACCACTGTAAGGACACGGTCACCTACTCAGAAATGGAGGAAATGTCTTTGCAGGGTATTAGGCTGGGAAACAGCATCATCTTGCCTTTTCATAGAAGCATTTTTGCTACTGTGTTAAGAACCTGTTAAAAGGAATTAGTATAGGTGCATTGAAACACAACAGGAAAGTACTGTGGTAGTTGGGGAGACACAGGCAGAAATGGGAGTAATGGAAGAGAAGTTATGAGCTTGAAATATTTTCTGTTGGATCTTATGATATAGCAGGAAGAGAGAAAAGGGGAGTGTACAGGAGGAAAGAGAGACAGAGAGAGATGGAGAAAAAAGAAGGAAGATGAGGAGGAGAGAATAGAATTGGAAGGATGAAGTAGCCATTTTTGTGATTTAAAAGGTTACCTTTGGCCTTCACAGAGTTTTGGTTTGAATCTGCTAAGTTTGAGGTACCTAGTCAAGTGAATGTATATATATATATATAAATTACACATGCGCACACACATACATGTATATTTAAGGAAAAAGTCTCCAATAAAGACAAAGTCATAAACATCTGTGAATTCTTGTATAGAGATATACATCAACCAAAGGTAAAAGTGATACAAGATATAAAACATAGAACTTCCCACTATTTACAAATTAATATTGTCTGAAACTTGCAAAGGAGACCCCTAAGTAGATGGTTGCATGGAAGGCAAAACCAAGGAAGCAACCAAGATTGTTTCGAGGGGTGAGAAGTAATCAACTGTGAATATTGTTGATAGGCCATTGCTGTGGGTTGAAATATGTCCCTGACGCCTCCCAAAAGACACTTTGAAATATCGACTCCAAGTACTTTAGAATGTGGGTTTCTTAGGAAAGAGGCTACTTTCAGATATAATTAGTTGAGCAAAGACAATGCTGAAGTAAGGTGGGTCCCTAATCAAGCATGACTGACATCTCTATAAGATACGCAGATTTCAGCAGAGCCACACAAGCAGACTGACATGGCATAAGGAAAGTAGAGGTTTGAGTTTCACACTTACAAGCGAAGGTATGCTAAGCCAGAGGATGATGGAAGAGTCCAGAAGCTAGGAAAGGCAGACGAGGGACAATGTGATCACACATTGGTCTTCCCAGTTAGTGGTTCTGTCTTAGTAATCCAAAGAAAGGGATCCAGTAGCCTCCTATATCTACTGAGTGATGGATATAAATGACAAGCAAAGCACTATGTTTTTAAAAACTAGATCTTTGAATCTGTGTGAGTTTTTCACAAATTAATTCCTGGGTTGATGTAAATCTCCTAAATGTTGATTCAACTGCTTAACATTTCACTAAGAAACACTGAGACGTGCCGAGGCAGTTAAATCTTTTCCTTTCCTGTTTGCATATCTGAGAACATTTACCTTTTGGGCAAGCTCTCAGTGATTTTATGTTAATCTCTCTGGAGATAAAGGTTGCATCAATACACACCCTTCAGGTAATAAAAGTTTATCCCCTGCAACAATGGTCATCAGCATGTACACAGATCCATTTTGGTACACTTATTAAAACCCCACACTTATTAACATCCCAGACATCATGAGGTATCACTACCCATGCAGACTAGCTTCTCTATTGTAAAATTATTTTTGACTGATGATATAAATACTTTAAGAAGATTAAAAAATTACATTAAACTCTTAAATTAGTAGAGCTGAAAATAATATGTTCTAATAAGACCATTCTAGTAGTTGAAGATCAGAAATTATGCACATATGTTCAATCATATATTGACTCATTTGATATATAAATAATAATTTGTTGTCTTGAGTGTAAATGAAGCTCCATGAAGTATATTTACCAAATCCTTACAAAGATAACATAGGAATTCATGAATCTACTAAAAATATTGACTGTACTAGACCTTGGAGAAATGAATAAAAGATACACAAATGCTTGACTCCAAGACATTTTTTTTAACTTATTTGGTGTGTATTTGTATTTGTGTGTGTGTGTGCATGCATGTAGAAGTAGGAATACTTGCAGGGACTGTTTTTTTCTTTTGCTTTGTTTTCTTACCACTGTATGGGTCCCAGGAGAGACAAAGGCGAAAGGAAGGCTTGGGACAAATAGAATAAACGGCACCATTTGGAACTTTGAATATCATTATCAGGATGAATTTTTACTCTGTAAAAATTGACAAATTGAAGTAAATAAGTGACTTAGTTTGGTGTGCGTAGTCCTTCTGTATATGTGTTGTTTTTATTGGTTGATGAATAAAGAAGCTGCTTTCGGCCAATGGCTTAACAGTAAAGCCAGGCTGAAACAGATATATAGAGAGAGCAGACAGAGTCAGGAGACACCATGTAGCCCCACTGTGCTGCATGGAAATTTTCCCGGTAAGCCACAGCCATGTGGTGATACACAGATTAATGGAGACAGGTTAGTTTGGAATATAGGAGTTAGCCAGAAAAACGCTTAAGCTATTGGCCAAACTGTATTGTAACTCATATAATTTCTGTGTGATTATTTTGGTTCTGGGCATCTGGAAACAAACATGCAGCCTCCGTCAACATTAGTTTGTTCTTATTTTGGGAATTGATAACTTTGTCAATTAGGAGGAATTTCCTAGGCACAGATGACTCCAGGAAAAGGGCAGACTTAAGGTGGTATGGCAATCAGGTGGAAAAGCTTGGTATTTCAGATTGGAGCATGAGTAGAGAAGAGAGAAAGCAATGCATGCTGGATATATTTTGCAGCATACTGCCAAGCATTGTTGGGTTATTGGTAAGGACATAAAACAGTAAGAGGGGATGTTGGCTTCAAAGTTTTTTTGTGTATTTATTGGAGATTTTTATATAATCTCCCTCTCCCTCCCTCCCTCTCTCTTTCTTTCTATATCTATCTCTCCCAAAACCTCAAAAAAAGCAACATGAAAACAAAACAAAAAAAATCCAAAGCAACCAAGCAAATGACAAAACTCATATAACCAAACAAAGAGAAATGCACACAAAAAACCATGGAGTCTGTTTTGTTTCAGCTAGCTGCTTCTGGGCAATGGAGCCTGTTTTGGAATGTTATTGATATATACCCAGAAACACTCCATTGTAGAACACTGATTTTTCCCCCTCCTACTTGGGATCAACTGAAAATATCTTCTTAGTTTGTGGAGGACTCTGTGCCTGTGTACTCCTCTCAGTGCTGAAGTGTTGTACGAACTGATCTTGTGCAAATCTTAGATGTGCTGTCACGGAATCTCTAAGTTCCTACTGGCTTCAAATGCATTGACCTCAGCATTGGAGCCCAGTGCCTGCAACTAAGTGAAACAGGAGGATGCAAAGACAAGTCCCTTTGCTAAAGAGAAGCAAGAATTGAAGTTTTCTTTGGGATTCAAATTTCTGTGCAGAGTTGGGGTGTCCAGTATAAATACAGAGTTTGAGCCACACACAGAGACTTGAGATTTACATTTAACATTGTTATTTATGGTTAATATATGGAAGATGTGTTTGACAACAATCTAATATTAAGTTTCCATCACTGCTATCAAATACCTCAGATAATTAGCTTGTACATTAAAGAGTTGGTTTGGGATTATATTCTAGAGGTCCTATTCTATGATTAGCCTCATGGTTTCAGGACTGTGGCAAAATATCCCATCTTGGTGGGGATGTGTGTTGGAGCAAAACCACTTACCTAACCATTCAGAAAGCAGGTGTGGGGGAACACACTAGGTAGGACTCCACAATCCTCTTGGCTAGAGTATTAGTTACTTTTTTGTTGTTGTTATTGTTGTTGCTCTGATGAAAGATCATAACTAAAAGCAATTTATAGAACGACGAGTTTATTTTAGCTTGTCATTTAAAAGGGTTAGAGTCTGAAATGCTGTGGAAGGAACAGCTTCCTGACCACAGGTTACAGAGGTAGGAAGCTTCCTGACCACAATTTTATCTACATAGAAGAAACTGAGGTACATACAGTGGGGCAATGCTATAGATGCTCAAAGTCTTATCTTTATAACATATTCCTCCAGCAATGCTGCACTTCCTAAAGGTTCCAGAACCTCTGCTAACAGCAGCACCAATGCCATACACACATGTAAATATGTGATCCTGTGCCTGACTTGTTTTCATTGAGATCACTGAGAGTTCAAGGGCACAATGATCTAAGCACTTCCCACAGGGATATTCTTCAATGGTGCCAGGGCATCTAAATAACACCGATTTGGGAATGCACCCCTTAGCGTGTGCGCCATTAGGGGCATTTCAGATCTAATATGATAGAGGACAAAGAAAAAGCAGTAAACACACACACACACACACACAAATAGAACCTGATTTTACACCCAGGCCTATGGGGATGACTACATTTTGTTATCAATATGGCTATGCTTTATTATTGCACTTCTATCACCTCAGAGTCAAAATCCATTTCTAAAACATACATATGTGTTATCTATGTCACACAAAGCACTTAACATCAAGCAGAATCCTAAACTAAGAAGTAGAGAAGAAATGGGTGCATATGTAGTCCTTGTTGGGATTTTCTTTTACCTAATTCAGATTTTCAGGTAGTCTTGCTTTTTAACCCAGGGTTCTGGGACCAAATGCCCAACTGTCAGCAACTTAAAGGAAGAAGATTTAAGCTTGACTCATAGTTTGAGAGTTACAATGCATTATGGCAGAGAAGGCACGGTGACAAGATCAGCTCCTGCCTGGTAGATAAGAAACAGATGTGAATACTGGTTCTCAGCCAGTTTTTTTTTTCCTTTACTTTTTGGAAGGTGACACTCATGCTCTGTGAAGCTCTATGTGCCTGTTGTCTGCTGTGTGATTGTCCTCACATAGACACCAAAGCTAGGCCAGGCTAATGTCCTGTATGCTTCCTCATCCAATCAAACTGATGCTAGAGATTATATATCACTGTTATCTAATCTATGGTTTATGTGTTCTGTTCTCCAGTTATTCAGGCAAAGGCCTTGAGGCCAGAAGAATTTTCTCTATCAAGCTCATATAGTTTTTAAGTTAGCACTAAATCCTTGCATTTACATCTGTTTTTTCCAACTATCCTAAGGATCATTTTCTGTCTATACTACCTTATTTCTGAACAAAAAAATTAGAGCTTGAGCTATTGCATAAGCAACACTGAACAGAATAATATAATCTGCAGTAACTGTTTTATAGAAGAAAAATTCTTCATGTAGCCATTTTTTATATCATACTTAATAAAAACCAATGTCATAAAACTAGACTGTGGTTCATGTCATAAAATTGACCCATATGAACTCCTAATTTTGAATAATTTCATCAGTGTTTTATATTCTCTTAGCAGAGCTCTTCTGTTTCAATACATATTCAAGAAAGTACACTGACCAGTGTTTTTTCTCACATGGTTTCAATTCCATAGCCTTGCTGTGCTATCACAGTGATGGAAATTGTGTAAATCTTGTCTCTAGGAGCTATGGATTTCCCATAGGTTTGCATTTTTGCCATAAGTTGGTAACATGTTGTAAGTTAGATTATCCTCAATGATTGCCAAATCGTAGAACTTATAATTAAAAGCGCATCAAATCGTGTTCAGGTGGACACAAAGGAGACTCACACTATGCATTTATAATACATAATTGGGAAGAAAGGGAACAAAATTCTCTCTGCATTCTTAGCACTTGTGACCACTCACTGGTTATGTGAATATACTACTTAGCTTTCTCATCCCTGAAAAAAAGATTCTTGATAAAGGCAATTTATGAAAGAAAGGGTTCATGCTGACTCATGACATGAGTAAGTGCAGTCCATTGTAGATTTCAACAACATAATTTTTGGGGATAGAAACATCCAGACCATAACACCTGATTGCTATACATTTTAAATGTCAATACACATTTAACAAGTCACAGTTTTCTGCCAAAGACCAGTGATAAAATATAATGGAAGGCAAAAATCTTAGCTACTAAGTTTGTAAACCACTTTTTCTATCGGATATCTTATTGTGTCATTCCATTCTGCACACCCTGTGCCTTTCCATCAATAAGTTCGTCCTGTGTAACTCCGTATATTATCTTGCATCAAGAATTTTCCGAGTATTGTATTGCTGCCTGAAATTGAAATTCATATGTATTTTCTTCATTCATTTTCTTAATATTTTTCTTTCTAACAAAAATTCAAATTCCATGAAGAGTGAAATTTTTTTTTTCAGTGCAACAGCCCTAATTCTCATCAGAATACAGAGTTTTCTGTAGGTAGGCAATAAAGATTGTGTTGGATATTGTGTGTGAAGTTCAGTGTGAGAGACAATAATGAGTGAAACAGTCTAGCTGCCTTTCTTTTGTCACATCTGTTCATTCCCCAATATTTAATCCATCTGTGTGTTAACTTTCAGATACTGAACTATGGCTGACTCACTGACTTTACATAAAATGAACATCTAACATAAATTTGGCTCTTGTGTGTGTGTTTTCACAGAAGGAGAATTCTCTTCTGATGTTTCAGGAAGATCAGTTTTCTCTCAAAATAAGATTGAGTTTTTAAGTGTTATGATTTTGACTCCCATGTGTCTGTTTAATTTCTGAATCTCCTATTCTGACAATATTTCATACATAGATTTTAGAGTTGGGATGGCATCTTGGAAAATTATCTAAGATCTGATTTTACTAATGAAGAAATAAGGGGTGGAAGTGAAAGAATAAAGCAGAGGGAATGAATGACAGAGAGGGAGGGAGCAGAGGAGGATGAGAGAGAAACTGTGCTGTGCTGTTGTGTAGCATCCTAATGCAAGACAGTTCTCTGTCTTCCAACGTTGGCAAGTTATAAAAATAAAAGGGCAGTTCATGTTTTATTATTTACAGCTTGCATACATGCTTACACTATATCTTAATTATATATAACTCCCATTGCTTCCCTCTCACTCCCACTGCCCCCAACAAATCACCTTCCTAATTTCACGTTTCCTTTAAAAATAATGCAGTGAGACAATTAGCATATGTACAGGTACTGGAAAAGGGTTCATCCACTGGGGCATGGGCAGCCTATGAGTAACCAATCCCCCAAAGAAGAGCAGTTGTCCCATGTTTAATCACGAAAAGATTGCTTAAATGGCTTGCTCACTTCTCCAAGGAGCTTCCCCAACCTCATCACCATGTCATTTCTCATATTCTCAACACCAAGATGCCTGATTGTGTTATTTCCAACAATTGAAAAAATCAGAAGAAAGGAAGCTTCAAATGTAAATATTTCGTCTCTAATGTGGTCATGGGAACCCTTTCTCTCAAAACCACTATTAACCAGGTTCTAATCATGTGATTATCACTTCCATAGGGCAGCTTTGTAATAAGAGAGAAAAATATAATTTACAGGTACCAATACTGTGAAGAAGGTTTGATTAATATAAAAAGGGATGAGATTTGAGAGATATTGAGGAACACAGCATTTGCAGGAGACAAATTAGGAAATGAAACCCCTATGAAGAGTAATTTTATTATTTTTTTAAAATATTACTATTATTTCCTGTTGTTGGTTGTGTATCATTGTCATCCATTTGCAAAAAGGGGCTTCTTTTAAAAAATATTAGCATCTACCCTAGGAAAGACCACCCCTCTTATTCCCAGCTTTCCTCAGTTGCTTACAGATCTTTATGGAGGGTTGAAGTTTCATGTTATGTGGGCTTTTTTTCCTGTTTACTTAGACATGCCCATTGTTGTTGTCCCTGTTCTGCTCATGTTCGGACAGTCATGTTGGTATGACTTCATGGGTGTAGATTCTGATTTACTGGGAGACACAACCTCACAGCAAGTTCCCCGTTCTTTTAGCTCTTATATATCTCCACCGCCTCTTCTGCATGTTCCCAGAGCTTTAGATGTGTGTGTTCTGTTGATGAATCCTTTGGGACAATAATCTACAACTCACCATCTTGATTGGTTGACTTTTTCTGTGGCAGTCTCCATCTGTTTTAAGGAGAAGTTTTCAAATGGAGGGGTAAAGACTACACTTATCCATGAGTATTAATTATGACACGTTTAAAGGTTGTTGTTAGGGATTATGCTGGTTGAGTAAATTAGCAGTTGTTGGTTCTCCTCCAAGAGTAGGACTTCTCTAGGACTGAGCTGTTATCTAGATTTGCTATCCTAGGCATTGTTTCCCTCTTAATCAGCATGCCTCACTATAGAGCTGTTGGTTACTATAAAGGTATGTGTGCCACTACTGCACTTAGAGGGTTATCATGCCATGCCAGACATTGTTGTGTTTTATAGGTGTTACAACTGGGTGCAACTGTTGGTTGCCAGCCTCCTTTCGAAGCTTGCATGGTGCATTCTGCTACCATAAAAGCTATTTCTCAGGGAGGGGCATTAAGTCCAGTTTCAGCTCTAAGTTTTCTGGGTTCTGTTTCTGAAATTCATGGTGTCTTCAGCAATAAGGGTTTACTCTTCTCCTCTGGGGGATAATCACAGGCAACAGCAGTGGGCTGTAGGTTTGGGGAGTTTTTTGGATAGCCACGAACTCTAAAGAGTGCTTCTCATGTCTGGTATTGGTAACTGGCAATCCTGTAACAAATGGTCAGTCATGAAAATATACATACAAATAACATTATATAGACTGAGCAGTTTATATTTAGAAATATATGTATATTCATGTAAGGTGTCCGTGCAATAACAATTAGTAAAAAAGAGGCTATAAATTTAAAGCAGAGCAGGTAGGGGTATGTGGGAGGGCTTGGAGGGTGAAAAAGGAAGTGAGAAGTGTAATTATAGTCTTAGAAACAGTATATTAAAATAATTAGTATATATGAATTTTATAAAGCAATCGGTTTGTTATATTTCTATATCTGCATATAATGCCATTTGATCATATTTAACTGACTTAAACTTCTTTTTCCCATTCTCCCCCTCTAGTTTTCCCCTTTTTCTTTTTTAGTATTCTTCCTTCTAGCATTATATGTCCTATAAAAAAGCAATCTATATTCCACATATGCATAAAACATGCAGTAAATGTCAGAGTCTGGCTTACTTCACACGACCTGATATTCTCTACTATTATCTACTTTTCTGAAAGCACCATTTTTCCTTTTCTTAGGCTTAATAATGCTCTATTATACATGTAAATGTATACACACATACATACACATACGTATACATACATATCACATCATATTTTTTGTTCATTGATGGCTGGCCACTTATGGTGATTCCATTTCTTGACTATTGTGAAAATTTCACAAGAGGCTTCTTTTGCAGATATCTCTATTGTATGCTGATGTTGATAGACATATATATAAATAAATATATGCACATATGTATATATTTGCATACATGTGCACACACACATATATGTATATATATATTTATGTATATATATGTGTGTGTGTATATATATATATATATATATATATATATATATGGGTTAGGAAACTCCATACTGATTTCCACAATATGTATTAACTTACATTCTGATCAGTGGATTTTGCTCTGCCCATGTACTTGCTAGCACTTGTTGGTTCTTGATAGTGATCATTTTGATTGTGTGAGATTGAATCTCAATATAGCTTTGATTTGCATTTCCCTGATGACCAAGGATGTTGAACACACTTTTTTATATATTTATGCATCTCTACTTCTTGTGATACATGTCAGGTCATTTTATTTGCTCATTTATTGATTTGATTTTATGTTTTATAGATACGTTTTTGAGTTCTTTATATATAACGGATATTAATCTCTGCTAGATGAGTAGATGCCAATGATCTCTGCTGTTTCTCTCACAGCTGCATCCTTTGGTGGTATTTTAAATTGTGGTACTCGATTGAAAACAATCAGATAAACAACAACAAAGTTCTACCTCATTAACGAGCCAGAAACAGGACAAAGTAAAGCTCATACGAGGTTGAAAAGTAGAAAAGCTCTCTGAGGAAGACTAGGCTCAAATCCCAAAATCCAATGCCTAGAACTTTCGGGAATATTCGTCTTTTCAATAAAACTGAAATATGTATCAAAACTAAAATTGCCAAATAGAGCAGCCCAGGCTCCCCTTGGCAATTGATCCTGGCATAGACCGTTACATCCCTACCTGTGCCTCCCTCATGCTGTTCTCCTAAGGGTTAGACAAAGCAACATCTTATTAAAGCTGGCACTGTCTCAGAGCCACCAAGCTCAGCTAAAGGAATAGCACCAGCATTTCTTCCCTGAGTCCTTTCCACAAACCCTCAGGGTAGTGGAGAATTGCAGAATTATTTATTATCCATTGATATCACCACATTGCTGTTTCTTTTCTCCAGGAAACAGTTTTAGCATTGTCTAAAATTGGTTTGCTTCGCCTTCCTTGGAATGTGTTAATTCATAAGCCCAGATGATTTCTCTCTCTCTCTCTCTCCTGGCCCACCTACATCTGAACTCAGGGCCCCTAAAGCATTGCACCGCCTGGTCTAGCAATCTTGGCATCACATTTCTGTCTGCTACATCCAAGTATCATTGTAATAGTGATCCAAATGCTTTATCTCTCTGCCAACATTCTTCCTCTGAGGGAAAACTGAAAGCATGGATGTTTACTGTGGGCTGACAAAAGGCACACAAAAGGCTAAGCTTCAGTGTCAGAATGGTACCTGAGCTAAGGCTCAGGGTGCTGATCTGTCTTCTCTACACTCGGGTTTCAACTCTGGCCCCAAAGTCCCTCCCTAGCCTCCACTCTACATCGCAGTAGCCAGGGCATGTGCAGTCATAGATTCCCGATGAAATCTGCCTCCAGGCAGCTTCTGTGTGTTTGTTTTGGTCCCGCTCCATAAAGCTGCATGATATTAACTCTAACCCTTTCTGAAGTATGAGGTCTTCTCCGAGTGTTTCTGTACCGAAGCAGTATGTAGGCAGAATACCCTCAGGAGTAGCATTGGTAGCAATGACATTTATTCAGGAAAGTCCATACTGCCTTCCATATGACTGTATACATTTAAGCCAGCACCGAGGGCACATATGAAATGCTGATTCCCCACATCCTTGCCAGTGCTTGTATTCCATGTGGTGTTAGCCATCCTAGCCTGTGTGAAATGACTTCAAGTTGTGGTCTCTATTATATTGCATTTGTCTTGTGATTAGACGATTAGTATGATGTTAAACAATTTCCATATATGTGGGATCATTCTTATGTCTTCTTTTTTTCGGAGGTCTATTCAGGTTCTTTCTCATGTTTAAATAAGGCTGCCATCTGTCTGTCTGTTGAGTTCTTCTTGTGCACTGGCTGCTGACTTCCTAATGCACATGTGGTCTGCAAGTATTTCCTCTGTGCTCCAGCTTGTCGCTTCACGGTGTTGATCATCTCCTTGACTATTCAGGAGCCATTTCATTCAATCAGTGTCATTTTTGGTTTTGTTCCCAGTGTTTGGGGGGGTCACAGGTAGTCATCACAACACCAGCTGTTCAGTGGCTGGAGTTCTTCCCTAATATGTATCCTTTAGCTCACTTGGAGCGGTGCTTGTATGTGGTGTAATGCGAAGGTGAATTCTCTTCTTCTGCATGTTGATCTGTTTCCCACCACCACAAACTTAATATGTGTATTACATATAAGTTCCCTATTCTCCTGCAATATCTCTATGTCTGTTATACCTGCCATGCTAATTAGTTACTATAGCTTTGGGTGTATTTTAAAGTCAGAGAGTGTAATGCCTCCAGTTCTATACTTCTTCCTTGAAGACTGATTTTGTTATTCAGGTGTTTTTGAAGCATATATGAATTTAATAATTTTTTGTCTGTTGCTTGAAAAGTGACAATGGAATTTTAATAGGGATGGCATTGAGTCTGCGTATCACTTAGAGCCATGAGAATTTTACAATATTATTGTTCCTTCTGTTCACAAGGACATCATACGTTCTCATATAGTTTTGTAGTATTCTATTTTTAAAAATTTTATTTTATTTTTAATTAAGACAGAGGGTGGAAGATGGTACTCAACCCCCTGGATCTGGACTTACAGGTGGTTTCAGTGTAGGTGCTGAGAAACGAGCCTGGGTTCTCTGCAAGGCCATTATATACTTTACCCATTTTTGTTTAATTTTATCTCTTACATGAATGCTTCACAATTTTCAGTGTGTACCTATTATTTTGATAAAACTCATTCCTACATGTTTCATTTTTGTAGTATTTACTATAGATTAGATAGTGATTTTACTTTTTGGATAATTTATTGCTTAAAATATAGAGTTATTACTGACTTTAATTGTACATTTGTTGTCTACAACTTTACTGAATCCTTCGATTACTCTTAGCAGCTTTTTGGGTGGGCAGTAGTGACCAGTTTGTGTCTCCAGGAATTTTAGATTTTATTAATCTGGTATATTGACCTATATTTTCCATTTTATGTAGTGCCCGTCTATGTTTTCAGTGTTATGGTAAAGCTGACCTTGCAGAATGAAGTCTCAAATTTCGTTAGGAAGCCTTTGAGAGGAACATGTATCACTTCTCCATTTATTGGTTGCTAGGATTAAGGACCCTTTCATGAAAGGCCTTTGTTACTGATTCAATTCCTCATCATTATTGACTTGTTCAGATTTTTCTATTTTGTGATTGTCAGATTGTGCTTGTTTTTAAAATTTACTCCATTTCCTACGTTGTCCAGTTCATCTTAGTTGTCATCATAGTCATTCTTAGTTGTCAAACTTAATCCTCTTTGGTTCTGCAGTCTCAGTTGTAGTGTGCTTGCTTCCATTTCTAATTTTATGTGAACTCTTGTCTTCCTGAACCCTGCTAAGGGCTTATTAATTTTTGTTCCTAATTATCTTAAAATTATATCATTAGTTTTATGGATCATGGATTCTTTGGATACAGTATCTTTCTGCATAGCCCAGCCTGAGCTTGAACTTGTGGAAGTACTTGTGTTTCATCATATAGAAGGATGGTTTTACAGATATGAATCCCATACTCATGAATATATTATTTATTATTCTCTTAATCTCTATTTCATTTATTTCTGAACTGCCTTATTATTCCCTTCCTTTTGCTAGCTCTAGGGATTAACATATTCCTGTTTCTCTGAAGAAAATATTAGATGGTTTAATTTTGGATATTGTTTCCTTATTTCTTGTTTGTTGCTTATTTTTTATAACTGCATTTGCCATGGCTCATAGCTTCAAATAGCTTATGTTTGTGTTTTTGTTTGTCATAAGGTATTTTTAATTTATTACCTTTTTTATTGTTTGAGGCTATGCTGCTTGGTTTCCATGCCTTTGTGAAATTTTTGAAGTTTTGGTTTGACCTAATGTGTGTTTTTTAGCCCATTATTTCCTTGTTGATGTTCTTACTGCATGCTGTTTCCATTCTACAAGCAGACTGCTACAGTCCTTGGACAGGATGAAGTGTACTTGGGTCAACAAAACGGAGTGCTTGGCCTCTTGCTCTACAGGGTTTGTCCTAGAACTTGCAACCATTGGAGTTGTTCTATTGATTTGGTCCCTGGCTGTATATCTATCTATGTCTTGGATTCACAAGTGTGAACCTGGAACCAGCATTTAAGGAGCTAGACCAAAGCCTGAGTCCAAAAGGCTTACCTAGAAGTGGGACAGAGGTAATTACAAGACTAATATTAATTTTCCTCTCTACTCCCAAATGCTGTTTTTTTTCCCTTTTCTTTCTTTTTACCTGTATTTGGTAGACAGTGAGACAGCTCATGTCAAACCGCCCTATTACCCTCTATCATGCATTGTTTCTTCTTTCTATTCTACACTAAGGAGTTGACTTTCTGATCTGACTTCTTTAGGTTTGTAGGTTTTGAACAAGGCTCAAGTGGTCCTGTCCCCAAGCCCTGGATTTGGGTTTAAATACTTAGTCAAAGAAAGTTTCTTTATTGATTAACCAAAACCTCCTACAGCAAAAGAAGACCGGTTTGGTGCTGCACTAGTCTTGAAGGCTATGCCTGTTTGAGCTCACAGTGTCAAGAGTGACTAAAATTCTCAGTATTGCTTAGATCAACCTGGCATTGGGCTGAACTCAGAAGCCAAGTGCCCAGGGGGTCTGGAACGTGGAAACAGCAGGATCTGTCACATTGGAAGCTCAGTGTGACAGCATTAGCCTGGAGCCTGGGTGTAGAGTTTACTGGGACTTGCGGTTGAAGACAAAGTCTATAGCACTTACTTTCTTCTCTACTCCTGGGTGGAGGGATCTTTCTCTTCCATGCAAAGACTTCTGGTGGAGCGTGGCATGAATGATGTGAAACCTTTTCATGTGCCACTTCTCAGGTTCCCTCTACACTCAGGTGGTGTCACTTCTCATCTGGTTTCCTTGGCTCTTGTGGAGGTTTGTTGTGCAAAGACAACTGATGAAATTAAAGATTTGACAAGAGGATGAGTAGTGACAGAAGCCCTAATGTGACACCTGTATAAGCCGTCTCAATGTCTCGTTTCTTTCACTGCATTGCATCTGCTCCTGAATGCATGATGATTAGAGTTGCATTCTCTTTTCCATTGCAACGGTTACAGCACCCTCACCTGTTGTTTGAAGCCCCCTTCTTTGATCACTCTTTTCTCTTGGTGACCATTTGTATTACATCTGCTTGGCTGGCTGTTTCCATCAATCTAGTTTCTGAATGTTTTTCTATTGTATAAGCTAGTGATCCTTTCCAATTCTGCCTTAGCCTCTGCAGGGCAAGCTCATCATTTGATTTAAAAACTTAGCTATATGAAGATAGATCCAAATGCATAATCCCGTTTAGAATCAGCTTATCTTGAATTTCCTATCTGTATGTGCCCTGCTGTGTTACATGTGTACCCTGTAGTCAGTATGCCTAGGGAGGAACATATGTTCCTTTCTAACAACACTGCCTGTTCTCGTCCTTTTCTCTGGTTACTTCTCAGTAAATGGTGCTTATATAACATTTACGGGCTTTCTGAACGAATAGGCCAGGGATCATCTTTGTCTTTCCCCAATCAATTTTCTTGGATGTCCCTAGATGGATTCACAGTGTATATGTCTTAATAGTCAGTGTTCTCTTGGATTTTTTTCAGTGGCTTTCCATTACTGTTCACATAAATTATCACGTCTCTCAGATCTTTAGGCAGCATTCATACATCCATTTAAAAAAAATCAGGGCTGGAATTCACAAAACTCCCTTGAACAAATCTCTTTTATGTGTGGATATGTGCGTCTTGAAGTTCTGAGTTGGTTTGGAACTCCACGGCATTAATTATTCCTTTTTGATGTCTGTTTACTCTTGTCAAAAACACATTTGCGATGGCGAACCAGAATGGGTGCCTGCAGAGTGATTTTCCTGATGTTCTTTTGAAAGGCACATGTCACTGTTGGAAGCTCAGAGGCTCCTACCCTGGACCTATTGAATCAGAAACCTAGGGGAATGGCCCAAGCTGAAATGCTTTGTAATAGTTCTGGTGGCTCTAATGAGGAGCTGGAGTTGAAACCAACTGGTCGAGAATGGTTAGGCCTGGGGAGGATTCATAGCCACAGGCACATGGGAGCATGGAGGTAAAGGGGCAGAGAGGAGTCACATCATATGAAGACTCTTTCAACCTTTATAGTGTTAGCTACCCCAAAGTTGTGCAGGGTGATTTCATCTTTAGTTGTGGCAATCGCTTGTGCAATTAGCTTTCCAAACCCCAGGCATGCAATCTCTCTGTGCTTCTTTAAATTTGTGACCATTCCACCATGGGGTTGTAGCACATCATATACTTTTACTAAAAAGTAAAAGCTCTTTATGACTTCATGGTTCTTCAGACTTGTTCAAATGTTAACTAAATGATGAAGACTTCCATAGTCTCTTTCCTTCAGTTACACTTATTTCATAAATCCAACCAGAATACTCCTGAAGCACTTTAAAAAATAACGAGTTGTGATGTTTTTTATTGTAATTTGATTTTGTTAATTTGTTCATTTGCATAGGTCTCTCATTCTGGACATCCAA
Source organism: Dicrostonyx torquatus (assembly GCA_028555095.1). Taxonomy (NCBI): domain Eukaryota; kingdom Metazoa; phylum Chordata; class Mammalia; order Rodentia; family Cricetidae; genus Dicrostonyx; species Dicrostonyx torquatus. The sequence goes on from JAQHUG010000080.1 coordinate 6,295,310, forward strand.
ATTTTTTAAAGCAGAAGACACGTAATAAATGATTAAGATATGGTTTTCTGGCTGGATAAACAGGCAAACAGTTGATGTACACTCACCTCTCCTGGCTTATGGCACACACACATTCGTGTTTATCTCAGTTCCTAACATCCATCCTTCCTTTTCCTAAGCTGGAGCTGAGTGTGTCCACCGTGTTAGGTCTGTGATAATCTCTTTATCCTCAGTCGCTTTTGTTCACTCTCCACTGAGACTGGGACTTTTCATGGAGCAACGTGCAGCCATGTCATTTTTCTCATTAAAATTTCATCCTTGTTGTTTCCCAGAGATTTCAAATCCTCCTCAGTATATCTGCTGCAGGGCTTGAGATGGCACCGTGTCATGCAGTCTTTCTTGGAACTTCTGTGACTCTGCCGTGGCTGTGTTTATTAACTGAGATTAACAAGGTCGTATTTCAGAGAGTTTCTGTTACTTCAATCAGAAATGTAACTGATCGCTCTGCTTTGGAATTGACAAGAACATATTCTGTGACAGGCTTATCCCTCCAAAGAGTCTGCCAACGTTTCACGTCAGTGGGGGCTCCCAACCATGCAGGAGTTGTGCTTAAGTTCCAAATGCTTAGTCTGTACGAAGAGAGCCCCATCCAGTCTGCCTGGCATGGTTCAGAGTATGTTCTAAGACACTTGATTTTCACCTTTTTTACACCATAAAAGTTGGTGGCTTTAGCAGACTAAAAATCTAAATGTATGTGTTTTTCTACATAGTCCTATTGTGATTCTCAAGTTTCCATTTTTCCTTCACCTCCACCCCCAAAATCCCAGGCAAAAATAAAAATGTTAAAGTTTCTGTTGTTGTCCTTGAGACAGTGGCACTGTTGAAAGCAGTTAAAGAGTTAGAGTTAACTCTTAAGTGAGAATCTCAGTTTTGTTTCTCACTGAAATATTCTTAATTTGTTGATTGTAGTTTAAAACAGTTAAAGTTTTATTTTTTTTTAAGTTAAAGGAGAAATGCTGCAATCATGCCATTGCAGAAATAATAAAAAGTACACGACAGCATGCAGAATTTGTTTTTATTTTACTTTCTAACCTGTGCTCAGACGAGCTTACCGCTGAATGTGGACTTTGAAAGAATTTCAGGAGTACCTACTGTATGTACTTTTGAAAATGGCAGGCGTTTATATTCATTATCCTCTCTGGAAATGTTTCAAGTCAATGGAAGAGTTGAGCTCAGGTAAGCATGCAGGGGGTTGAATTACAGTTACATACACGGGGTAGCACCGGTAGGTTAAGTGGGTGCTAGCAAATTGGAAAATGGAGACATGTTATTACCAGATATCTTGGAAGCAATTCAGACCCCGGCAACATTGTGCACAACTGGTGTAAAAGGCAAACAATTCTCTACTGGATCTGTGGACTTTCTGTGGATGATTTTATGTACTGTTGGAACAACTTGCTCATATATTCTGGGTGGAAGGAATGTAACATTTGACATCTGATTGTGTGTATATATGTATGTGTGTTTGTTAACACATCATACTCTTTATTACTGACTTCTCTAAAGGAAGTGAGGGTTTCCGTTGTGTAATATCCCAGGTTCTTACAGTTTAAATTGCATATGGGAGATTTTGGTTAGATAATCCTGACTAGAAGAATAATAGAAAAAAGACTACTTTCTTGACTATTGTCATATCTTATCTGTAGAATTGTGAGATGGGAAATTGAATTGTGAGTTGTCTTCTATTCAAGGTCCATACCTTCCAAATCCCTCTTTCATGGGAAGAGTGGGTACAAGTACATTTTTTGAGTCTTATCCTAGAGTTGGCAGTTTTCTGTTTTGTTGATATATTTAAGGAAGGAATTATTTTCATAATATATTCTTTTATCATGCTTTCTCCTTCACTAATTCTTCTCCACCTCCCTACCCACCCAACTTTATGATCTTTCTCTTTCATGAAACCTACAAAAATGCAAAAATTAAAATCTTCTGCATGTGTTGGCCTTTTGGGAACTTATTCTATATGGATGCACATCTTCCTAGACCGAGATGGAGGGGGGAGGGCCTTGGGCTTCCCATAGGGCAGGGTATCCTGCCCCATCTTAAGAAAGCAGGGGGAGGGCGGTGGGGTAGTGGGGGAGTGGGAGGGCCGGGAACAAGGGGATTAAATGTAAATTTTTCTTTTAATAATAAAAAAAGAAAAAAAAATTAAACCAGAGAAAATCAAATAAGAATGCTGAAACAAAATGAAATACAAAGTCGAAAAAAAAAATGGTGGGTTTGGGGTTTGGGGTGTGTGAGTGTGTGTGTGTGTGTGTGTGTGTGTGTGTGTGTGTGTGTGTGTGTATGTGTGTGCTGACCAGCTACCTCTGGGTAAGGGACCTGTGCTAAAGTGTGATTGATCTTCCCAGTGAGACTGCATTGGAGAAAATTTGTTTGTCCACTTTTCCCTTTGCCAGTGAATATCAACTGGAAGCGTCTTCTTGGTTAGGGTTGGAACCTAATGTCTATTTACCTCTTAGTGCTGGATTCCTCTGACTTGAATCTATGCAGGTCTTGTGTATATGACCATAGTTTTTATGAGTTCCTATGAGCATTAGTTCTTTGTGTCTGGAGATCGTTTCCTTGTAGTTACCTACCACTTCTGACTCCTATAATCTTTCCACCTCTTCTTCCAAATAGACCCCAGAGCCTTGAAGGGGAATTTTGTTGAAGACATCCTATTTAGAATAGCATGCTCTATAAAATTTCTCACTGTCTGGTTTTATGCCTCGGTGTTAGTTCCCATCTCTTGCAAGAAGAGATGCATCTCTTGCACTGACCTATGGGTATATGGATATATCAGTGTCATTAGGAGTCATTTTATTTCTTTATAAAAGGGTTTGTTGGTAGGTTTGTAGAGAGATGATGGGTCTTCAGTTAAATTACATTGATCAATGTGTCAATTTTTATGCCAATACAAGGAACTGTGGTGGATTTTGGATTAAATTATAATACATCTATAGATTGCCTTTGATAAGATGGCCATTTTAACAGTACTAATCCTAACTATCCATGAGCATAGCAGATCCTTTTATTTTTTATTGTCTTTAATTTTTTTCTGTATTGTCTTAAAGTGTTTTTAATACCAGTTTTTCCACTTGCTTGCTTAGAGTTATTCCAGCATATTTTCTTTAGGTTATTGTTTCCTTATCTCTTCTCAGTCTGTTTGTCATCTGTATGTAAGAAGGCTGCTGATTTTTTTTTTATTGATTTTATTGCTATACATTTTTCTCTGCTCCCCTTCAATGCTGTCCCATGGTCCCCATGCTCTCAATTTACTCAGGAGATCTTGTCTTTTTCTACTTCCCATGTAGATTAGATCCATGTATGTCTCTCTTAGGGTCCTCATTGTTGTCTAGGTTCTCTGGAATAATGATTTGTGTGCTGGTTTTCTTTGTTTTATGTTTAAAAACCACTTATGAGTGAGTACATATGATAATTGTCTTTCTGTATCTGGGATACCTCACTCAAAATGATGTTTTCTAGCTCCATCCATTTACCTGCAAAATTCAAGATGTCATTACTTTTTTCTGCTGTGTAGTACTCCATTGTGTAAATATATCACATTTTCCTTATCCATTATTTGGCCAAGGTGCATTTAGGTTGTTTCCAAGTTCTGGCTATGACAAATAATGCTGCTATGAACATAGTTGAGCACAAGTCTTTGTGACAAATTTGAGCATCCTTTGGGTATATACCCAAAGGTAGTATTGCTGTGTCTTGAGGAAGGCTGCTTCTTAATTTTCTGTGAAATCACCATACAGATATCCAAAGGGGCTGTACCAGTTTGCACTTCCAACAGCAATGCAGGAGTGTTCCCTTTACCCCAAATCCTCTCCAGCATAAGTTGTAATCAGTGCTTTTTTTTTTTTAATCTTGGTCATTGTTGCAGGTGTAAGATTAAATCTCAGAGTTGCTTTGATTTGCATTTCTCTCATGACTAAAGATATTGAGCATTTCCTTAAGTGTCTTTCAGCTATTTTTGTTTCCTCTGTTAAGAGTTCTCTATTTAGGTCTGCACCCCATTTTTATTGGATTATTTATTCTTTTGATGACCTATTTCTTGAGTTCTTTGTATTTAGAGATCTGTCCTCTGTCTGATGTGGGGTTGGTAAAAATATTTTCCCATTCTGTAGGCTGCCATTTTGTCTTGTTGACTGTGTCCTTTATTTTACAGAAGCTTTTCAGTTTAAGGAGGTCCCATTTATTAATTGTTTCTCTCAGTGTCTGTGCCACTGGGGTTATATTTAGGAAGTAGTCTCCTGTGACAATATACTCAAGTATACTTCCCACTTTCTCTTCTATGAGGTTCAGTGTGGTTGGATTTATGTTGAGGTCTTTGATCCATTTGAACTTCTGTGCATTGTGATAGATATGGATCTATTTTCATTCTTTTACATGCTGATATCTAGTTATGCCAGCACCATTTGTTGAATATGCTTTCTTTTTTCCATTTTATATTCTTTGCTTCTTTGTCAAAAATCAGGTGTTTGTAGGTGTGTGGATTATTACCTCAATCTTCAATTCAGTTCCATTGGTCCTCCTGTCTGATCTTATGCCAATACCAGGCTGTTTTCAGTACTGTAGTAGAGTTTAAAGTCAAGGATTATGATGCCTCCAGAAGTTCCTTTATTGTATAGGATTGTTTTGGCTATCCTGAGTTTTTGCTTTTCATATAAAGTTGAGTACTGTTCTTTCAAAGTCTGAGAAGATTTTTTCTGGGATCTTGATGGACATTGCATGGAATCTATAGATTGCTTTTGGTAAGATTGCCATTTTTACTATATTAATTCTCCTACCCAAGAGTATGGGAGATCTTTCCATTTTCTGGTGTCTTCTTCAATTTCTTTCTTCAAAGATTTAAATTTTTTGCCATAGAGGTATTCCACTTGTTTGGTTAGAACTACTCCGAGATATTGTATGCTATTTGTGGCTATTGTGAAGAGTGATATTTCTCTGATTTCTTTCTTAGCCCATTGATCATATGTGTAAAGGAGAGCTACTGATTTTCTTGAGTTTATCTTGTATCCTACTACATTACTGAAAGTGTTTAAAAGTTGTAGAATTTTTTGGGTTTCTTATGTAAACTATCATATCATCAGCAAACAGTGAGAGTTTGACTTCTTCCTTTCTGATTTGTATACCTTTGGTCTCCTTTTGTTGTCTTATTACTCTTGCTAGAACCTCAAGAACTATATTGAATAAATATGCAGAGAGTGGGCAACCTTGTCTTGTTCCTGATTTCAGTAGGGTCACTGTGAGTTTCTCTCCATTTAGTTTTATGTTGGCTGTTGGCTTGCTGTATATTGCCTTTATTATGTTTAGGAATGTTCCTTTTATCCCTACTCTCTCCAAGGCCTTTATCATGAAGGGATGTTGTATTTT
>JAQHUG010000080.1:6301388-6318124 GCA_028555095.1 Dicrostonyx torquatus
ATTTCAGCTCTCAATTTGAGTGTTTCCTGTCATCTAGTTCTCTTGGGTGAGTTTTCTTCTTTTTTTTTCTAGAGTTTTTATATGTCCTGTTAATTCTCTAATGTGGGATGTTTTCAGCTTCTTTATGTAGGCATTTAGTGTTATGAACTTTCCTCTTAACACTGCTTTCATTGTGTCCCATAAATTTGGGTATGTTGTGTGGTCATTTTCATTGAATTTTAGGAAGTCTTTAATTTCTTCCTTTATTTCTTCCTTGACTCATAAATACTTCAGGTGAGCATTGTATAATTTGCATGTGTTTTTGGGCTTTCTGGAATTACTGTTGCTTTTGAATGCTACTAATTTTTATGTTAATTTTGTATCCTGCTCCTTTGATGAATGTATTTATCAGTTGTTGAAGTTTTGTGGTGGAGTCTTCAGGGTCTTTTATGTACAAAATCATATCATCTACAAATAAAGATACTATGAGTTCTTCCTTTCCTACTTGTATGTCCTTCATATCCTTCAGTCTTCTTCTTGCCCTTGCTAAGGCTTCAAGTACTGTATGGCATAGGTATTGAGAGAGAGGAATTCAACAAATTTCTCCTAAAATCAGGAATAAGACTAGATTGCACACTCTTTCCCTGCCTATCCATGAATGGAATTTTTAGAATTTTCATTATAATTTAGAGATTTTTTCTCTTCTTGTTTTCCCTTATTTACCCAGTTCTTCTAGGGAATGATAATTCTGCAGGTGATAGGAAAGGCATGGTACAAATTTTAATACTTTTAGCAAATGTGTGTATGATTTTATTCATTTTGCACAGACCTTTAGAACTGTTAGAACAAACCACCATTTTTATGGTAGTCTCAGGTCCTACTACATAACAAAGAAATCTTTGCATAATTCTCACATTTTTGTCTAAAACATATTAAATATTGAATAATTAATATTAAATGTGTTTTAACTAACTCTGAAGCTTTTACTTAGTTCTCCGATTTAAAATGTTATTTTTAAGAACAAATAACTAAAGCTTATGCTTTTATTGCCTAATGATGTTGCCAGCAATTTATTTTAAAATCTTGTGTGTTGATATCTGCTATTGTTTAAACACATTAAAAAGTAATTAGTACAGTCCCCAGCCCTTGCCGAGAGCAAGGAGAAAGGATATAGATCCCAACTTGTCTTCAGAAAGTGACAGGATTATTTCTTGAAGACATTTTGTAGATTGAAATATATATTAGTATGGATAGTTTTAGAAGAAAATGTTATGCCAAAACATCTGAAATTAAAATAAAAAGACAATTGATTATCCCATTAAAAGCAAATTTCTTCTTCTTTTTTATGAAAACATTTCAGGAAATTAATGTCTTTAGCAATGACATGGTATAAATGTGTGATGGTTTAATTAATCCCTGAGTTGAATATGGCAAGGTATTTTATCATAACAAATAAAATGAAGCTGAGAAAATTTGTATATTTTGATGAGATTTAAATCTTTAAATTCAGTATGACATGAAAGTGTTATGTAGAGCATGAGAAAATTCTTCTAAGATATTATTTTCATGACTATAGTTGCTTTTTTTTAAGGATAAGCAAAGCTTAACTCTGATACATTTTCATATTTTGGTATTATAAGTAACTTTATTACACATGTGCACTTATTTCTTTGTAGGATGATTATAATGTCATTTAGGACTTGCTTTCAGTTGTAAGTTTTCTCTTATTGTGGGCTCTGATACCTGCCAGCCTGAGGACGCCATGTAGCTTCGTAGCTGAAGGCAACAATTTAGAAAGACAATAGGTGAAGGTTCTGCTCCAGCCTTGCTTTTCATTTGTAGATGCTCCATGAGAAGTGGCTATCTCCAAAGCTGGTGAAAGAATGCAGGTGTGTGTGCTGGGGGAGGTGCCCCGGAAAAAGGAATAAGAATAGAAAAATTCCTCTAGAGAGAGAGAGAGAGAGCAGTTTCAGAGAAGAAATGGTTTAGAGAGGGCATTCAGAGGAGAAATGGTTTGGGATAGAAAGAAATAAACACGAGGTCATGCTGTAGACGAGAGAAGTCTAAAGCGGCCTTTAAAACTGTAATGGTGTGAAAGCCTGTTTCCTTCCACGCATCTCCGGGGACACATATGGGGAAAAACACCAGTTTCTATGTTGGGGCGACGGTACCCAACATCTTATATATTAGAAAGTTGAGTATTAGTGGTTACTCCCATAAGTTGTCTTGTTCAGTGATGTTTCCTCTGGCCTGGGTTCTCTTCAGGACATTTTTACGTTAATTTTTATTTCTGTTTTCTTATGGTTGCTCCTGCACTGGCATCTTTTGCTAGTGTGTTGTCTTCATTACAGTGTGAAGAGAAGTCAATGGAAAACCCACAAGAACGTGTTCTAATGGGTCTTAGTTATTTGTGGGGGAAATTCTATTCTTTCTTGAGGCATTAGCTAATGTGTTAGAATGTCGTCAAGCCTGTACTAAGAGAGACAGAAGTACCGATTATTCTGTCATTTTCTCGAAACAGTCAGTGTGGATGAGTAAGTGTGGAAGGCTGATCAGGAGCGATCTTCAGTGATACAGCCCTGATGAAGGGAAGGACCTCAGATTGTATAGAATCAGTGCAATGTGGAGCTAGCCATGCTAGAGGTCTGGAAGTCTTTTAGAGTCTTCTATGTTAGTCAGTGCATGGTAGTTTCTGTTTGTAATAGAGCTTCCAGGAGGTAGAGACAGGAGGATTGCTCTATGTTCGAGTACAGTCTGATCTACATTTGAAGTCCTGAGTGAGTCAGGACTAAAGAGGGAGACTCTGTCTCAGAAGACAATAACAACAACAGTTTGTCACAAATTAAGTCAAAGGGGGAAGGTCTCACTGAGAGAGAATAAGCCATGTGTGATTTCTCACTGATATCCTCACCTGTTGAAAGAGGGCACAACCACGTAAATATTTTGCACAATACACATTTCTTTGCTAATTATTTCTTCTTTGATATGTTGAAAATAGTATGTGTGCATGTGTGTATATGTGTGCAGGCATGCACACAGTCCTTCCACAGTGGAGTTGAATATGTAGAAAGGAAGTGAGACTTCCAGTTAGTCTGAGATTTCCCATGATTTGCCATTCTCCCGGCACAAACTGTGGAGAAGGCTTTGCTCAACTGTAATATGTCTGTGTTTGAAAACAAGTTCTTGGGGCCTGGGCCTGTGCACATAGCTCAGTCCTTGTTTCGTATGCAGATAACCTTGGCTCCGATCCCCAGCACTTCATAAATTGACTCTGGTGGCTCACACCTGTAATTTCAGAATTTGGAAAGGGAAGTTGGAGGATCAGAAGTTCAAAGGTCGTTGTCTGTTACAAAATTAGTTCAGGGGCAGACTGGACCATGTGAAACCATGACTCAAAAAATAAAAAGCAAAAATAAGAACAACAACAACAAAAAGAAAATGTTTCTATGTAATACATGATCATGTTTAATGAATATATATAATGAAAGTTTAAAAATAATAATGAAAATTATGTATATGAAGTAAAAAATACCTTGGTAAAATCGTTTGGCATCTTTACTTTCATAAAGCTGATTTTAAGATAATGATTTGTAAATAGAAAATTCATACTTCATAGTGTTACTTAGAAAATTTGAAAATATAGGTAATTATAATATTTAATTTATAAAATGAAATATATTTTAAGATGTATGGTCTGTTTTCATTAGTGGGGTATATTTAAGGGAATGTTTTGGGGTTAAAATGAGACTTTTGAATGTTAACCATTTTCATGAAGCTTAAGGAAGACATCGACAACAATAAAGAAATACCTTCTTTGTACACTAATATGTATTCTGCTATTTCTCTATTGTTAAAATTAATTTCATTTGTATATTCCTACAGAGACTTCCATTTTAACCTATCTGCCTACAGTGTGAAGGAATGGGATGGACATTTTGGATCTCATGAAAAATAACTACAGTTACTTGGTCACATATCTTGAAATTGTAAAATTAGTTCTTTTTAAAACTATCCTAAACACTCACTGTAACATATTTAACCAGATAAGCAGTTATGACTAATTGCTTTTGCAGTGTTTTAAGTAATTTACTGCAACATTTGAGACTTCATTCTCCCCAAACAGTGATTTCTAGTACACATATCGTCTAGTATTCAATTTATTAAATGTAGTTATGGAAGGCACCCATAGCTCACTGACTCTATGAAAGCCACCGTAAGTGGATTATTCACCAACATAGAGTGTGTACGCACAGATTCTTTGAGATGTAAAGAGAAAAGAATTCACATTTTGTATGTGTTACGCCTCACATGTTGCAGAGACAGTGATGGAACAAGAGCAGAACGACAGCAAAATCGTGAGGCAGAATCAGATTCTGAAAAATGGCAGAGTTGAGAAAGGGGAAACAAATTATAAGAAGGAATGGAGAGTGGGAAGGAAAAATGAGAAATGAATGATAATTCAGAGACCCAAACTCAATAAGAAATAACTCAGCAGTGGTTAACTAGAGTCCAGAAAGTACCATCTGGGATTAAAGGATTCATTTATTGATGATACAGAGGCTCAAGAGTTTAGTTTAACAGAGGGAAAGATGGGGTGGGAATTGAGGGGAGAGGAATAGGTGGGGGAGGTAGAAGTGCAGGAACTGGCTTCAGGACACTTACTGGACTAGAAAGAATAATGGGTTGTAAAGTCCATTCTTAGAGGAGGAGGAGAAACAGATCCATTAAAAATTAATAGGCTGAGAAGAGTGTGCTGGAAGAGGGATCAAGAATCACTCTTGTGTAGCTAGTTACCCTATGAGATGGCCGAAAAGCACATTTAAAAGCAAGTTATTCATTTGCAGGAAAGGTTTTTGGTTCTTAAGAAGATAATTCAACATGTGAGATGTGATGAACAAAGACAGTTATTTTGATGGGCTGGAAAGCTCTAGAGTGGCATTTCTGGGACATGAGCTTTTTCTTGGAAGCGTGAAAAGTGGTACAGTCGAGAGTCTTGTCCTGAACTGGTGGAGGTAATAATGAGCAAGAAGCACCCGGGGGTTAGGCTCCTGGGAGAAAAGGACAAACGAGCATCGTTAGCCTTCAAGGGACACAGCCATGGCTGCCCAATGGTGTTCCTTAACCAACAGGAGATAAAGGCACAAGTTGTGTGGCGTGTGATTTCCAAACCCTGGCAGCCAAGTTAGGAGCACTCTACAGTCCCCACAGGCAGGAGGTGATGCAGGACTTAACTCCAGCTGTGACAGAATGGACTGGATTTGGATTTGGCATTCTCCAGTTCTGGCTAATAAACATTCAGGCCACATTGTCCTCTCCTCTCTCTCCCCCGGGGAAGAGGGCTCATTAAAGATACCTCCTCAGAGGCTAGAAAGTCCAACCTCTGCCTCTGTAGTCAGAAAAAGAAACAACCTGTCCCTGGACATTGAGTACAAAACACTAGGCAGAGAAAGCCAGAACACTGTAGGGTTTCCGTCTTCGGGAGACCAACCTGACAAAACTCCAGGTGCGCTGCATGCAAACCAACTTCCTGAAATCGGGTCAGAAACTGAATTAGAGGAAGCAAATTGCCCTCCAACCCTCTTGGCGCTCATTCAAGGCCTTGAAGCAAAGCTGGAAAGACTCAGCCTGACCTCCTACAGCCATGTGGCACAAGGTGGCTCTCCTTCATGCATGGGCTCTCTCCAGATAGGCAACTCTACTTTCTCAAGTTTTATTCAGATGTTGCATTACTTGAGATAATAACAACAAGTAAAAATAAGGGAAATACTGTGTCATAGGTAGAAATGAAAATGCATACATTCTGGCTTCCAGCTCTCATGGGATGTTATTTCTATTTGATTGCTTACTATTTGTAAAAATAATTTATGAAAAATTTATTTTTCAGAGTATCATGAACATTATGATTCTAGGGTTCATCAAAACTGTAGGATTTCCTGGTAATATCATTTTGATAAGGTCATATTACTCATGGGAAGTAGAGAAACTGTCTTTCTGTGTGCTTGCTTTCTCCTAGCCAACTAAAAATAATCTTTACACTCTGAATGAATGATTCTCCTTCTCTGCTATCAGGTTAGTGTATTAGCCAATTACCATCAGTTTTTAATCTACCATTCAAGTTTTGCATTATAAGTACCTTATATGTTTGGGGTATTTACCCCTAAAGTTTAGGAACTTTTCTAAAGCATGAGAACTTTTGCTTACCAATATTGTTTTCTTTAAATATCTAAGTCTCCCTTATTAGTTTGCTTTGCTTTATTTTGGGCTTTTGTTGAGATAGGCTTCTCACTCTGTAGCCTAGCTGGCCTTTGACTGACTGGTATCCTAGGCTGGCCTCATACTTGTGACAATTCTTCTGCTTCCCCCTCTCCTGAGTACGAGGATTGTTGCCATGGGCCATCATACCTGGCTTCTCTTTGTAAGACTTGATATATAGTATCTGTAGATTTTTTGTCCTTTTGTTAACTGTAAGCCTCGGTCAACATTTCACATGAAAATATTTATGGAGAACACAATGAAAAAGCTGGGCTTAGTGACACATACCTGTAACCTTAGAAATAAGAAAAATGAGACATGGGAATCCTGAATTTGAGCCTAGCCTCAGTCCTACAATGACTCCCTGTCACACCATAACAAGATAAGTTAATGAATACATAAGTAAAAAGCGAAGATTAATTGTCCATAATTTTGACTTCAGACCATCAGGTCAACAGAAGCTTTAAGAGAATCAGTCTATGACTTAAAATTCATAGAACTAGAAGAAAGGATAGGGTAGATTCAGTCTTACAACATTTCATAGTTTAAGCACATGTAGTGAATTGATATACTGATTTCTTCTAGTTATGATAGGTTAATACAATAGGTTTCTGATTGCTTCTCCTTCCTCATTCTAGAGCTCTTGAGAGGTATTGGCATCATCATGAAGCATGGCCAAGATCCTATGGCAAGTGTCTTATCCCACCCCTAAAGATAGCCATGGCTCACACTATGGGCACAGCATACCAGTGAGCTGTCACAATACAAAAGGCTGAAAATCAAACATTTAATAAATGCTCAAGCTAAAAGAGGTGTGATTTTCTCCTCTGTAACAAAGACACTGTATTGGTGGGGGGTTATGTGAAGTGTTTGTGGTATAGTTGAGCATGGTATACCTATGTGTGCAGAAGCACACATAGCTACCCTATTTTGTCACTCTCCACCTTGTTCTTTTGAACCAGGGTCACTCACTAAATTTGGAGATAATGTGGTGGGAAAAAAATACTGAGTGATTCTCTTGTCTCTGCCCTACCCACTGATAGTGCCGAGATTACTGACAAATGCATAGCTATGCTTGGCTTTTTACATAGGTTCTGGGAATCCAAACTCAGTTCCTCATTCTTATGAAGGAAGGACTCCTATATCCCAAGACAGGTCCCCAGGGAAGATCTCAAATTTTTTTTTTTGGTTTTTCGAGACAGGGTTTCTCTGTAGCTTTGGAGCCTGTCCTGGAACTAGATCTTGTAGACCAGGCTGGTCTCAAACTCACAAAGATCTGCCTGCCTCTGCCTCCCGAGTGCTGGGATTAAAGGCGTGCGCCACCACCGCCCGGCTAAGATCTCAACTTTTTCATCTGAATTGAAATTAAGAAGATATTCAAGGAGCCTTTACAGTCTTTGTGTCAGTCCCACTCCCATTACACACACACATACACACACACACACACACACACGACACAACACACTCTTGTAATCATAAACATATTCTCAGATACCTGATTTTTCAGTCTGTCTTACATAATATGGGCATCTTTTCCTAGATAGAAGGTCTCTATCAGGTATTATACATCTAGTGAATTTTATGGCTTAAGTGCCCATTACCAGAATCTGTAGATAAAACCACAAAGGTTTCATAGATAATTGTTTGAATAGCCTCCCAATTAAAAGCTTCCATTCAACTAATTGCCAAGTGTCATTCTTCATAGAGAACTTTCTTTCATGAAAGTAAGAAAGGCACCTGGTCCTGAATTTCCTGATTCATTAGAGTGTGAGATCTTGGCTGTCTCCGTCATATCAAAGAAATTTGCACACTTACAGTTCAATTAGCTGTAATATTTGACATCTGTTTCCACAACTGTGTCTGAGTAGAACATGTATAAAACATGTTGGCTCAGAATTAAGTTCACTGAAATACGTAATTTTTTTTGTATCCTCTCTCTGTATTAAGATCAGTTTTCGCTGGGTATGTCACATGAAACAGTCACTATCATAAAATTATGAAATTGACATCAATTTCTGTGATAATGAAGGTTAATTATTGTATTTTTGACATCTGCCCTTTACATGCTAACCCTATTAATAAGATTTTACTAGGTTTGCTTGCTTCATATTTATGTTTGACCTTAGCAGACAACAAGCTATGATACTGGTTTTGGAACAACATTTGATCTTGTCTTTAATTCATGGCTTAGATTTTGTCATCTCTTTGTCATCAAATGGGTTTTATTTAGTACTGTTTATTATATTTAAATTACTCGATAAACAGCACATACTTTTATCTTTAGTGATTCTGAGAGGAATAATAGCATAATTTAGAGGGACATGATGAAGAACATTGTAACACTGTAATTTACACCTGTAGTATGAAGAGAGGCCACTTGTTGGTTCCTGGCCGCTTAGCCCCAAAGTAATCACACCGAGATTATGTTATTTAAAACACTGCTTGGCCAATTATTTAAGCATATTGCTAGCTAGCTCTTAAATCTAGAATTAACCCATCTTCAGTATTCTGTATTTTACCATGAGGCTCGTGGCTTACCACAAGGTCCCGACTCACATAAGTCTCCAGAGGCTCCATGACTTCTCTCTGACTCTGCCTTTCTTCCTCCCAGCATTCAGCTTAGTTTACCCTGCCCAGCTAAGTTCTGCCCAGCTATAGGTCCAAAGCAGTTTCTTTATTCATTAATGGTAATCACAACATACAGAGGGAAATCCCACATCATACACCCACTGTGTCCCTATGCAGTGAGATGTGCTTCTGAAATAAAAGAACTGGAATGTGTTTGGTAGAATGAGACTGTTAACCAGCATCCATTTCACACCTCTATGTGAGCTGTGGTTGAAATTATTCTTCCCATAGTTCTTTAAAAGCAATTTTCTTAGTCAAGTTCTACTGCTGTGAAGAGACATCATGAACGAGCAACTCTAATAAACAAAGAAAGCATTTAATTGGGGGTTTTCTTAAAATTTCAGAGGTTATTCCATTATCATCATGTCATGAAGTCAGGGAACATGGCAGTGTGCAGGCAGACATGGTACTGGAGAATGAGCTAAGAGTTCTGATTTCTGATCTGTAGGCAAAAAAAGAGAGACTGGGCCTAGCATGGGATGTTGCAGTCTCTTAACCCCCGATGACATATCTCCTCCAAAAGGGCCACACCTTCTAGTCCTTCTAATCCTTTTAAATAGTGCCACTCCTTAGTGACTAAACATTCAAATATATGAGCCTGTGGGGGCCATTTCTATTCAAACTGCAACATATTATTCTCAGGTCCCAAGTAGCCACATCATATTGCAAAAATGCATTCAGTCCAACTTCAAAAGTCCCCAGAGGTTATCACATTCTGGACACCCTAGAAGTAGTCCAAACTTCCAAGTCTTTTCTAGGACTAATGATAATCTCTTAACTGGATTCCCCTGTAAAATCAAAATAAAAAAGCAGATCATGTACTTCCAATGAACAATAGCACCGAACATCTGTTATTCTTCAAAAAGGGAAGAGGCTGTGTATAGTGAGGAAATCCTAGACCAAAGCAAGGCTGAAAACCAGCATGGAAATCTCCAAATTCTATACTTTCATAATTGTTCTCAAACACTGTTCAGATCTCCAATTCCTTTTAGCTTAATTGACTCCCAACTTACTCCTCTCTCTTGGGCTGGTTCCATACTTGGTCTGCAGGTGTCACACGACTCTGGCAGCTCCAATGTCTTGGGTTCTCCAACACAACCTATGCTTTACCTTCCAAGGTTCACACATTGGTCTCTCTGGGCCTTTTTTGCAGAGACACCCCGACACCCATGGCCTCAGAAGCTTCCCCTAGATACAGAACAAGATTCCATAACCCCTTTTTGTATTCTTGACCCTAAAGTCAGACCGCATGGGTGAAGCTGCTGTTATGCTGATTGATGGGGCTGTAACTTGGCCTCTTCATTCAGTTACGTTTGCATCGGTTTCCCGTCACTACACAGCAACATCCTGTATTTTTTTCTTTAATTACCTTTCACAGGTGGAAAGCTTGGCTGAGTGGGGTCTTAGCACCAGGCTTCTCTTTTAACTTTTTATCCCCCCTCCAAGCACAGGACTTAGCTCTATTGCTCTTCCTGGTAGTCCTTTTCACCTCACACTGGACATTTTATATTTGTCCTTGCCCCACCTACTCCTTTTCATTAAAGGACTGCAGAACATGATTGCCACTAATCACATGGCAAAGTCAGCACTAGGTTGTCTTGAACCTCCTCAGCCAACACCATTAATCCAACACTCTTCATTCTTGTCTCAGGTCAATTTTTAGGGTAAGAGCAAAGAACAGTCACCTTCTTTGCTAAAATATCATTGTTCTCTAGGATATTTACTAATATTCTTCTGCTGTGAAACTTCTTGAACTGGGTTCCCACACTTCAAATTACCGTCTGCACTGATGATACATTAAACCCACTTCAAAACCTCCAATTACTCTTCTAGTCTAAAATCCCAAAGTCTTTCATATTCCTCCAACAAACAGCATGGTCAGGCCTGTCACAAGAACACCCAAGTCCCTGGTACCAACTTCTGTCTTAATAACTGTTCTATTGCTGTCAAGAGACCCCTTGGCCAAGGTAGCTTTTATAAAAGAAAATACTTAATTAGGGCCTGGCTTACAGTTTCAAGGCTAATCCATTGTCATCATGGTAGGGAGCTTGGTGATACACAGGCAAAAATAGTGCAGAAGATGTAGCTTTGATTTCTGATCCATAGTCAGAGAGAGAGAAAGACTGAGCCTCTCAAGGGCTTTTGATATCTCAGAGTGTGGCTGCTCCACCTAGTCCTGCTAATCCTTTCAAATAGTGCTACTCTCTGGTGATGAAATATTCAAATATATGAGACTATAGGGACCATTCTTATTCAAACCATTTTAGAAATAATGCTATTTATGGATATATTGAATATGTAGATGCATATATATTCCTAAATATAATCCCCCAGTCTGTTATATATTACTTGTATGTATGTTTTCAGGGTTGTAATAACAATTTTTAGAAAAATATTACTTGAAATATAATAAGGAAGGGTTTCAGGGGGATTTAGAGGGAGGCAAGGCAAGGGAAATACTATATGATTATAATTTTAAAAATGTAACAGTGTAACAGCCAACAATGTTTGAGATGTGTGTGTATGTATGTGTCTACTGTATGTTCATGTGTGTGTTTGTTCTCATCTCATTGGTCTTTTCTGTGAAAACACACTGACACATAATTCTGAGGCCTGTTTCAAAGCAACACATTTAACACGAATAATAAAAACCCAGAGACAGAAATTGGGGTTCAACCTGAAAACCAGAAAAGCAAAGCAGCCAAGTCACCTAGAGAAGTCTTACCTAACTAAGGCTGGATGACTGTAAGCTAAGCAGGCCAAGCCTCGCTCTCCTCCCATTTTATATCCCCTCTAGTGCTAGGATTAAAGGTGTATAACTCCCTACTACTGGGATTAAAGAAGTGAGCCACCACCACCTGGAGTTGTTTCTTGTATAGCTTGGGGTAGCTTTGAATTCACAGAGATCCATCTGCCTCTGTCTCCCAAATTCCATATCTCAAAATCCATTACCTAACCTCTAGTGGCTTTAGCTTTGCCTCTGGTCTTCAGGCAAGGTTTATTTATTAAAATATAAATATACAATAAATACTATGCCACTACAAACACTGACATATATCCACTTGGACTCTAGAATATTTGTATATATTTAATGACTCATTTGAGAGGTATGTGAAGTTTAAATGCAAATTTGAATATAGAATGGATACATAAAAACAGAAAGAAATATAAAACCAAATTATAAGTCCCCAATCATGAGAATCATCACCATGCATCAACTATCAACAAATGACATAAACACACATATATGTGCACAAAACACCATGCACAATAAACCTTTATCCCTCCAAACAATTTAATTCTATTAATATTGATTTTTGGCAATCTGACTTTTACATGCTACACTGAATAAAGAGAGGGTAAAGTGAATATCTAGTTCTTTGGTTATTTTTATAATATAGTATGGTGAGTCATAATTTTAGATTGACCAGCATGTGAGGCAAATGAATCAATTTCCCACTTAGCAGTAGTTCTTTCTGCCTAATCAGTACATATCTGTGTTTTTTGGAAACATGTTCCAAGGGGCTGTGGCTCCCAGGCTTGCAGTAAGCATCGTGAGTAATAGAATCTTCTTGAGTACTAGTGAAGTCTCACATGTGCGTGTGGAAAGCTTTTATTCTCTTCAGAATAAAAACACTGGCGTTGTTCCTATTTTGATTGCTAATATATATTCATTATTTAAATAATTTTGAATTTTAAACATGTATTAATATTTAAGAAGAAAGATGGAATGATTTTGATTCCCAGTATTCAGAGGTGACGGCTAACATTTTGTGAACATCATTGCAGATCATCTTTAATCAGACACACATCATACTTTAATCAGACACACACAATTCACTATCTCAAAAAAAATTGTATAGCCTGTTTTACTTACTAATCATGTGTTCAGATCAGCATATATACAATTATTTTACCACATACTTTAAAAAATAAATTGGAATCCAATTAAGGTGAAAGAACAGACAAGTTCCAGCCAGCACAGAAATATATATGTAAAGGTGCTTCTCTTTAGAGGAATATGAATCCCATTTTCGTTTCCATCTTTCTCTTATATTTGATATTTAATATTATTTACATTGTGAATAGCTGTTTGGAAAAAAATTACTTAAATACAATCACAGTTGTGTTTACACACACGAACACATATTTTCTCTGTGTTTTATTTTCTTAAAAATACATGCAAAGCAGGAGCTATGGGAAATTCTCAGGGACGAGCTGAGTTGCCCTCTAAAATGTTAATCATTTATTTTCCACTTATTTCTTAATTCTTAGGCAACCTTTAAAAACATCCTTAAAATGTTGCTAATCTGATGTGCAAAATGTGTCGTTTTCTTGTTTCCCTTGTATACATTGCTTAAACGATAATTGATCTTACCCCACATTTATAGGATACATATCATGTTGTCAAGTATTTGTGTAAATATTTTATGTTTTCATTTTGTTTTTTTCTTTATTGATTTCTGGACCTGTGTAGACATATGGGTAATTTTAACATATGTAAAATATTTCTGTTCTTTTGTAGTTTCCAGCATTATTTTTGAACCCCAACATTTAAAATATCTCCAGAGTCCCTGGCACTCTGGTTTTCTTATATGCACTGAACTTCTGTCCCTGAAGCAGATAATCAGTGTAGTCAATATTGATATTTCTCCCACTGCTTTGAAAAAACAGCTAATTTCTGCAGTTTAACTGATGGCTTGTTGTGTTTTTCCTCAGCACTCGTCTTTGTTAGTCTTCTTTACTCAAATTTCATATTTCTTCCATATATAATAAATGTATACTTATTAGATATATTTAATATATATTAAAATTAGCCTAAATTCAATATAGATCTTTTAGCTTAACATATGAATTTAGTACAAGTTAGAGTTTATTTTCTGGTATTGAGTCTTCCTACCCACAAATTTGATTTTTCTCACGTTCATTCAACCCTTACTTTCCATATTTAAATTAAAAGCATATGAACACAGGCACACATATCTATAATTTTTTTGAGTCCTTAATAGATTTATATTACCATGACATTACTTTTGATTCCAGCAGAGATAAAACATTTCTTCTCTCCATGTTCTTTCTGTATGATACAATGCTGCTAAGCCATCGGAAGTAAGAACAGACTTTCAGATAATCTCGCATACTTTAGGAAGAAACTTTGGCTTCCTGGGAATAAAATTCATTGTTCTATCTTTCTTTAACACATTCATAGCTATCATATGTTTTTAGGTTCATTTAAAATGGTTAAATCCCTGTCTGAAACACGGGTCAACTTCTTTAATAATGGGGCACTTATCTTAAGGTTTACAATGTTGACCCTTTGTTTTCATAATTATATATGCTCGTGGGGAAGGAGGACATTGTGTGGTGGAGTGCTGATTTCATCAGTAATGAAGAGACATCAGGCACTGTGTAGCTAGAGTTCCGGGGAGCTGAGAGCTTTCCTGGAATGGAGGTGCAGGGATCTGAGCTTGTGTCCTCAGTGTGTGCTCTTTAACCACTCTCTCCAGCACAAGTATTGATAGTGTTAATATCTGCTGCAACAGTGTGTGTGTGTGTTAGTGTATGTTAGATTAGGCTTTCCTAAATAGCATGTTCTGGTTTTGAGCTCATATCTTACTTTTCTGGCCTCCCAAATGCTGGGATACAAGTCTCTTCCTACACGTTTGGCTTCCCCTTGACTATTGGCCCTCATACTCACTGGAAGTCTGTTCAGTTCAGTCTAGCTTTAATAACTGTAGGTGTGACATTTGCCAAATACTTTTCCAAAACCTGAACTATAGGAAAGTTTTATAGTTTTGTGTCCTAATAATTGGCTAAATTAATTTTCTTTTTCAGTTTTCATAATTATGTTCAGTTCCCTAATACTTAATTCGTCAATTTTTGTTCATTATTATCAAAATGCCATGTATATCTGCTCCCCCATCTAATTTCTATATAAACTTGTTATCAATTGCACATGAAGAAGAGGAAAAGGGCTGAAATGAAAGAGGGTCTAGAAATAAAGTCAATTATTCATCCTGGAGAGGAATAACCAAAGATAGATAGGGAGGTGATTACATTAGCAAATTGCTAGGCGATTATGGAATTCAGATTTAATACAATTGGGAAGCATCTTGAAAAACAATGTACAAGAGAATTCAAAATTCCTTTGTGTGCTGTCTAGTTTTATGTCAATTTGACACAAGCTTTAGTCAGCTGAGAGACTGGGATCTCAGTTGAGAAGTTGCCGCTATAAGTAAGGATTGATATTGTGGGTGGTCCAATGCTGGGCTCTTAATCCTATGTTTCAGGAGAAAGCAGGCTATGCAAGTCACGGCGATCAAGCCAGTGAGCAGCACTTCTCCATAACCTCTTCATCAGCTCCTGCCTCTAGGTTCTTGCCTTGCTTGAGTTCTTGCCCTGACTTCCTTTGATGATGCACAGTAATATGGAAATGTTAGCCAAATAAACCCTTTCCTCCCCAAGTTGCTTCATAGTGTTTTTTCATAACATGTCTCCATGAGATCCTTGGCAATTCATCTCTTTGCCATTTCTTTGCCATTACCTTCCTTTGTGCTTCCAATCTACACTTTTAGAGACTGAGGCCTTTTCACATCCACTCCAAAAGAGCTTACTTCCTAAGATTCTCTTCTTCAGCCAGCATGATGGTACAGCAGGCAAAGATCCAGAGACTGATCTCCTGAGTTTATACTCCTGAATCCACTCAAAGGAAGGAAAGAAATCATTCCCACAGTTTTTCCTATTTCCTCCACAGACATGCCTTGAGACATGTGTGCCCCTCCCCAGGGACAAATTAGGCCAATAAATAAGTAAATTGTAAAAACAAAAATGATCCATTCCACTGTTACTGACTTATTTTTATTTCACTGGCATTTTCCAGCCTGCTTTATAGTTACATAATCAATATTTATTACTTGGTAAAATGATTAACTGAACCTTGCCAATTATGTTGATAGCAAAAAATCTATAGGTTAAATATTATACAAAACTCAATCTGTTTTCTTTTTTCTTTTAATTACTGCCAGAGGCAGCATAACAACACTAAAACAGCAGAGGAATTGAAGGGCTGACCTCTTTAGCTAGAGGTGACTTGAGGCCTGTAATGGGAAATGAGAGATCCCGTCTGCACTCACAGACTCAGCTGTGGGCGTCTGAGCTCAGGTTTATTAGCGGCAAAGGATGCACTGTCTTCTAAAGGACACTGAAGTTCCTGTGGACAGTGGTCACTATGCCTCTTGCATCTGACACAGTCACCACCATTTGACCACCAGATTGGGCCCCTTGAAGAGCTATTTTACTTGATTAAAAATAAATAAATTAAGAGCTAGATCGGGAGCTGTTCATTAGTTCTCAATTTGATGGCTTAAGTGAAAGTAACACTTGAAAGAACCCACTTCACAAGTCTTGTTAAATATGAAGGCCAGACTGGAAGAAAGGTCTGTAGTGTTTCCTTGAGCTCCAGCTGTCTAAGCATTGTAGACCATTGCAGGGGAAGTTCAAAGGAAAATTTCGTTCTTGGTTCTCTCTTACCCTGAATTTCTTGAGTCATCTCTTCCTTCCAGGCCTCATTTCTCTCTGTCTCTCTATTTCTTTATCTGAGAAGATGTTGTACTTGTAAGCATAACTGCTTCATGTGTCAATCTATGTACTCATTCATAGAAAAACTGCTTATTGTTTGGTACCAAATGTCAGGCAACAGACAGTGGAGGCAAACAATGAGCAACTGTGAGAAGGATCCTGTCCCTTGGAAAAAAGGGACACTTGCTACTCATCAGATAAACACATTGTCAGGTGTGTTCAAGGTCAGCATAATGTATGTAGCCAGTTCCAGGCTACCCAGAGAAACACACACACACACACACACACACACACACACA
>JAQHUG010000080.1:6318149-6360353 GCA_028555095.1 Dicrostonyx torquatus
ATCAGATAAACACATTGTCAGGTGTGTTCAAGGTCAGCATAATGTATGTAGCCAGTTCCAGGCTACCCAGAGAAACACACACACACACACACACAGAGAGAGAGAGAGAGAGGGAGGGAGAGAGGGAGAGAGGGAGAGAGGGAGAGAGGGAGAGAGGGAGAGAGGGAGAGAGAGACCAAAACCAAAAACCCAAACAAACAATTCAAATAACAAAGCAAAAATACAAAACAACACTAATACACAAGCAAACAAAAAAAGATGACACCCAGTGACGGTAACTTTAAAATCCGAGAATTTTATCCAAAGGAAAGTTCTACCTTAGGAGATTTAGGAGATGGGATATACTGAAAAAACAAACCAAACTTGCCAAGACAGCATGTGACAAGAGATTTGATAGGCAGTGATTTGTAGATCGAGTGATTCAAGGGAAGCAGGGAAGCAAGGGGAGACAATCATCAACTAGAAAGAAAAACAGACACAAATGCCCTGTGCAGAATGACGTACTAGTGTCTAAAGTGGGCTTCACTAGCTAAACTAAGGTTTAGAAAGCGACACATGAATCTCGATCTGAACTATGCACAGTTTCTAATTTTACCTATCTTGTCATTTAAAAAAAATAGAAAACACCTACATCAAGCTAAAGGGATGACTCATTGGTGAGAAGCATTGTCTTCTCTTCCAGAGGACACAGGTTCAATTCCCAGCATTCACATGGCAGCTAGCAACTGTCTGTAACCCCACTTCCAAGGCATACCATGCCTTCTTTTGACCTCTGTGGTTACTGCATGTTTGTGATGAACACATATATGCAGCCAAAAAATTAACACACATTAAAGAATAATAAATCTCAAAAAATTTAAATGTACAAATAACCAAAAGCATCACACACCAAAATTACCAGATTTTACAACTTGATTAATTTTGTATAATAAGAAGAAGCGTTCAGAAAAGAAGCTGTAGAAATTGGCATTCAATTTTACCCTTTCAGGATCAAATACATTCTATGTACTGGTCCACTATTAAAAACAAATAGACAAAATCAACGACAGAATTAGAACAAGAAAAAAATTAACTTTATATCCTCTTTCATAACTCATGTTCACTACCTGAATTTGGTCCTTCCTCATTTCTTTATATCTAGTCTTCCTTGTTATATTTTCTTCATGCTATATTGTACTCATATGAACATTTATTATACATAAGCTTAAAGGAAAGAAGATGTGGTACAGGAATTAGGAGATGATATTGGGGAGATCATTTAAAAATATTGGATATCAACTGCATTACATTTTCTTTCTCTCTCTCTATATATATACATATTATATTTTTATTTTTGATAAAATAAATTAATTGACATTTCCATATTATAA
Organism: Dicrostonyx torquatus; assembly: GCA_028555095.1. Taxonomy (NCBI): domain Eukaryota; kingdom Metazoa; phylum Chordata; class Mammalia; order Rodentia; family Cricetidae; genus Dicrostonyx; species Dicrostonyx torquatus. The sequence goes on from JAQHUG010000080.1 coordinate 6,319,520, forward strand.
AAGCATAGTTGCTCATAAAAATATTAAAGTTTGATGTAATAATGTGTATATGTGTGTGTGTGTGTTCTCCAGGTTTCCTACTGCTGTCTACTTGGGATCACAAGGCCCTGGGACTACCTTACCCTTTGCCTCTGGGTCTTTCATTTGTGCCAAACACACTAAGAACTAATAACGTGATTCTCTGTGTGGCTAAACCAATGGGTACTTCTAAAGTATGATAAATTGCCTCTAAGTTTGATACATGATAACATTCCTTGCGATCATCTCTCCTGGTGTTTGTGATGTCAACGTTTGTTTACTCAGGCTCTTCCACCACAGTTTGAAGAACTTTTAATGTTCATATTGTGAATAATTAGGGCCTTGTGGAATCATGAAACTGTAGAAGAAACAATAACTTCCAAGGAGTAAATTAAGCCATATCCATAACACCGAAGAGTAGAATTATTAAACAGATAGATTGGATACAGTGATTTACAGACAAAATGATTCAAATCTAGGTGACTAGATGTAAGATTGCTTTTCCTTATTTACACGAGCCAAGTAACACTTCTATTAGGATAATAATTTTCTTGACAGAAGATTAGAGAAAAAGGTTATTTTTCTTTGCCCACTCTCCATCTGATGGGTAGCTAGGTGAGGTTAGGAAGGATGATATATGCATGTCAAGCAGAGGTTTCTATTCTAATTGTGGAGGAATGGGAAGATCTATACCCCAGGTCCTGGAGTGTTGATAAGGCTTTGAAACAAGATGTGAGGAATGGTTCTCAAACAGAATGAACACCTTTCATGTTAAGGTGGAAAAATTTCTATACTCAATGTATAAAATGTTCTGGTAAGCACCGAGGGGGTCACTGAAGCAAACATTTATAAACACACTGATTCATATGAGCAGGAACAGACACATAAGCTATTTTAAAATTTGTGTCTAATGCCAGGACAGCCGATCTGCGCAGGACCTAAGTCAGAAATTTGATGAAGTAGTGTACTGTTGGTGTACAGCTTTTCTAGGTCAGCACTGAGAATCGGGGTTCTCTGTTTTCACAAGAGAAAATCATTTTGCTCACTTGGGTAGGAAAATGGAGAACTTACTGAAAGACACAGGCAGGTCACATAAGTAAAGTCGAAATGAAAAGTTGAGAAAAGGTAGAAACCAGAACTGCTCTAGTAGGGGGTCATGCCTACGTCTAGCCTAGGAACTAGGGGTGATTAGAAGACGGACTTGACAGTCACAACCAAATGGCACCAGTGGCTTGGAGAAAGGGACAATCTTTCTACCAAGGCGCCCCAGAATGTGGTCACCACAAAGAGTACAAACTCCAAGTGGATGGCTGGAAATTTCTCTTACACTGATTTTGTTGTTTCTTGAACATTTTTTTCTACCATACTATTATAGACTTTCAGCAATTTTACTAATCTTCAGGAAAAAATATGTGTTCAAACAATGAAAATCAACTAAGGCCCAGTTTATGTATATTGTGATACTGCTGTCAGTGGTTCTCACATGTACATGTATGTATATGTCTCTGTGTGTGTGTATTTTGTGTGTGTTTCTGTGTGTGTGGTTATATGTTTCTCTCTGTCTCTGTCTCTGTCTCTGTCTCTCTCTCTCTCTCTGTGTGTTTGTGTGTGTGTGTATGTGTGTGTGTGTGTGTGTGTGTATTCTTTTGTGGAGCTAGTATATCACAACCACTGGGAAGCTGATTTTAAAACTCTAGTACCAGATCCTTTAGATCTCTCAGTTAATGTATTGAGATGACTTTGCAGAAATAAATCCACCTTTTAACAGACCTTCACTGGTCGTTTTATTATTTCCATTTCCCTTATCACAGAAACTGAGGATTGCTGCCACTACATTTTTCCTATAAGTCCAACATTATATCACTTATGATGCTTAGCATTCATTGAGAGAAGATTCCATTTCCTTATACAAAGAATGCTATAATTTTATAATTTTGGGAATAGACTGCCCTCTTCAGCAACACTAAATTTTCTCTACCCAGAAATGTTTACATGGGAGTTAAATAACTATCAGAGCAAGATATGCATGAAAATGAAACAGTGACCTTCCCCCCCGACCCCCACACTGAGAGCTAGGATCTCTGGTGCTGTCTGAGATGCTATAATCAGCTATGGTGACACAGGTACACAATGAGTGGGCCACAGTGAGGAGCTAGCCAGATATTCAAATGAAGTTCATGCTCTTGAAAAGAATACAAGAGGCAAATCCCTGTGCAGAAACTTCTTGGTGACAGAATGAAAGATGGATGACTCACAGCTCCCCAAGTGGTACAGTTTTTCTAGGTTTTTCTAGCTGCCTAAGATGGCTGAGAGAATGGCCGTAATGAGAATTTAGATGAAACTTGATATTGGAATGTTAAGTCGTGGCATGCTGTGTCATTCAGTAGTCTAAGGATAGATACTCTCTGGCATATCACAGCATAGTGATTATCAAATGCGAAGTCAATTTGTAGAACAGTCGACTTATTTAAGGGTCACAGAGAATGTTTATGATTTCCAGATATCGTTTTGTGGCTATTTCTGATTCTTGACACAAGCAGGGGAGTTGTATGGTTCTCAGTGGTCAACTTCTTGACCTTCTTGCGAAGCAAGGGGCAGAACCAGTGTAAGTACAGCTTCTGGACTGAAGTGTTCCATGGCAGGAATTTCTCATGACAGACCACTAGTTAAGTAATGAAGGATGCCACATTTACTGTCAGTTACTAGGACAGAATGATATCCAACTAACAGTGAACATGATAAGAGTGTACCAGTTGGTGCATAGAACTTGAAGTAGGTGCTAGGGTGATCGTTGAGATCAGGAATCGACTGGTGAGGCTTTGATGTCAGCCCTGAAATGTTTGTAGAATACACATTCTTCTAGATCATATGGTGTTGTAAGATTAGAGAAGTCTTTAGGACTTCAGATGTGAATTACATCTTGGATATCAGAGGGTCTACTGAGAAATGGAACCAGAGAGAGAGGGATATGGATAGAAAGCTTTAGTCACCCCTTTGTGACATGTCAACTTATTTTTACCTGAAGATGTTTTGGAAAATTATTGGATAGAATTTTGGTAATTATTTTAACGATGTAATTAATCTCTCTTTTAGTATAAAGGAGTATTTTTGTCATAGCCTTTTCTCTTTAATGGATACATGATCTTACCCAATATTTCATTTGGTTGTTTATTCTCGGTAACGTAGATTCTGCTTTCCTTAGACCGGGAAAGGCTATCACACAGGATCCACTAAAAGTCAGTTCTGTTATTTCAGTGCAGAAATGGCCACCCGTGAACGACACGCATGCACACCTGGCTCACAGTCTGCATCCTTTGGTCTGAGTGAGCTGTCTGCCTGCTCCTCTTCCCTGTGTGCACAGTAGGGGACAGCAGTGAGCTAATAGTTCGCAGTGGTGCTTACTAAAGTCAGCCAACAATTTGCTGTGTAGGCCAAGCAATGACTTTTGCTTGCTTTCATCCTGCTTTAAGGCATCCTTCTGGCTTTAGGTAGGGTTTGCACCCTATTCTACCACATCACTAAGTGAGTTCCGTCTAGCTCAGTGGCTTTTTTTTTTTTTGTATCGTTCTTGGGTTAGAGATTTCATTAACTTTGAGCACCTAAGGCTTAAATTTATAACATTGGTGAGAACTTGAAAGTTCTTTTGTTGCTCCCATTAGCTGAGAGACAAAATTATGAGAATTCATACATGCTTAGAGATGCTAGATATTATAATAGAATATCCATTAGACCTTCGCCATACAGTGTTTCACTTAATTGCCCCGGCAACCTAGTGAGTTAGATACTATCATGTTTTTAGAGGTAACAAAACAGAATCAAGAACTTAATATCTTTCCAAAATTCAGAAGAAGTCTCTGTAGTCCCCAATTTTCCTTAGCAAAGAGAAATTTTCTATTGGAATGTGCGACATAGTGAAGCTTTCCTGTGATTTGTGAAACATAGTCAAAGTTAGATAAACAGGGATGTCAGATGTCAAAATACCTCAGATTACTTTTACAAGATATTTTATGTGCATGCTGTTTTTTCTGACAAGCAGGGAGTCACATTTACAGTGCACTTGTTTTCCTGAATAGGCACAGAGATCTAATTATTATTGGAAGAAATTTGGCTTTCATTCACACATTGATGTGATTTTTAGAAAACATTTTCTGAGTCATTCAAATTCAAATTGTAAAAAGATTTTTGTTTTACCACTCAACCTTTCTTCTTTGTCTCAGAATATTGCCACGAATTAACCATGTTTGAACTTATGCCAAAACCTAATAGCTCTAGAATAGAAACAGTTTTGATTACAGCAAAGTTGAGTTGACATAGGACAGTTGTGATGAAATGTTCATATATATAACTCCCATCTATCTGCTATGTATCTATGTATCTATCTATGTATCTATTTATGTATCTATCTGTCTGTGTTTCTATGTATCTATCTGTGTTTCTATGTATCTATCTATGTATCTATTTACCTATGTATATATCTATGTATCTATGTATGTATCTATCTATCTATCTATGTATCTATTTATGTATCTATCTATGTATCTATGTATCTATTTATCTATGTATATATCTATGTATCTATGTATGTATCTATCTATGTATCTATTTATGTATCTATCTATGTATGTATCTATGTATCTATCTATCTATGTATCTATCTATCTGTGTTTCTATGTATCTATCTATGTATCTATCTATGTATGTATGTATCTATCTATGTATCTATGTATCTATCTATGTATCTATGTATCTATCTATCTATCTATCTTCTGTGAACAAATGAGGATAAAATGATCTCACGACCATCATCTTACTAGGCATAAATCCAACTTCCAATTGTTTTGTATGTTCGTTGTATAGTCTTGTAAAAGTTAACTCTACTAATATAAACATAAAGTGTTTTTGGATAATGATCCTTGTTCTGCATCCATGTTTGTGTAATAGCATAAAGGCCAGCAAATTTCAAGACAAGAATATCTATTGTGTAGAATATTGTTTTAATTAGGCAAAGATGTGTTACATTTATTTCTACTACAGAATATTATTTTAATTGTGTAAAGTTGTGTTACTTTTGTTTGTGCTTGATTTGCTCAATATATAGGCATGTGTGCTTAATTATGAAAAGATGTGTTGCATTTTCTTGACCATGCTTGCCAAAGGAACCCGATTTATCTAATAAAGCAATGAATGGCTAGGGGGAGAGTAGAATACAAGGGGCTTCCAGTCAGAGAGATTAAATAGGAGGAGAACTCTAGGTTCAAGGAGAAGAAGATGCCCAGGGCATGAAGACAGGCAGCCACTGCCTGCTAGCAGACATAGAGAAGAGGTCAAAGTAAGATATACAGAAGTTAGAAAGATAATAAGCCCTGAGGCAAAAGGTAGATAAAGAGAAACAGGTTAATTTAAGTTAAAAGAGCTAGCCAGAAATGTGCTTAGGCTAGGCTGAGCTTTCAAAACTAATAATATGTCTCTGTGTCATGATTTGGGAGCTTATTGGTGTCCCCAAAGAAAAGGCCTGGTACAATCTACTTTCAAAATGGATACGAAGGAAAAGCGGACACATTTTTATTTAAAGGAAACAAGCGATATAGAGAAGAAAAGGCAAGAAAGTCATGTGCAGCTGCATCCATATATTGTGTGTTTGTGCCCCACCCCCACCAACTTTATGTGTTAATGGAAGGCTAAGAGGGTGCTAGAGGAGAGAGGTCCATGGTGAAGGAGGGCTCACTGAGAAGATCTGCAAGGTTATGTGCTAGACCTGCTGCCCTAAAGGCAGAGTTTGCACTTTATTTTATTTATTTATTATTTATTTTTGGTTTTTCGAGACAGGGTTTTTCTGTAGCTTTGGAGCCTGTCCTGGAACTAGCTCTGTAGATCAGGCTGGTCTCGAACTCAAAGAGATCCGCCTGACTCTGCCCAGCTGAGTATGTACTTTAAAAAGCCCCTGTAAATAAGAGAGAGGAGGTGCCACAGGCAAGAAGAGGAAAAGCAGATGCTGGCAATAGTGAGGGTGCCCTGGAGATAATAAGGTGCATGAAAGACCAGACTCAGAATGAAGATACTGGAGATGCTGACGGATTCAGCATCTGTTATAGCCATGTACTTCTGGGGACCCTAGAGTTTGACATACTGTGCTATAAAGTTTTATTTGATAAAATAAAAGCAAGAAGAAGCGAGATGTAGGAGAATGGGCTAAATGGTAGATATTTGCCTAGCAATCACAACACCTGCACTTGGTCCTCAACACCAGGAAAAAATAAAGAAGAAGGAAGGAAGAGCTTGTCTTCATAGGATCAATTTTCTGTAAATTGAAGCTTCAATTAGTTAGTGTCCTTCTAATTTAACTAGAAAATTCTGCACATAGTACATATTTTTAACTTTAGTCACTGTTCAAGTTTTTAAAAGTTTTACTATCAGGGAATGAGGTTTGGGAGGTGGTGTAGGGGCACAGAAACCATTGCCCTTTTCAAATAATTCACGAATGCACTAATTATGTGTCAGATATGAAAGCTGAGGTATTGTGACCTTCAAGCCAACAAAAGGCCTCTCCAAGTAAGCCATTTTCACGTACGTTAATAAATTGAACAATGCTTCTCCATAGCTAAATAATAGATGTCTGCTATTCTGTCATATGTAAGAGCAAACCAGAAGTTATTTTTCCCATTCACATATTAAACATGATGATGCCAGAAAAAGCAAGACATATATCCACTGAAATTTCAATTCATGTTCTTAAAATAGTGGCCCAAAGATACTTGCTATTTATTTGCTAGTCCTACAACCCCTGAATCTGAATTCATTTTGTGTTTTAGCACATGAGGTACAAGGAATATATTCATTGCATTGATAGAGACAGTGAAATATTTTTTGTAGGTGAAAAAATACTCCATCACCCACGGAGATGGCTTAGAGTAAAGGCATCTATCGTGAAATCTGAAGATCTGAGACCTGTCCCCACATACACACCGTGGAAGGAGAAAAGCAAACTCCCATTAAGTTGTCCTCTGACTTCCACACGTACACATGGCTCTCGCTCTCCTGCATACATGTGTACCCCCCCAACCACACTGAAGTTTTAGAAAAAGAAAAAAAAATTCTTTTCTTTAGAAACTCCCATGGTGCTAGCAAGAAAAATTTAAATAAAGTGGTGTTCAGAGGAAGAAAAACTAATTCCACACCCTTTCTCAAATCTATGTCGTGAGATAAGAAACCTGTAAATACCAGGCTTTGGTAATGACAATTATGGTAATTATTTAAAAGAATTCCCATTTTAGTGGAAGAGAGTGTAAGCTTCAAAAGCAGTGGTTAAAATAGATTTGGGTGTCACTAATACTTGAATTAAATTTGCTGCCAGAATGTCAGATAATGTTCATTAAGTTACAGTAGAAAAGCAAGAACAGGAAATAATATTTAATTATCTTGTGTTAGTCCAGCTTGGGATCCCAGCATATTTGATGTTGAATAAAACATGAATAAGATACAGCTATGCTTAATGCAACTTCAGTGTGCATAATAGACCTCTGGGAAATAATAAAACAATTACAATCCTAAAATAAACCACAATCAAAGGAGCTTCCAAGAACCTATTAGCATGCGATCCATAGATAAACCTCTCCCAGCCCCCTAAGAATGTCTTATTATGGGTTAGTAGTTGATAACAAGAGACTATGGGAGGGTGCTGATTCGTTCCCCAGCATTTCCTCTTTATGTTGATTCCCCGAGGTTCCCTTTGATTAGTTTAATGGTTTCTCTGAATGATTTTATGAAGGAGATACCAGTGATATTTATAAAAATATTGCTTGGCACTGCACTTTCAGTAAATGTGTACATGCCCTTCTTTGTCCACGATAGCAAACATTTCTGTGTGTCCTCAGTGGCCTGATCTAATTGACATTGTTTTGAATTGTATTGAAGGTGGCAAACCTTGCCTGTTCCATGTCAACAAATGAAGATGGGATTAAAATCGTCAGAATTGCCGCAAATCACCTGGAAACCCTGTGTCCACAGGTAGGGTAACTAAGTCAATGAGTCCTATGTGGTTATGCTTGATTCTTCATACCTAACTGAGATATGTTAGAATATTTTCTATAAACAAGGTGTAGTGAGTTCTCAGATCAAGTTCTATTCTTTACCAAGGAAGTAGTTCCCCTAGCTGTTTGGTATGGTCCTGTGAGAGTTGCTGAGTTACATATCTTCCAGCTGGCTAAAGCTGGCTAAGAACCATTGCAAATGGGCACGCTGAATCTAGGTAATTAACCTCAAGACCCGGCTCATGCTGCTAAATCCCTTTAACCTCTACTTAAGAAACTGGAGATTTCTGAGGGGAAAAGATAGCTCTGTATCATAAATCCTAAAATATTTAAGATGATATTTTTAGTGAAAGGCATCTGTTTTACAGATGAGAAAATTTGTTAATAGAAAAATTAAATTTTATAGAGATGTTTATTATAAACCAGTAGTTCTTCTGTCAGTAAAAACAGGATGCTGATAAAACTTTAATGGAAGCCACAGACAACCCTTGTGCAAGGTTTTGCTATTAAAAACCATGGCATGCATTTATTTTTGGTAAAGGTTGTTGTTTTAGAGCTATAGGTGATAGTTCATGGTGGTGACAGTGATAATCTCAACACTCTCATACCTGAGGATCAGAAGTGTGAGACCACCATGCCTGGGCTAGAGAGAAAAACAGTGTCTGAATGCAGCTGAACCCATTCCAAATACAACCAAGCAACCAAAGAAGATAGGACTCATCCAAACTATTTTCTTGGTAACTGTCCAGTAGTATTTTTAAGATCCAATGAACAGCATAATTTTAGGGAATTATTTTAGATCACTGATTTCTTTGAAGTCACAAATCAGAATTCATATTAGGGCACATATTAAGTATTAAACACACTAGAAAAAAACAGAAAAAGGTGTGCATATGCACTTCTGTTAAATGTTTGGTTGACCTTACTGACAATTTCATTGCTAATACTACTGAGGGAAGAACCACGGTGTCTGTTTCTTTGGAATTAAGACATGGCTAGCTGGTCTGAAGCAGTGATCTTCCAACTGATAAGCAGTCTTCTATGGGTGCTTGTGAGGACCAGGGTACTGCAGCAAGATCTCTAAAGTTGGTGAGCTCCTGGAACAATCTTCAGCTGCTTACACAGGTGCTTGTGCCTAAGCAGTGGCCAGCACTTGATGCTATTACTTCATGGAGTCTCTTTTCAGTGTAAAGACTGGTAAGTGTCTTATTGGTGAATCTAGCTGTCAATTTCCTGATTTGTGGGCAGAGTGTGCTTCCCCCTACCAGGTCTGAGCATTTAACATTCTAATGTTTTGTTCACTTTTAAAGGAGGAAGATTTTAAAATTATTATTCCTCGGTATTTTCTGACATGAATACTATGTATTAAGATCATAACCACCCTCCAATCAATTTCCTCTCCAACTCTTCTTGGACTCCTACTATATCTTGTTCCCAAATTCATTGCTATCGCCTCTTCTTCTTTCTTCTGTCCTTTTGAGTCTTGTTAGTGTCATGCATGTGTGCATGGGTGTAACTTTATCCTCTGAACCATGAGCGACCTACCGTAGACTATCACAGAAGAAAACTGAATTTTCCTCTCTCAGTAGCTATCACCCGCGAATTTCTCCTTGGCTAGGAGTGTACATGTTGTGGTACGGACTGAATTAATCTTAGGAAGAGCTTAGGAAGGCAACCACAGCTGGAGTGAGTTCGTAAAGGGACTAGTTCTGTAAAGTCCAGAAGACATGGTTTAACAGCAGCCCTTTCCCGCTGCTGGCTCTTATAGTTCTTCTCCTGCTTCGTCTCCAGTGTTTCCCGAGTCACTGGGAGGGCATGTCCCAGTTAGACTCAAGCACAGTCACTTATCCTTCTCAATTTGACAAATTCTGAGTCTCTATATTAGCCACCATCCACTGCATTAGGAAACTTCTCTGGTGAGAGGTGAAGGGTCTAAGGATTTGTGGTAATAAGGGTAAATATTTAGAAGCTTGACTTTGATGCTATATCACTTCTTTGCTGATGTTTTAATTAGAGTATATCCATTATACATGGTATTGTATCTCATAGGGATATTTTCATTTAAGTATGTATTGTTCTTTGACCCCATTGCCCCAAGGTTTTCTATGCTTTCCTTTATTTCCTTTCCAAGTCCCATTGGTCTCCTTAATTTCCCTAGATAGTTTCATATCTACTTTCTGTATTATATGCACACATGACTTTAAGTCTCAACAGAGAATTTATAGTCCCCAAAGAAAAAAAAAGTGTAATGTTTGTCCTTCTGAATCTGACTTAATACCTATTGTGATATTATTCATTTGCATTCATTTAATGCAAACAACAGAGTTTCTTTCTTCTTTATTGCTCAGTAAAATTCTATTGTGTATTTGTATACACACATATGTGTATACACATTTACATATACATGTGTGTATATGTAAAGAAAATGTTTTCTTTTTCCCTCCTTTCACAAAATTTTTAGGAACAACTCACAAATGTCATAAAAGTCACGTGACAATTTTTAAATAAAATGTTATAATACTTGAGAGTTATTTTGTAGCATGTTATTAAATCTTTCTCTCAAGCAACATATTTTATATATGTAATATACAAATATATAATATGTATGTTTATATACACACATTCTTTTAATCACATTTTATATCCTTTATTGATTCTTTGAATTTATATTATTTTCTATTTATTTCTATATATTTCTTTTGCATGCTCATGGCCTCCAAAAATTCATTTGGCCAATCAACCCTTTTCTTAAACAGTAAACTTACATATTTGAATTTCTATAGGTTTCTCTACTTTGTAACTTAGAAAGTATCTAACGTTTAAGATACCCAAATGGATAACACATCCCTCTATGTTTCCTTCAACTATTTTTTCTTCATTTTCCCCTTGGTTTAGTTCATGATTTAACCCCTTGTTTGCGTCAGTAAGACGTTTGTGTACACGTGGAAGGATTTATTTTTCAGCAAATATTCATTGAATAACTACTATGTGGAAAACCCTGCATATATTTGGAGAGAAAATGTCTAATAATTTATCCCCTACACTCAAAGAAAAAGCAGCATCTAAGGCTATTCAATAAATATTTATTCAACATATAAGGGAATGGAAGGTTTCTAGCATAAGACAAAGACATTACAGGTTTATATAGATTAAAAAGCCTTTTGTTCACAAGTTGTGAAAGTTTTCTTAATGTATGCATCTTACTGGTTGAAAAGATAAAGATGCTATTAGTTTTGGTTATATCAGATTAATATAAATATACTAATGAAATGCTCATTAGAGTAGATATATTTCTTAATTATGAAACATTGAGACACTGGCTAATTAGCAATCACACACTCTTGTCTCATCCATGTCAATGGTTCATTAGTAATTTGAGTAAAATTATGGAATTATCTGTGAGGCAGGGTTAGACTGTGTAGGGCTGATAGGACTCAAGTTTGTTTTGTAAACATTCTGGCCCCAAAGTTCTAGTGATCCTTCTACTTCTGCCTCCCAAAAGATGGACATTACAGATATGTGGCACCATGCCCAGCCTGTATTAGTTCACTTATAAGATGATAAAGAATATGTACTAACTGAAACTAGTCTTTTACAAAACCTTTATATTCTAGAATATGAATTAAAATTAATTATGAAGTCTATAATAAGTATAAATATTAAAGCATAGGTATCAGATACTGTGAACCTAGTGGAACAGGGATGGAATGATGTAGACAGGTGTTGGAACACAGTCCAGGAATGGAGTTGTACGAGAACTCTGAGCACTTGCGACCTCAGTTTCTTTAAGACACAGAACTGTTCTTGAAACATATTTTCATGTCCTTCCCAGGTGTAGTGGATAGAAATGAGTTAACTTCAACTGTTAGTATTATGCCTCTATGAAAAGACATGTTTTTGCCAAATGTGGCTTCTCCTTGTGATTGAGTACCTTACTCATGTGATTATAGTCTCAGAGTATAAATTGTCTGATGCTCTGAATAAAGTTGATTATTTCATGAGACTGTAATCTGCCTCATGGTTCAGTCCAGCTTTCCCAGGTTTATGCCATCAACTAGAGTCGCAAACAGACAGGCACAAAGAAAGTCCTGACTCTCAGAAATATGAGATAATAGTTGTTTCAAAGTGAGTTTCAACAGCTTGTGATGACTTTTTAAAAAGTTAATATGGTTTAACATGTGTTTTAATCAAAAAATAAGTTCTGAAAGGATCCCCAAGCTTCTCTGAATTTCAAATTGATTTTAGAATATTTTACGTTTTATGCATATTTGTGTTTTGACAACTTATGTATCTGTACATCACACACATGCTTGAGACCAAAGAAAGGTGTTAGAGCCCCGGGAGCTGGAGCTACAGATGGCTGTGAGCTGCCACATGGGTGCTTAGACTAGAACCTGGGTCCTCTGGAAGAGCAACAAGTTCTCTCAACTACTGAGCCATTTCTGAAGTTCCTCAAGTTGACTTTTAAAACTAGATATTATATATTGCATATGTTTGTTTTTACTACTCATCCTGGAATTTGGAATTAGTATGCCTGGGGTATACTCCAGTTTGTGTGTGTGTGTGTGTGTGTGTGTGTTTGTGTGTGAGTATATATGTGTTGTAGTAGTAGTAGTAGTAGTAGTTTTATAACTTTGTGCTTTGACAATATCTATTAGAATACAGAAGTATTTAGCTTTTGGACCTTAACACAACTCCCAGATATTTCTGAAAACACACGTGTGTGTATATATAAATATATAGATGCATACACACACACATATGTGTGTGTGTGTTTGCAAAATGTATGAGTAAAATTTTAACACAAAAGCTTCCATAATGAATAAATGTAGACCCAAACTAAATGTCTGTCATCACCGAATCGGAAGCTGTTTAAGAAGTAAGTCAGCTTGCATGAAGGTTGGTGGCTTTTACACTTGTTTGGAGGTTATCCATCCAAAAGACAGAACGATTAAAAATCATTCTAAGTTGACTCTGGAGTGAGTGGAGATTTCTGACAGCGTGCCACGCTATTCCTGTTTGCTAAGTCTTGTTGAATTCACCTTAGGCTCAACGTATTAAATCATTGTTTCCCATTGTGCTTAAAGTGCTAGGAGTAAAGCTTTTTGTTACAGGCGGCTTGCTTTAGAGGAGGATTGTCGCTTGCAGCATATTTAACAGACAGCGTCTGAAATAGTGACATGTCTTGAAACTGAGTTGTATGTAATCCTCATGAAAGCAACAGAAGAATATTCAGCCAAGGAAACATAAGCATTAGAGACACATGTTCACTGTCATCAAATCTTCAAAGGGCCCTAAAGTGAAAGATTGTTTCTGACAGGCCCTGAGGGGCACAGCTACAGTCTATGAGCTGAATCCAGCTCATATGTTTCAAGTTTCAAGTTTCAATGTTTCAAGTCAGTGTAAGGACAAAGCTGGTAGCAGGATTGTTCTGACTTAACTTTAACTTAGGACCAAGGGTCTCAATGTCATAGACATCATAACATTTGGCTAAGGTGGATGACTATATGAGCCATATACCATGCAGAATGCACAAGCCTAGAAGGTTCCAGTACCCCATTTCTGAGATCCCCTTCAGGACTAGCCTTTCCGATAGAAGAAAGAAATGTGATCTGGATGATAGGAATGCTGAAATACTGTAGATGTTAAAACAATTATATTTGAACTAGTCTAAGTATAAAAGGGTAAATTATCATTAGATTACAACTGTTCACTCTTTTTGAAAGATTCTTTATTAGTTTTTAAAGCTATTTGTTTATTTGGGGGAGAGAGGTTGTGCAGCTGAGTGTGGTGCCTGAGGAGATCAGGAGAGAGCATCAGATCTTTAGAGCTGGAGTTACAGGAGATAGTGACCTTCCTGACTCACTAGAAGAGTGGTAGATTCTCTTTTGGCCACTGATCTATTTTTCCATGCCCCAATAATATTATTTTTAACAACTTATTTGGAGGAATATATATATATATTGCTGAAATGTACCAGTGTTTCCATTCCTCTTCATTCTTGAGGAGGCTATAAAAACTCCATTTTCTAATTAAAGTAATAGAAGTCCCAATATGACACATTGTTTACTGACATGCCAGTCATGAGAAATGATTGGTGCTATCTTCCTCTGAGTGGACAGGATAGTGGCTTTGCAAGAGGAGCTAATTTTGGTTAGGTTGTGTTATATGATAATATACATGTATGTATTTATGTATGTATATATATCATATGTATATAAATATAATGTATATATTATATTATGAATATACACCTTATAATGTGTATATATCAGCATTCTTTATTTGCATATTAGCATAAAACTGAAAGAAAAAGAATTCAAGATTCTAGAATATTCCATAATTGGGAATAATGTTTAAAATCGGGAGCCAGTTGAAGACAGAACTGGAGGTAAGGTCTTAAGCACAATCAGTTGCAGAAGTAGATAGTAAAAATATTGCTTCTCAAAAACTCTGCAACTTCCAGAATTGAAAAGGACATTTTGTATGCAGTTTATTGAATTCTAATTGTGAGTCAGTGAAAACATATTTATTGTCTACATTGAAATTATGTAAGTAAAATTTCTGATATAGCAAAATGTATTCAGCAATTTGATTACAAATTTGTGTATTATTTATCTTTTTCTTATTCATCAAATACATTTTATCTTTGGAATAAAGATAATAAACAATAATCTTTCATAATTTTACTTTGTTTCTTGCAAAAGGAAAATTCCAACTCGGTGTAAGTTTTTCCCCTCTATCCTCTTTTGTTTATAAAATCTACTTAGGTTTAAAAAGTCATATAAGTCAGCTCTCAATTTAGGTGACTCAATTATATTATGTTAGTTATGTAACAATTGCATGATTTCAATCCCTTTAAAGTTGTTATGATGCTAAAATTGTGAAATGAAATCAATTGTATACACTAGGTGCTGGGTTGTCCATGTCGAGATCACTACTCTGGATTCCCACTTTAAAAGAAAGACAGAGGAGCAATGAATTTTTTTAAGATATGGTGAACTATTGCCTCTTGCTGACATGTTGAAATAAAAGCCATGCACACTGTACCTTAACAAAACATCTGAGAAAGAATTGTCCTTTTATGGGAGCTAGAGGTCTCACACTTTAATGATCTTAAGAGTTATCTCTATAAATGAGATTCTATAATTTAAGAAAAATAATGAAAAACTAGGCTATTTTCCTTATGGAGAATAGACTCAATCAGGCAGCTGCTCACAAGTACGTAAATTTTGCAAATCTAATCATGTTTCCCAATCTTGGTCTAATTTCAATGGCACCTAGCAGAGCATTGTTGTTTCTCCATCTGTCCTTCTGATGAAATTGTACCCAATGACTCAGCATACCTACAGAGCTTCAGAAGGCTCCGAATAGGTTTCCAGTGATGTGCACGGACTTAAGAGAGGCAATGTTTTCAAAGTAGCTTTGGGGGAATGCAAAACTACTTTGCAAAAGGTTTCCGGTGGTGGTAACTAGGGAAGAAAGTTATTTATTTTATGCATAGAGTCTTGGAATAAAAATGCAGTGTGTTTGAGAGAGGATGTGAGCTGAAGGATGTGTTGAAAATGTAGTATCTGTGAGAGTGTGGACTGTGTCTTGTTGATGAGTCTTGATACTAGCGATGGTTAAATAGTAGGAAGCTAAAATAAATGTTGTGTTTATTTTGTTTGTTTTCTTGTTTGTTGTGTGGAGGAAAACTTTCTGGAATCAATTCTCTTTCCACCATGTGGGTTCCATGGGTTGAACTGAGATTGACAGATTAGGCTGCAAGGGCGCTATCTGAAGAGCCAGCCTTAAGTGATGGATGCTTAGTGTGTGTATATTGACCGATTGGCAGGGTTCAGAGAAATATTTTCTTGTTTCATCACTGTTCTGTTAAACAGGCTTGAGAAGTGAATGATGAAATGCACCAGTATTTCCCATTCCCACTATTTCTCTGGGTTCCAAGCTGGCACATTGTCTGGTGGCACGCCAGCTATGGAAGTGATTGGTGCTATCTACCTCTGAGTTAACAGGATAGTGTCAGTGCAAGAGGAGCTAATTCTGATTAGGTTGTGATGTATGGTCCAATATAACATATGCTTTGGTAAGGGCATTGGACTAATATGATGGAAACAAAATTTGTTTTTTCTGTTTGATTGTGATCAAGCATTATGATATCTGAGAATTATAAGCACTCGGTTTTCTAAATTTTGTGCATTGTGGAGCAAATAAATTTGTTTTTATCTTTGAAAGCTGATGATAGAAGTTTTGTTTGTGCCTAAACATCCGGTTCATAAAAATCAATGTGAAATAAGTTCATTTTCCAGTAGTTCCAAGTTTCATCAATGAAAGCAGTCATGGAACATATACAAGGTATTTTCTCTTCAGAAAATTGAACAAAATACTCTTGAGATTTTGGACAAAGTCACTTAGGCTATAAGAAGGATATGAAAGAAACAAGTTTAAAGTTGCTTGTAATTAAATGGTTAATTAATTACAATGAATAATTAGTTAATGGTTAACTAAGATGATTTGAGATTATACACAAAGCATGTCTCTTTCTCAGTGATGTCATAAGGGCTGGGTGGAGAAAGAGTACCAGAATGCAGTTAGGAGGATGCTGGCTTCCTGAGTTTCAATATAAATGTCTGTTTCTATTCTGCTATCTCTCTGTGCCATCTCCTTACTGCAGTATGAACCCTCCTCGGCTCTGAGAAATACTACTTTCAACAAATACATATCAGACTTCTGGGAGCATCCATGACATTGGAATGAGCTAGGTCAGAGAGAAAGGACTCAGGGTTTTCCCACTAGAGAAGCTCAGAGGGATAAGTCTTAATGTCTGAGGAAGTGTATCCTGGAACAGAAATTGTGCCCTGAAAAGCTCAAGTGAGGAAAAAGTTGTTGATGCCTCAAAAAGAAACACCCTACATTATGATTTGACATTGAGGCCAGGACAAAACTGTAAAGTTAACTACAAATCAGAGAATGCACCCTTCTTTGAGTTGTAAAATTAAGTATAGACACAGCAATAAAAATACTGTAAGAACCAATAGTGTAATACTAATATGTTAGTACCCATGTACTGTCCAATATAAACAACATTCCAGTCATATAGGAAAAGTTTATTATGGTTTGTTTATCATCATAGGAAGAGAGAATGTATTAAGCACAAGATAGCAAAATAGTATTCCAGAGAGAGAGAGAGAGAGAATAAAATGGCACAGAAATTATAGAATGATTCATGTTGGGAGATTCACAGAAAAGTGACATTTTCTATAGGTCTTAAAAGATAAGCAAGAAACATTTGGGAAAATAAAAAGCAAAATCCCAAGTAGAGGAGATGGAAATTTATAAAAGCAAGTGACAAACATGAGCCACATTATTTTTTAACCTGAGAACTCTTGACATTTTAGATACAATTATTTGTTATATGAAATTGTCACAGTTGTAGAGTTTGAGTTTTCTGATAAATCAACATGAATAATAAATTTAAAAACATATCCATGCTCATTTCAGTGTTTGCATCACCATCATCAATACTATTACTGAATTTATATGAGTGTGTATGCTGTAGTAGAGTGGCATGTGCACATGCCATGGTACATGTATAGAAGTTGAAGGATAATTTTATGGAATTGATTTTATCCTTCTCTCAAAGGTTCTAGGGATTGGACTCTAGTTGTCAGGATTTTACGAACAGAATCATCTCACTATCTTCAAGCTCAGTCCTTGTGATAAGCAAAATCATCTCCATATACTTCCAAGCACCCTAAGACAGTAAACCAAATTGAGAAGGAATGTGAGGACACAGGCAGTAGAGAAAGTAGAGCAGTGCCCTCAATGATGCATGAAGATTTGGTTTAATAGATTTGGAGGAATCACTACACGTATGGGACCATGACTCTACCATTGTGCTTTCTGTGAACTGTGTCATCTGATTAGGGAAACAGTGAGACCACACCAGTTGAGATATTACTGAATGTTGTGTGGTGAAATCAGAATCTGGGTCAGGGATGTATATAGAAAAATTGAAAATAGACTATTCAAGCTGAATAGAAATTGAAATGGGTGTTGGAAGATAATAGTCCTGTTAGAGAAACTTGGAAATAAAAATGAGTCACTATAGAACACAAAACACATGCATATACACTTGTACACACACACACACACCACACATACACAACACACACACATACATACACAACGCACACACATACACACTCCGCGCACACACACACACACACACACACACACACTCACACACACATTTACACCGTGAATTTCCAAGGCTGATCATATGAAAATGAACTTATGAGGTCACAGTCAGATCTGGTAACTGTTCTAAAAAAGGTGCCAGTAGGAAAAGTGAAAAGATCTAAAACTAAAGGAATAAGAAAAAATATGATGAAGACAACTCCTGCAGGAGAGAAAATGAATCTGTTTTATTATTATTATTATTGAGACAGAGTCTCTCTGTGTATCCCTAGCTGTCCTGGAACACATTTTGCAGACCAGGCTGACCTCAAACTCACAGAGATCCACCTGCCTCTGCCTCCCAAGTGCTGGGATTAAAGGCTTGAGCTACTACCACCCAGGGAAAAAGGATCTCAAGATATCCTGTTAGAAGCCAGGACAGGTTGTCCTTCAGCACCACAGACAGAGACTTTGGGCCATTGCAAGGTGCAGCACTAAAGTTTAAAGTGTGAAGAAGTGAACACTTATCCAGTGAACTCAAGCTCATGGAAACAGACCTCATATGAGTTATGCTAGAGTTTTACTAAGGAAATATGATATCCTTATTTTTGAGAAATTAAAACTCATGTTAATCTTAAATATAAACACATGGGTGTGCGTGTGTGTGTATGTCTGTGCGTGTGCCTGTATGTGTGCATGCGTGCATCCATGCATGTGTGTATGGATATTTGTGTGTAAGTTTGATATATGGAATTCCTTGAATGGTTCTATTTATTTATTTTTCTTATTATATTTTATTATTTAAAATAATCTTTATATGTATATTGATCATATTCTTCTCTTTCCCCAAGTCCTTCCAGATCCTCTCTATCTCCCCAACTTTAAATTACTTTCCCAAAAGCCACTCAAAAAAGCAGTAAAACAACAAAACTCTAGATATAAAAAGGTTTCTGTTGCATGAGGTTTCCATACAACCCCTAAAATGGCCCTTTAGTTTACTGCTTCTCCCCATAATTCTGCCCACAACCCCTTCTTCCCACTGCACTTGATCTTTCAAATCCAGAGCCCCCCCTGACATCAATCCAAAAGTATCAATTCTAAATCTCTTTCATAAAGAGGTCTATCTGTTCCCTCTAGTTCCTTACTCTATACCTAGCCTCCAAGGTTCTATTGATTGTAGCTTGGTTATCACTGACGTAAGGGCTGATGTCCATATATAAGTGAATACACACCATGTTTACCTTTCTGGGTCTGGGATATTCTACTCATGATAATTTTTAAAATTTCCAATAACATGTATTTTTATTGGAAAAATTGAGACTGTTGGTGTTAAGAGAGATCAATGACCAGTGATTATTGATTCCTGTTATTATTATTTTTTTTTGCTGCTGCTGGTGGTAGTGGTGTTGGTAGTGGTGTGTGTGTGTGTGTGTGTGTGTGTGTATCTTTACCTACTTTTGTCTTTACTGGTCTGAGATTGTTTATTCCCAACAGTTAACAGTTGTTAACATAAGGTTAACAACACAAGACAATATTTTTAAATAAGGTTTAAAATGTAAGATTTTTCTATGTAATTAGGAGGTAATTTTAGTGCCAAAATGTTTCTTAATAACACTATTTTTAAGTACAAAATTGAAAGAAATGTATGCTTGAATCATTATATTCGACCCAAACAGAGAATGCCTATGGCTGTTTCTCCTAAAATTTCTGTCTTGGGGATGAATATGAACATTATTAGTGATCCAGCAACCTGAAAACTTGTACACGCTGCTATGACAACTTCGTTGACCTGAGGACCTTGTACAAATCCAAACAATCATTTATCCCTTCCTTGTGCTGTGACAAACAGAGAAAGTTATAGCCTGTAGCTTGAAGTCACTGGGTTCTCATTCCATGTGTTGTGACTGACAGCACCAGTGACCTCTGAGCCCTAATAGACATCCAGAGTGTTGCCTGAATTCTCATTAGGAAGAGAGAATGTTGACTCCATATCACACTGAATCAAAAGGTCAGGACTGGCCGCTGACCTCTAAACTCTTGAAATATGATTTAGTTAAGACACTATCTCAGGAAATTCATTGCTGCAAGGATAATGACACAGATCTAAAAACACATGCTGGATGTAGTGACACATGTCAATCATCTAAATGTACAGGAGGTGGGATAGAAGGTCACAATTTCAGTCTGCCCTCAGCTACATGGGAAGACCCTGCCCTATCAGCATCATGATCAATAACAAAAAGAACAAATGTGCCAACACTTAATATAAATGAAACATCATTTTTCATTTGGCTATTTTTGTTTCTGATTCAAGATATTGTTGTAGATGATAGTAAAGTAAAATTCTGAATGATTTTGCATCCTCCAGGAGTATGTACAGGACCAGGGGCAACTTCAGGCAGGGGAAGCATTGACAGGAGAAAAGGAAGAAGCAGTGTGTAGGAGCAGAACACGCTAGAGAAACAGAACTTCATGGGGGTCCAGAAACTAAGATCATGCCTGTCTAGAAAGGATACATTGTTTTAGCGAAACAAATGAGAGGTAAAATGTTGTTTCTACAGAGTAGCAAGGAAGGGATCAACACATGGTTCATATTTAAAAGATGAATCTCTGTTTTAACCCACGTTTTAAGAAACATCAACTGTATTTATCACACGCAAAAAGTCGATTCTACATAATTAAGGATAATATATGTTAAGTACCGCAAAACACACTTTTCCTTTTATCTTCTTTGAAACTGCATTAAAGCCAAAGGCTCCTTCAGAATACGCAAATAATTTCTGAATATATTCTTTCTGTTGTGGACAGGATACGATCCCTCATGCATCTTACATTAGGTGATAGACATTTTCAGATCATGTAGTTACACATTTCATATTTGCAAAAATGTTCTTGAATATAAATTCCTTAACACATATTATGGATAAGCATGAGTTTAAAAATTGTTACTCAAGTTTTGTGACATTAAGGATTAAAAAAATAAATACACTAAGATTTAGTAGCAAGCAGTCTTTTTGATTTTAGAGTTAAGTTCATTTATGTGTAATTCTCTAATTATAAGCATTGGAATTTCAGTGTTTCTCTTAAGTGTCTAAAAAGTTATACAGAATTGTTTCACAGGAATTTTTAATTTCAACATTTGGCATGTTATTCATTTTGCCTTTCTATTTTAGAATTTTGGGCCTTTCCACCTTTACAAAAATAATAATATCATTTGGCACTTAACATATTATGATATGATTATAACAGTCCTTACCATTCTTTTAAATTGGCATGCATTAATAAAACATAATCTTGGAAGGCTATGTGTGTTGTCTAAAATTATACAACAACCAGGGTGGGGGAATGGTGGTCTATAATTCTTGTCTTCTAAAATCATTTGCCATTATTGTTTCGTAACAGTTATCCCTTAAAACAAAAGTTGGTATATTACTATGCTAACTCTGATTTTTCTAGACAATATTTTCAAAGTCTTAATAGCCCTCCGAGTTTTGATTTAAAATATAGAGTGGTTGCTGTAACAGGCTATAAAGTTTCACATTTCAAACAGTATTTGGCTCCCTTTTAACACAATTAATGGATGGTATTAGAAAGAACAATTTGATTAAGTTAAAAGATTGGATTATTGCAAACTATTTGGTTTATTTTGCTAAAGAATGTCCTTCAAATAAAATCCCTCAGATTGGATCCCCAGAAATAGACTTCAGTTTTATTTTGTTTCCACACAGACTCTCAGTTTATACTTCAAGATAGCTTCAAACTGTCAGTTTTCCCTTCGGTGCTTCCCATATGTTGGGATTTCAGGCATGCATCATCACATTTAATTTTCAAAACTACTGTCTTGAAATAAAACTTACTTCTGAACATTGGATCTCTTATCATTTGAATGATTCTAATTAATGCATATAACTTATTATATAAGAAAACAAATTTCTATGTTAGTAACTGTATCAGACTGGAGCTTGTAAAAATTTTAATCTTCTTTCGAATTTTATTAGTAATTTCTTCATCTCCCATGACTTTATATAATTTCAAAGAGTTCTTTTCCCCTAAAATGTTGTCATTAAACACAAGTGAATGATTGGATGTGAAATAAATCTTTCGAGATTTTATCTTTGTTTCCAAGTAGCCTAGGGATCGAAAGGAATGTGTGCTTACTCTCCCTTATGGAGAAGTGTCGACAGAGCTCACATGATGTTTGCAAAAGCCTCAGGCTAGAAAAATTAATTTGAACTGAGTGTTCATATGGAATAAACAAGAATATTGGAAATTCTTACTTTTACAATCTTCAAATTTATTTCATAAATCATTTTCTATAATGAAAGGAAAGAAGCTAAAATGAAGGAAGGAATGAAGGAAAGGAAGGAGAAAAATCACATGACTAGTTTCTAGAGTTCTGTACAAGAGAAGGACTTGTTTGCCATTGGATTTCCCTTTGCTACCTCAGAGACTCACGAGTCCACTGGCACTTCCCAGGCAGAGTTGTTTTGTTGAAAGAGACATTCAGTAAGTAATCAAATAACAGGTCAGCTATATTAAGAAAAGAGTCTTTGGCTTTCAAATAGGTCTTATATCAATCTATGAGAAGTGCTTTGGATAGAAAATCTTACTATAATTTGAAGGGATTCTAAGAGAAAAGGGTTAGCAATCCATTATCACAGCTCGTGACAACACAGCTTCCTATTAACAAGAAGAATTTTTTATTGCATTCTTAAGTAAAATCATATGTCTGCCTTTTCAGGGGAGGAAAGTCCCTGATAATGAAGCTTCATTGGTAAGTTAATAAGGACATGACAGCCACCTTCCTGTGGAAGTCTTTGCTTCTCTGTGCTGAATACACTATTGGCTTCCAATGAGTAATGATCTGACATGAGCGTCTGTCAAAGGTTTCCTATAAATCATGAGATTCTAAGACAAATAAAAGCCATTATGAGCAAAAATATAATGAGGTCACCAATTGCAGGTATTTGTTCCCAGTCTTGAAACAGTGATTTCAAAACAAATAATTATTGGAACATTTTATTCATCAATCATTCCATAAATCCTTACTGAGTAGTCACATAGAAGACCCTTTTCTAGACATTGCACAAACTGCACTAGACATGCTTGTAGCTATGATTTTTTCTCTTCTATATGAGCATGCCAAACAAAAACATGGAAACAAAATAATGTCAGAATATTGTGCGTGTGTGCACGTGTGCATATGGGATGTGCAGGTACCTGTGGGGGGCATCAGATTTCCTGGAGCCTGAGTTACAATATGGGTGCTCAGAACTAATGTTAGGTCCTCTAGAAGTACTATGAATAGTGCTTTCTCTTAACCACTTAACCATCTTTCCGGGCTCCAAACAAGATAATTTGTAAGGTGCTGTCTTAATGTATTATTTATATTTAAAACGCTGTAAATAATTAATGTATACAGCACAATACATTTACAGATAAGTACATAGCCTTGAAAACTAATTACCTCCATCAAGCAGGTAGAATATTTATCTTCTAGCCAAATTTTCTTTTTAATCTATTTTAATTTTACTATCTTCATTATAATTTGATAAGGACGCATAAGAATTAACCTCTTCTTCAGCTGGACATCTTCTTATGCCCTTCGACCAAAGAATGGATAAAGAAAATGTGGCACATTTACACAAAGGAGTACTATACAGTGGAAAAAGTCATCAGATATTAAAATTTGCATACAAATTAATAGATCTAGAAAACCTCATATCTAGTGAGGTAACCCAGATCCAGGAAGACAAATTTAATATGTCCTTACTCATAAGCAGACTTTAGACATAAAGCAAAGTAAAATGAGCCTACAATTCACAATGCAAGAGAACCTACACAACAAAGAGGACTCTAAGAGAGACATACATGGATCTAATCTCTGAGTAAATTAGGAGCATGGGGATCATGGGAGAGGGTAGGAGGAGAGGGGGAGGAAGGGAGAGGAGCAGAAAATATATATAGCTCAATAAAAGCAATAAGAAAGAATTAACCTCTTATTAAGTTTACAATATCCCACTGTTCGTTATTGGTCTACATTTTTTGAGGATTGTGTAAATTTTAACATGTACACCATGGTTATCATTTTCTACTAGAAAGTGTCTGGTAATAGCTGTTCTTTCCTATATTTTGAGTTTAAGAGTTTCAGATTCCCCATAGAAGAGGTATCATATATAATTTGTTACATTGTGTTTGGTTCATTTCACTTAGGAGGCCTGCCAGGTTCACCCATGTTGCTACAAATGGCAGGATTCATTTATCTTCACAAGGCTGAATATTTGAGTGCATGAACATACATTTTCTGTATCAGTTTATCTTTTGACAGACATTAGGTCATTTCCATGTTGTAGCTATTGTGAGCAGTTCTATGATGAACATGATATCATTTAAAGATTCTGATTTCCTTCGGATAAACTTCCAAAAGTATCATTTCTTGGTCATATGCTAGCTCTATTTTTAACTTCTGGAGTCACCTTTATTATTGTTATATAATTTAAAACTTATTATAGAACATATATTATGGGTTGACCCATGCATATTTAGGGATAAAGTATATTTTTGCTGCTAGATAGAATGAACTGGATTTATTGGTGCTTTCTCTTCTATGGGGCTGCTTAATTCTACTTTGATAGTTCTACATGTTGATCTATAGTATTCATTAAAAATGAGACTTTTATTTTCCTTCCTATCCATGTATTGCTATTTTATGTGGTTTTTTGTGTTTATGTGTCCTACTATTGGGCATATAATATTTAAAGCATAAACATTGAAGTAAAATCTGCAATCCTATTATTTATAGACCTCTTCATATCTTGTGAATATCTTTGTTTTAATGGCTATTTTATGTAACAGATATCCCTTTACATTTACCTCTCATGCATGATTTTGAATCAAACACCTTCTTTCATCTCTATATTTTCGGCCCTTTTGTATCCATAAATAAATATTTGGTCTTTATACATTTTGAGAATAGCAACATGATTGTCCTAAAATACCATAATTTGCCTATAATAGGAGAAAAGGAAGCTCTATTAGATGTTTTCCAACACACCAGAGTTGTAAGTCTACATAACAGAGGGTGAATTTTTGGGTTCATTTTTCCAATGAGGCCTGGGTGATATGAATGATGTTGCCTGAAGTCCCCCACACCAAGAATTTGTTTTATTCTGTCTTTCTGTCTGTGCTTTTCATTTCCTCCTTATTAGTTGCAAGTTCATGAAAATTCTCTTTGAATTTTCTTCTTCATCATCTGTGGATAGTGAATTTAAGAACCCCATCTTTCCCTCTAACTTCATCTTTAACCTAGATATTTGTTACTCCTGATTTCCCTGGTTACCACACTTCATCTTCATAACAGTCTTTTATAACTACCTCCCCTACCTCATGTGCCACATATAGAAAATTTGTGCTTCACTCTTTTTTCTCTTCATTAATGTTAGTATCATGCAATGGTTACTATTGCTTCCAATACCAATTCCAGCCCTCCTCTTATACTTTGAAACCCATCAGCAATTACCAAGAATTCTATACCCCAAATAACACAAATATAGCCTTTCATATTTTGAATTATTAACTCTATTCCATCACCCAAGATTTTATCCATAATCCTTTTTAAAGACCACTCCCACATTTATTGAATTTCATCCTTTCGAAACTCCATAAATTTGCTATCTATCCAACATATTTCCAGTCAATGAGTTTAGCATTATGTAAGCATGTATATTTAACGATGGTTTACTTATTAAAATCAGGAACTTTTACTATTTATGGACCTTCTTTGTTTCTTGTGAACATTTTCACATGTATTTATATAGTAAATATTATGAATTATAATTATAAATATTATATAAGAAATATAAATAGAGACATTGCCAAATATTTGTGGCAAAGATGAGAAAAAATGAAGTTGAATGTTAATATAATAAGAAAATTCCAGAAAGTTGACAGACATTGTTTTGGCATAAAAATATGACTCTGAAGGATATGCTCTACTTTTTCACGGTTTTTAATATTTGTAAGAAAAAAAATCTTGCATTTACTGAGCATCTGCTTTGTCCTGAACATTCTGACTAAAATTTTCCTTATATTGCCTCTCTTGAAGTTTCATGCAACTTGAAAATGTTCTTTACAATCTTCCTTTGGAAGCCTAGTAATGTAATTATATTTATAGTCAGCTTAAATCTAAGAGGAAGATCAAATGCATATGGGGAGCCATGACTCATCATATCCTGCCAAGGTAGATGAATGACTCAGAAAACAAGGAACATTTAACAGCAATAACTATAAAGTTTATGTTCAAATTAAATGAATCCATAATATCTATGACTTCCTAAGACTGTCTTAATTGCTGTTCTTGCTGGGAAAGGGCATCTAACATTCCCTAAAGTCAATCTGAGATTGAGAGTTGACAGCAAAACTGTAGACTCTTACAGAAGTACCAGATCAAGGGAAATCATTTTCCTGTGTATTCTTATTAGTCATGCTTATCTTAAATATTTTTGCTATGTCTAGTTGTCACATTGATGTGAATTTTGAAAATCAAGATGGTATCTTTCATAGCTGACAGACTGAAGGGATAATATTATGAAAGAATGTCATAGCTCTATTGGAATTCTTCCACATGAAGAGCTAGAGGAACTTAGAACTCAAGATGAAGAAATAATTAAAACAAAGGGTGACAGATCAACAGCTGAAGAAATATTTTTTGAAATCAGAGTACCCTAACAGTGGAATAAACTGTTTTAAGAATGACAATGATATACCAAGCATGGTAGCATGCCTGTAGTTCTGACACTCAGAGCGTAGCTCTAAGATCAACACATTTGAAGCTAGCCTTGCCTACAGAGTAAGTTGCAGGCCAGACTGCAGTACATAGAGAACTTTGCTCAAGCTTACATGATTAGACAAATTCTCATCTTTTAATGTGGTGTAACACAACATCTTCCTTCTTTAGGGATTCTGGGATATTACTGCTTTCAATTTGCCTTCAGGCTCTTCTATTTCAAAATGGCTCTCTCCTTTCTGAGATGTAATTGTGCAAATAGAACATATTCAATAATGAAAGCTCATGCTGCCCTTCATTTCATGTGCACAGTAGTGTATGCCAATAGCACTCCCCTGACTGAAATCCTCAAAGGGGAACATATTTCATACCCAGGACCATTGTGTTCTGAACAGAGAACTGATGTGTTCAATAAACACTTGTTGACTAGTAGTTTTCCAACCTGCTGAAGCTGCTCTCTTTCTCAAGGGCAAGAGTACATATTTCCAGGAGCCAATTCAAGTTCTTAAAATGATACAGATGGTGTTATGTTCTTCCCTGCTTCAGTACCCACCTTACTGCAGAAAGTACTATCAGCAAAACAGGACAAGAACATTGCTTTGTTTTCTCTAATCAGAGAAGACAGGAAAATAATTCTCCTTTGAAACCACTCTTACTCAGTTATTTATATAAATAACCTTCTTCCTGGAGACTGAGCCTGTGCTTGTGGCTTGTACAAACAACTTATGTCCTCCAGCCACATTTCAAATGCTACTTCTTTTACATCTGCAGGCATATAAGCTGTTTTTCTTTTTTATTGATGAACTACATCTTCTGTGAAAGGTATATTTGATGGTCTTTATGATTCTAATTACACAGCTTTTTCCTTTAGAAATGCAGCAAACTATCAATTTTAAGTGTAATAAAGGAATAATGTTAAAATTGATAATTCCACATGTTCAACAATAAACACACATACACAAGAAGAACAGTAAATGATCTCCATAGAGTGTATGTGTTTGTGTGTGTGTGTGTGTGTGTGTGCGCGTGTGTGTGCATGTGTGTTTGATAATTATAGAAGCCATGAATTTGGTTTGAGAGAGTTATCTATCTTTTTTATTATATATTCTTTCATCTATTTCAAGTTGTTTAAATTTTATGCTGTATGAGGCTTGAGGATGATGTCATAAAGTCAAGTTCTCTGCCTTTAAGAAATATATTGCTTATTGAAAAGGCTGAAATAAATTTATTTCAACATAGTATGTAAACCATTATTGACAGAAGAGCAAGAAAGACTGGTCTAGACAAAAACTTGGATAGACACATTGGCATTAATGTGATTATCAACTTTATAGTTAAAAAGAATACATATTATTCAATTTTTATTAATTTAGTTAGGACTCTTTACATTGCTGTCAACAGATGTAAATTCAGTGAAAATAAGATGAACTTAACAGAAAAGGCAAATTTTCCTAAAGGAGACAATTTTTTATTTTCATATGCAAAGAAATTCATAGAAAAGCAGTCATGCTTGGAATATTCTCCTTTATTTTAATTTCCACTAATGCCAAATCTGAATACAGTTTAAAGCTCATTAATAGTTACTGAATTAGAATTGTCAGAGCATATCATATAGCCTTATTGATGATCAAGGGATTGCAGCATATAAATGAGAATGAGCTATGATGTCCCATAGCTAGAACAATAGGACTGTCAGGAAGACAGAATGGGTAGACTTTCTTCTGTTAGTCCTCTTGATTTCTAATCATACTAAATACTTTACAAGTAAGACTAAGAAGGTTCAGGAGGCAGAGAGAAGCTTCTAGATCAGCTAAGGCTGTTGAATCATCAGTGATGGCATGCTAATTAGATCACTTGGTTTTCTTCTATCTTATATATTACACACTGAGAATCAAAGAACATAATTTATCAGAAATAGCAGGGGCCACAGATTGATGTGGGATGTCCTTCTCTATATGTGTTGCATTTATTGGCTGATGAATAAAGCTATTTCAGCCAATGGCTTAGCAGAGTAAAGCCAGGGGGGCAATCCAAACAGACATATATAGAGACGGACTCAAGGAGACATCATATAGATGCCAAAGGAGAAAGATGCCAGAACATTACTGGTAGGCCACAACCTTGTGGCGATACATAGATGCATAGAAATGGATTCATTTAAGATGTAAGAGCTACCTGAGCCATTGACCAAACAGTGTTGCAATTAACATAGTTTCTGTGTGATTATTTGTGTCTGGGTAGCAGGGAAACAAAAGCACAGTTCCTGTCTACAACAGATTCAAACTACAGCAAAATGAAAGAGCTGCAATGAATAACTATTCTTTTGAGTCAGGGGACCACGTGTAGAAAACACAGGAGGATAGAAACTTAACTACTCCAACAAGCAAGAGGTAAAATTAACTGTAAAGAAAAAATTAAACTTCTGATTCCCTTTCTTCTATCTCTCTACTGTAAAGGTGTGAGCAACTGTGCCAGATTGCTGGGATCCAACCCAAGGCTTGGGCATCATAGATGAGTCATCTAACAACCAAGTTGCCCTTCACTCTCCATTGTTTTCCACTTAATTAGTGATTCTCAGTCATCGGTTTGCTTACCTTCCTTCCTTCCGTGCTTCCTCTCTGTGGATCATCACCTGGCAAAAAGACATTTCTATGTTAAGTCACCTTCAGAGTTAGAGGAACAAGAGAGAAAATTAAAACAAATGAATGAGTATTTGTTTTATTTGTGGTCAACTCTCTATTGGCTCTGCAAATATCATAGCCTTTGAGGACTCTGTTCTGTTTTAGGGGCATGTTGAATATGTTTTATTATTTATCAGTGAAGATGAATAATTGTTAAAGTTTGCAAAAGGATGCTGCAGATGGTAGTCCAGTGTCCACTGACATTTGAAGACTGTGTGCACATTAGAATTTAATGGTATATCCCATGCTTAGTATTGGTTTGGGGGCCTCAGAGATTTTGCCATGGGTCTGAACACTTGCTGTACAAACCTAACAACATGAGTTTGGTTCCCAGAAGCCATAGTTAAGAGAAACAGTTCTCTAAAGCTATTCTCTAACTTCCATATACAGACTAAGGCACAAGCATGAATACTCACACTCACATATATAACACAATAACACACACACACAGACATGAATAATATATTAACTAAAAACACTGGTCTCAGCAATGGAGAATATAATTAATAGCTAACTATTATAAATAAATAATAGTCTAAAATATTCAATAGACAACCTTTTGGCAAATGAGACTAGGGAGCTTTGAAATGGAAAGGACATTTCTACATCTGTTAATATCCATCTTGCCGAACATAGCAGATTCTTGACAGGTAAAATGAATAGATAGTTCAGGAGCTAAGACATGAAGAAAAATTTCTCACATGTGTTTTCTTTATGTGATGATTTGGTTTTATTCCTGCAAGATTTTGTGAAATGCTTTGCATTAAAGCGCTTTGTGTTTTCCCTATAATCCCAGAGTGCCCCAGATATTAATTTTAAATATGAAATGTTGTCTCTTTTCTCATTAATGGTAGGAGACAGATGCTTTACCTGAAGTTATGGGCCATGAGCATCCCTAGTATTCAGTCACACCATTTCCATGATGTCAGAATTGTGCTTTTTCATATTTGGCTATTTGAAAATATTGCACATCATTAGAAATTATTTTACTGTGATTGTATTTTGGAGATCTACAAAGCTAGGATAAACACTGAAAAATAGTCACCTAGAGCATCAGTGTTTTCTCCATATTTTGAGATAAAACATTCTATTTTGAACAATGAGGTGTGTATTTCATCTGAGCCACAGAAAGCAACCTCCTCTCTCTCCTTCCTTCTCTCTCTCTTTGATAACAAATAAAAGACAAGTCATTGGCCACAGATACACTAACCTTGTTACACCACCTCAGAATATGGTTTAATCTGCTCAGGTGTTTGTCTTCAGAACCCTTTGCCTTCCATTTGTCCTTAAAAGAAACACCTTAGAAACTGTACAATCCAGACTCCAGGCAACGGATCAGTGGGTGGTAGGTTAGCCTCAAACAGATTGTGTTTGCAGGATGGATGTTTGCGCACACATCTGTTTCAGAGACCAGGAGGCATTGCAAAGGGGTGTTGCCTCTCAAGTCATAACAGTGCACAGAAGCAAACACCTTCACGTCTTTTCCTCTCCCCTCTCTTTGAAAAGACCTGTAGCTTTTTCTAAATACTAAGCTTAATCTGCGGAACATTTTGGAAATTAAATATGGAGAGTTGCATCTCTAGTCTGGAATTTTTGCTTCCTTTTTTGCTCCCACCAATTGAAATTTAGGATCATATTGTTTTATTCATCTAGGTTGCTTTTATTTTGTTCTTTGGTTTTACTCATGATTTATATGGATGTATGGGTAAATAAAATAATCAACCAGAGTGATTATTAATTAATTATTCATTATTAAATAATTATTAATTAATTAATCAATCTCAGGACTTGAGAGGCAGAGGCAAGAGGGTATCTAAGAGTTAACATCCAGCCTGGTCTATAGAGCTAGCTCCAGGTCAGCTTAAACAACATGGTAATACTATGTCTGTGTATCTACATAGTAGCACCATAAAAATGTGTGTGTGTGTGAGAGAGAGAGAGAGAGAGAGAGAGAGAGAGAGACAGAGACAGAGACAGAGACAGAAAGAGAGAGAGGAACAAAGAGAGAGAAGACAGAGAGAGAGGTGGGGATGAGGTGGGGTGGGGATTAGTGTGAGTTTTGAGTCTATTACAAATTTTGGGGTGGCATACTTGTATTCCTAGCACTTGGGAGGCAGATAGGGAGATGTCCACAGGATTTGGTAACTCTAGGAACATATTAAGGACATGGACTCTGTTATGAAACTGGCCTTGTGTAACCTGGTATTAACAACTCATCTACTTCATGCTTCACTTACCTCATCTATCACATAATTACAGTGTGAATCCTATTCAATAGGTTGTTATTGAAGCAGATGAGATAATCTACAAAGTTTTCACAACAGAGATTCTCAGATAGTATAATTAATGACATGTAAATATGCTACCTTCAAGTTTTATCTATCTATTCTTTGCACTTCTACCACAATGCAGCACTATAATTTTAAACCATTGATGAATGAGGGTTTTCTAGAAACTGCTCTGATTATTGGTCAAGAGCCCAGAGCAGCTGAGTTAGGTGACTTGGAATAAGTATCTTTAACATCTCAATCCCATTTCTTTGCCCATGTCATTGGGCAAAATTGCTGTCTTGTTGCCCTCACAGGGTATTGCACACAAAAGATGGTTTCTATGCAATTGTGTGTGTAGTTTGAAATGAAAGACATTTTTACAATGCTACATTTTAGTTTCAAAAGATAGAATGGGGCAGCTGATTTAGAATATTGTCTTCTGAACTAGCATGGATGACAAGACATAGGTAGGACAATATTAAAAGCAGAACTTTCTGCTCTGTCAGAAAATCCCTGGGGAGGTACTCTGATAAAATATGGGAAGTGGAGAACAAAATTATAGCTACCACACTTAGTCTATATTCAAAAGTAATTTTAAGGTTTTCTTTCACTTTATTATCTTGCTTAAGTGACGTATTTTATGTGGACTTGGATTGACTGAATTGAGAATGGACTCCACGCCTCACAATTTCACTATCCTTCTTAAAAGCCAATGATTTTCTGTGATGGTCTCCAATTGCTCTAAAGAAAGATTCTTTTATGGACAGTATTAGCTGCACTTACTTGTGGCTATAAAGGTAAGATTTAGAATATAGTAATTATCCAGCAACACAGTCATGTAGATTATTTTCTAAGGTCCATAACCTGACTAATTCAGGAAGTCAGGCCAGGTTTTCATTAACAGCCTTGATTTCCCTCCACTTGAGTAGGCCTGAAGTCCAATTAGACAGCTGTTGGTTGCCCCTAACACGTGAGTGCCACTTATTTCATCTTGTCACGCTGGTCATTGTTGTGCTTCTTAAGTGTCGCGCCTGGGTAGCGCTGTTTAAAACTGGACATAATGTAGTCATCAATTGTGGGGAGCCCAGCCCTAACAGATGCATGTATATCACAGCTCATCATCTACAGCTCAGAGAATATTGTGGACAAGAAATGGAAAGAGTGTAAAAGCCAGAATGCCAGGATGGTTGTGGTAGAGCAGTAGCTTCTCAAAGTAGTGGCATAAATTATGTTAAAGTGCAAGGGTAAAATTTTGTGCAGTCTCTCCACTAAGGAAAGAGCTATAGGCAACCAATGACTATTCTACAAAGGAGAATTAGCCTTCTCCAGGGATAAGCTTGCTCATTGGTTGTCCAGTACTGAGTGGTCTGCTCTGAAACCATATACACACCAACAAAAATAGACTCAGCAAAGCTGCATTTAAATATGTGTGCATATGTCTGTCTGTCTGTATATGTATGTATATATATATATATATATATATATATATACATACATGTAATAATAACCAAAGAAAAGAGGTTATGAGCTTGAACTTAGGCCATGGCAGGGGCTGAATGGAAGAGAGGAAGAAATGATTTTATTTTTCTTAAAAATTTTAAAAGTAAAAAAGTAGGTATATTTTGTTTCTATTTGTGTACACATGGGTGTGCATAGATATGCATGTGCATGCATCAGACCCCTTGGGGCTGTGGTACAGGCTGTTATGAACCACCATACTTGGGTACTAGGAACTAAATTCATGTCTTCTTTAAGAACAGCAAGTGGCCATAGCTACTGAGATATCCCTCCAGCATTGAGGGCCCTCTTTTCAATCCCCCTTACTCAAAACTGGCTTTATTGAAAAATAAAATGTATGCTCACAGATGCCTCACTCAAATCATTGTGTTCAATAATGGCATATTTGATTATTTCTTTTCTAGATGCTAAAATACCTGTGTTAAACAGAGCATGTGGTTTAGAAAATGTTTTTTATTTGATTATTAAATAATCTTGTCTATTAGTCACACACATTTTAAAAGTCAAGTTAGACAGTCTATTCTGATATGTTTAACTTTGAAAAAACCGCAATGGTCTGAAAGTTAACATCTATCATGTATTTGTTTTAGATTTTCTCTAATAACTAAGTCTTAGTGTTTATGTGAATGTACACAGGACCCACACTTCTCACCCTGCTCTCTAAAGTGTCCACAATAGCATCTATCTTAAGTCAGGTTACTTTTGTATCCGCCTCTCTCCTCAGTATCAGAGTGTCATGTGCTTTGGTTTGGAACACATGAGATTACACTTTGTCTTAACACCTACGGTATGCATTAAATACAGGAAAGGTGGATGACTCAGGATGCAGTAACATATCTACCTTCATTTCCCCCGCCACAGCACCATCCTTAAAAACAGAACTTGTGAGATTCCTACTTGTTCTATTAGTTATGTCTCTGCATTGAATCATCTCCTTATAATCCTTTTTATTACTGGAATGACTCTTCCACCACCCACTCCTGATGTTGCTCATAAGACCTTCCTGAGGTACTCGGACTATCACATCAGGCGCCGGTGATTTGTAGGCATAAACAATTGTCAGAATAGATAACCGCTGATGCGCAAGGCTGACAAATTGGTGGCCTCAATGCAATCTTGTTTAATATCCATAAGTTCCTTCTCTGTAACTGAGCAGGATACCAACACCTACTACCAAAGTTCATGTTCTGAGAATAATGATATCTTATTGTAATTTCTGAATAAATATGTCCGGCTTATTAATTAAAACTGTTCTGTGCATGAAACATATTGTCACTGAGTTTTCTCCCAGCTAATGAGTCACAGCCCTGAGATGATTACCTCTGAGATTAATTAAATATCGCAAAGTATATTTTTTCTTATGTTCTGTCTATAAAATTCTTTTGTATGGGACTAAATTTTAGGAAAAATCCACCGAAATATCAGATGCTGTTTTTTCCCGGGACTATCATCTCTTCCGTGGTACAGGGGCAGCATCAGTGGGGCACTTCTGCCTCCTTAGACTTCTGGTTGGGCAAGGCTGATGAGAGGCATCTGGAAGAGGCTGGAGCACAGAAGTGAAGCATGGTGTGGGGTTAGTGGTTAGTTTTGTCCTGATGAATATAGGTTAACCAAGACTGCGTGCTATTCTGGGCCAGCTGTTCCCCCTTTCCCTTCTCCTTAACCCTTTAGGTCACAGAGACAAAGATCCCTCCATAGTTTGTCCTGTAGACTCACTTGCAAAGTCCTTCCATGTCCTTTGATCCGCCTGTTGGAATTATCCTTCCCTTAGCATCTTGGTCACTGTGCAGAGTGTGCCATCAGTGCCAATCACTATCCAGTTTGATACATGTAGAAGATTACAAAACAGAGACCAGAGCTGCAGCTTCTGCTTCTAAGCTCTCCCTCCACAAGCTTCTTATCACTCAGACACACTTTCCCCCACCATACAAAGACAGGCACTCCAACCAGATCCTGAGCTCTCAAAGTTCTAAATGCTACTCTCGTCATGATGCATCATTAATAAATTATTTTTATATCGGTCACCTTTTTATTTAATATCTACATAAGATTGCTACAAAAGAAGTAATAACAGTAACAATAATTCAATGCTGAGTCCTAAGCTGTGTTTCTATTGTTGTAGACATGCTCTCTAACTGAATTTTCTGTCACTGCTTTTCAACTTTTACTCTGTTTTGAAGTATATTCTTCTCTCATATAATACATTCCAACTACAGTTCCCCTCCCTCTACTCCTCTCAGCTTCACCCACTTCCCCTCTCCCCAGTTTATAAATCCTTTCATCATTTTTTGAGATGGGGATCAGAAATTAAGCAACTTAGTAGAAATCACGTTATAATTTAGTTCATAACTTTCATAAACATAGAAGATATAATTTACATATTAAATTTGCCTTCTTTGAATATTTGTTCTTTTATTATGTGATTTTCCACTTTAGATATAAATATTGAAATAGAGACACATTGATTGTCAGTTCTATTGGAAGGAGTTTACTATCAGGTAGGTCTCTTGTTCTTCAGTAAGACACTCTCAGTAAGACACTACTATGTCATATAGATACCAATTTGTATATAAATGATAATTTTTAAAGGTTCTTATTCTACTGTTCAAAAAAAGATATTTCAGAAACTACTGATGCATCTTTTTACTAGCAAATGTTTGTCCTCTTGGAATACTTGATGTTGCCTGAACTTCTTTGCTGCAAAGTAAGGAAAAGTTAAGTACAGCAATAGCAAGACCACAGTGACTGCTGGAGCCATGGCACATGTGTGTCTCCAATAGAAGGTGTTGCAACTTTGTTAGCTATAACACTCTCACGGCCCAGACCTGCTCACTGTGGGTGCGCCCATTCAATGGTTGGTTCCTGGATCGTGTAAGGAAGGGAGGGTGTGTGTGCTCCACTCTCTGTTTCTAAGTAGGGATGCATAATAAAAGAGGTCCCTCAAGATCATGCTGGTGTGACTTTTCAAACATTATTGGCCTGTAACCTGTGACTGTGAACCAATATAAATCCTTCTGAAATGCTTTAACCAGTCTTATATCACTACAGTGGAGAAGAAATAAAGACAGCCCTTTACTCTTCCCTTGTTTCCCTACATCATGTTTTATGGTAGTAAAATATCATGCTTAGACTTAAAATGGCACCTGGACATTCGAGCATGGAGTGTGAAGGAGTTCAAAAGCCCATGATCCTAACCAATGAGCTACAGACAGCTGATGGAGGGTCAGTTTTCTTCAAGGGTGTGGTTTCTGGTATGTCTTATGTGCTCTAGTGGAAAGCCCCACATCCAAGAATATATGAACAACGTAAATTAGAGTTGATGGGATATTGAAGTAAAGGTCAATAAGCCAAATATAAAGAAATACATTGTCCTGAAATTTTAATGAAATTAAATTTGGTGGGTAAAAGGTGCTTCCTCAATTAGTACAAGTAAATTTTTTATAGAAAACTTTTGAAATGAAGGGCATTCTTATTCCTGCTTCTCCCCATTCATCCCTTCCTTTCTTCCCTTCTTGCCATTCCGTTCTTCCTGTCCTCTCTCTTTCTACTTATTCATCTTTGACAGGAGGTAAAGCAGAAGACTTTGGTGTGTTTGTACTTGGAAGTTTTGGGCTTGATTCCACATTCGGGGATGTTTTCTCTCAGTTCTGCTCTCACTTCTGTCAGGATTTGTCTTGGTTTCTTTTTTGACCTCTTTTGGAAAACGATGGATATCTTACTCAAGAGTCACAGGGCACTGATGTGAGCGTTAGAGCCCCAGAGGGTGTGCAGAGGATTATGCCCCAGGGGTAAGAAGATGTGCTGTGCACACTTTGTGCTGGTATTTATTTTCTTATTGGTATAACTTTGCATTGCTATTTGAAAGCTAGTAAAATATCACCTTCCCCCACCCCAAAATATTACTCCCTCTCAGTGCTTAGTTCATTTTGAAATGGGCTTTAAATAGTTTGATTTACTGAAGTGATGATTTCCATTAGATAAGTTAAGCTGTGTTTGGATCTCGATCTATACATTTCATCAGATTATACCCTGGAAAACACATTTGATCATCAGCCTTGCATATATATACATCTCATCATTTTACCCTTGAATAGAATCAGTTTTCCCACTTGAAATGTCCAGCGGTTTTGTATTTATTCAGGCAATTGGAATCACCAGAGATAATAATCACCGACTCTGCCCACTGCTATTTCTTCCTCAGCTACCAAATTCTGAGGGTTTGAATACGTGTTATTTACGATAATATTGTTGTCCTCCTGTTTTAGTTACCATATGTTATCAGCAGCAGTACAGCTGTTCTGTGAGACAGTCTCAGTATGGACTCCAGAAACTTCTGCCTCAGCTTATTGAGTGCTAGGATTATAGGTGGGATCCACCATGTCCAGTTACCTACTTCTCTATCTATGACCCATGGTCATCTAGCTTGGGATTTCATTATATCTTCATAATACGGAAATGATGGTTTATCTGGTGTTGTGGCAACAGGCTTTCCTATGAATACTCCACACAGTGGCAAATCATGTTCCTCTGTTAAAATTCAATGTAGTTAGGCAGTCCCTGCTGTCTACAGAAACATGGCTAATGGCTCAACAGTCTGGTTCCAATATACTAATTTCAGATCTAGATGTCCTACAATATTTACTTATAAGATTTTTATTTATTTATTTATTGAATGGCTACTTATAGGTCAGATCTTAATAGCTAGGCACTTGAATTAGAAGAGTGAGCAAGCTCACACAGATTTATTCTTCTCTGTGTTTGTGAGAAGGAATTGATATTCAGTTTATGTCAGTATTTATTCATAATTAGAGACCAATGACATGAGGAAATGGAGCTCAGAGCCATAAAGAATACCCAAAGAATCTGCATTACCTTGGGCTCAGAAAGGCTTTCCTGAGTAATTAGCTCAGAAAGAGCCTTGGAAGATAGTTCTGTGATCTCAGTCAATTCCCAGCCATGCTTCAATCTTCTCTAATGCTTTCCTGTCCATGTACCCTAGTGTCCCCCTACTTCATTTAATGTTTGGTGAAACTATGTTATTTATTTCTCTTTTGACTTTATGGGATATCTATGCTACAAAGGCCAGCTTAAAAATGACTTCTTTCTACAGCCTCTCCCGACAGTGCCCATGGTCCCTCTCTTGAACCCCATGTCCTGGAAAAATGATACCTCCCACACACACACAGTTACCAAATCATTTTGTAAAGGTTAATTGTTACTTGGTATCTATTTCATTGCTATACAAATATTTGATTTATTTCTCTGTCTTTATTGTATCCTTTGTATTCCCAGAACATAAAATAGCACTTAGAACAGTGAGAACTCAGTACCATCCTTTGAGACAAAACAATACCTAACAAAAATTGATGGAATAATTGTTTTATAGATAATGTCAATATTGTTCGCTTTAGAAAGTAAATATTTACAGACAATTCCTTTTCCTTTTGAAAGATACATATGCATCTTGTTCCAATTACAAGGGAAAAAAGTTTTCCAATTACTTTGTAATGATTCAGTAATTTCAAGCATGGAATGTGTTTTCCCAAGGGGAGGATGACAATGTGTTTGGCTTGGGGATATGTATCAAAAGTTTCAGGTGGAGTAGCTCGGTGAGGTCTGAGGATGTGTGTCTTCAACATATATTTGGCACAGCTGCATGATTTGAGTATTTTCACTTAAGAACAACTCATTTATCTCTCCTGAACAGCAATAGCAATACACATATACACATATACTTGCCTTGATGCCTCTTTATAAGACCTTAATAAATGCCATGTATAAACTATGTAGGTCAAATTATGCACTCTCATTATTATTGTTCTTTTCCTGTCCTTCCAACTGTGCCTGTGTCCTTCATGCTAAAGGCAGGCTTTTTTTTTTAAGGTTAATTATAAATACATGCATGTGTGCCTACAGGCCAGAAGAGGGCACCAGATCTCATTATAGATGGTTGTGAGCCACCATGTGGTTGCTGGGAATTGAACTCAGGACCTCTGGAAGAATAGTCAGTGCTCTTAACCTCTGAGCCATCTCTCCATCCTGCTAAAGGTAGTTTTAACAGCGCCAACCTAACATGATTTCTTAGAGAAGTTGCTAAGAAGTTCTGTTGTGTAGAAAGTCCCAGAAGATCAGGAAAGAACTTAGGAATCACACATGTGTTTTCTAACATGTTCATTGCCTCAATATGTTGATGTACATTCCATGTATGCCAACTCAGCATGAAATAATCAAACAACAAAGTTGATGATAAGAGGATATCACTTTTCATATCTTGGGGGAGGGACTTGGATGTGAATGGAATGTGGAAGTGTACCCTCAGAGGCAGTAGGCCTACTAATTCCTAGATAGTGCTCAAGTCTTTTATATTTTTTTAAATATGATACATTTACTGATTATGAGCCCTAGGTAAGAGTCCTTGCCTGGGGCTATGTCATAGGCATACCAATTGTGCCTCGCTCGCCACTTAACTAAGAGCCAAGAAATGCCATGTAGTTCTGAAAACTTGACACAGCAGACAGCATTTGGCAAAAACCTCTCCTTCATTATATGTGTGGGTAAAACTGTTAATTCTTCCTCTGAAGGAGGGTCCGAAGCAATTGGCAAACTGACTGTGTAATTAGGTCTTCACAATTTCTTTCCTTTCTGCAATGCAACAAATTTTCTTTTTCTTCTTCTTTTTAAGTGAATTGCAATACAACAGCAAATTTTCAGCACAGGCGTGTCGGGTTTGGAACGCCAGCAGTTGTCGAGAAAAATAAGTCCTTGGCCAGAAAGAGAAAAGAAAACAAAGAATTGTTCTCAATTCTTCTGCAATTTGTGAAATAAATGAGATGTGGTTATTTAATTTGATTTGTTCTTGCTTGTTAGTAAAACAGTGCTCAAGTCTGAAACGGCTGCAGGACTCAATGCACTAATAACTGATGCAGGGGTGTGGGGTGTCTGCTAATGACAGAGATCTGGAAGAAAAGAGCAGTAGTTATTCTGTACTGTATTGTTTAATATAACGATGACCTTTGTAATTATCCAGCTCCTGTCATCTACTCAACGAAAGGAAGGTTGAGTGTCGCTACCCTTTGTACTTCATGAAGATGGCAGTTCCACACCAGAAACATAAGTCACAGCAAATGGTAGTGTGTCCATGCTGTATTCTGCCTTTAAAACATGTGCCAGTTATATGACTAGTGTGTATTATTAAGAAAAATACACCCCTTTTCATGGCGGCTGGTCCTTGGTGAGTGCCACAGCTTCAGATCCACCCGCCCAACTGGACTGGTAAGACCAAACTCTAGCCCCCAGGCACTCTGCTCAATTGGGAGGCCCCCCTCTCCCCCTCCCCTGGCTTTTCTGTGTCCCACA
>JAQHUG010000080.1:6364499-6402180 GCA_028555095.1 Dicrostonyx torquatus
GTATCCAGCAGACTTTTCCATGGAGCAGAAAGCTTGAAAGACTATTTCACATATATTGGCAATCTGTCAGTCACTTTATTCTCTGTCATGACTACATGACTACTGGTTTGACTATTCTAAATGACTATTAAGCTGTAATTTTTATTATGTATTACATCTTAAAAAGAGCTGTATAGGGGGCTGGAGAGATGGCTCAGTGGTTAAGAGCACTGCCTGCTCTTCCAAAGGTCCTGAGTTCATGTCCCAGCAACCATGTGGTGGCTCACAACCATCTGTAATGAGGTCTGGTGCCCTCTTCTGGCTTGCAGACATATACAGAGACAGAATATTGTATACATAATAAATAAATAAAATCTTTAAAAAAGAGGTGTATAAACATAATACCTTAAACAAGAATAGAACTATAGATATAACAAAATTAACCTTACATCTGGATCAATAAAACATAATCCATACCAATGTAAAGTATTCATTTCTATATAATATTAACTATTTGTTTCCTTACATAATGCTGGGTGATAGCAAAGTATTTCCTTAGACTCAAAATGGCACCTGTGACAATGTGCTGTTATCATAAATACCACAGCCACTCTGTCATTTTAGATTCCTCAAAAAGTTCTTTGCAAGTAAACCTCTCCAAGTACTGCAGTGCTTTAGTCTCTTTCTCCAGTTCAATATGCTTTTTCTTCATTTGGGAGCTTTCCTCATTATGAGTCCTTCTGGCACCTCCTCTCCTCACTATCTACAGTTTCACTCAGACTTGATCTTACCTTCTAATTGCTGGCTCACCTTTTTGTCTGATGTGGATAAATCATTTACTTTTCGTCACTTTCCACAGAATGCAATTTTGCCACTAGTATGTATTTCATCCCCCTCACCAAAGAGTGGTTACAGCAGTTATCTTTTCTTTATAAGAAGAATTGTGTACATGAGATTGCTGTAGGTTTATAGGGATGTTAACAATGGACATTTGATATCAAGTCTGTACTAAAACATGGTGTTATCATGTGCTAGCTAAGCAACATTAGGTGGAATTTTTTTAAAATTGAATAAAATGTAAAAAGTGATATTAACAGATATTTCTGCTGACTAGGTTATTGACAAGAAGTTTAATTTTAGGAACAGTGCCTGTACTATTTAGATACTGATAATAGGTGTGCCATAAAAGTACCAACATGACTTTATGAATATCTGTAAATCACTGTCTTACTCCTTAATTTATATACTCATTATTTGTTAAACAAAACAGAAATAACCACAATTATGGCAAGCAGTTTCTGAGGTGATTACTACTTTGCTCTGGGGCACAAGCTTATTCTCAGAAAACAGTCTAGGGGACTCTCCCCTAGAATCCAGTGTGACTGCAGGTTAAGGACGGTGACTGGAAATGTTTAAGGTATCTTTTGAGAGGATCTAAA
This sequence comes from Dicrostonyx torquatus, assembly GCA_028555095.1. NCBI lineage: Eukaryota > Metazoa > Chordata > Mammalia > Rodentia > Cricetidae > Dicrostonyx > Dicrostonyx torquatus. Next base: position 6,365,918 of record JAQHUG010000080.1, read on the forward strand.
ATCAGATGCTTAAAAATTGATAATGAAGGACTGCAGAGATGGCTCAGTGTTTAAGAGCACTTATTTCTTTTGTAGAGGATCAGAGTTCAATTCTCAGCAACCATGTTAGGTAACTCACAATAGCCTGTAACTCTAGCTCTAAAGGATATGAACCTTTTTTGTGGACTCTGCAGGTATCTGTACTAACAGGCACACACACAGAGACATACATATGCACATATAGCTAGAAAATAATAAGGACAAGTACGGTGGTACACACCTTTAAAATACTGACAATAAAATGGCTGTTTTTTTTTATGTATATCCTACTTGGAAGGGGAATAAAACAAGCCAGATACAACTAATTTTTACAGAACATATCTCTGTTCTCAGGTAAGCAGAAAACCCAATGTAAAAGGCAGATGTATAAGCTTAGTAGTTAATATGTGAACCCATATAAGGAGTTAGTATTTTGTTTTTTGCAAAAGCAATTTTGAAATGTCCATTATAAAACCACATGCAAACATAGGCCACAGTTGAGGACATACTGACCCTCTGGAAACAATAAACTTATACAATGAGGACCATGGTTCTATCCTGGGCTACCTGCTTTATGATAAGGAGGTGGGAATGAAAGAGGAAGAAGAGAAAGAGGAGAGGAGAAGGGAGGAGGAAAGGAGGAAAAGTAAGAGAAGAAAAAAGTTACACTAGTAAGAGTTCTCTAGAGGAACACAATTGAGAGAACATTATATGTACATACATATGTATGCAGATTTATTTATTAGAATGGCATATAGTCTGTGCTCTAGCTCATCCAACAATGTCTGTCTCCCAACAGAAAGATCAAGAACTGGCTATTTGTTCAGTACATGAGGCTAGTTCAGTACATAAAACTTCTCTTTAGCATACCTCTACACCCCAAGGAAATAGGTTCCATTATTATAAAAGGAATGCCCCAGAGCTGTGGATAGATGAACTTTCCAGCAAGATTGTGGGCAAGCAGACAAAGCAAAACCTTCCTTCCCCCACGTCCTTTTTATATAGCCTGCTGCCAGAAGTGGTGGCCTAGATTTAGATGAGTCTTACTTACATTAGATGATCCAACTAAGAACCCTCCCCCAGTATGTATGTCCAGCTGCTAGGAGTTTAGTTAATTCCAGATGTATTTGGCAACCTAGATCAATCATCACAGAAATGTACTAAAGTATCCATTGTACATCTATCGTGTGTCAAGTGCTCTGTGAAGCACTCTGTAAGATCAGTTATAACAAGAGAACTAAGAGGGGGGCTAGTATTCTATAGGGAACACTGAGGATCAATGTCATGAGATTTGCTCAAACTTTAGAGCAGCACAGAAAATCAAAAGAGGCTGACTTCAGAACTAAATCCACCTGTAAAAATGTCATGATGACACTCATCATTTTGTACAATAAGTATATACTGCGATGGTTCAAATGAGATTGGCCCCACAGGCATCTAGTTTTGAATGCCTAGTCCCTAGTTGGTGGAACTGTTTGGAGAGGATTAGAAGGTGTGGTCTTTTAAAGGAGGTGTGCCACTGGGAGTGGCCTTGGAGATTTCAAAACCTTAAATTGTTACCAATTAGTTGGTCTCAACATGTAAGCTTTCAGCTATTGCTCCAGCACCATCCCAGCCCAATACTGTCATGCTGGTCATGCACTAACTCCCTGAATCTCTGAGGAAAGCCCCAATAAACTCTGTCTTTTATAATGTGCCTTGACGACTGCGTCTCTTCACAGTGATAGAAAAGTAACCAAAACATTTGCTAAATTTTAAAAGGCAAAAATTGTCTCATCATTTTTTGCTTAGATGACTGAATACTGGAAATTTTTGTTTTGCCTTTTTAGTAAAAGGTGTCATTTAAACTTTTAATAAAGGTAGTGACATGGCTTTTCGACTTCTCCAAATCAACGTATTTCTGAAAAAAACTTATACAAATCAGACCATTCTTTCCAGTTTCTTTTGTTTTCTTAAGTCTCTCTTTGGCTCTAGTACCAGCTGCTTAAGTCAGAAGGCAGTATATGCTAAGATGGTGATTCGAAGATTATGGCATAGACATGGGAGCTCACATGGAAGCAAGTACCATTCCAGTGAAAGATAATTTCATAACAGAGTCGTGGAAAGTGAAGTAACACCGCTGTGTTATAAAAGGTTCAGGGGGTGGTAATTTGAAGGGAAGGCCCATGGCAGTTAATTCAGGAAGGTAGTAAAGGGCCTCTGAGACTGGCGGTTAAACTTGTGTACCAAAAGAGGAGTTTAGCTTAATTAGGTCAGTGGGAAAAACAGATTTCAGAGATGTCTACAAATAATAAGGTCTATCTCAAAACCTGAGATAGGAGTGCAGAATGGGAGGTGAAGCTCAAAGAAATCAATGTTGCAGACTGAGCTATCTAGACAGCACGTCAAAGCTGCTAAGTCAAGTGCAGACTATGTTGAGGATGTGGTCTTGGGATTAACAGGTGGGCAAGGGGATACAAAACGATAGAAATCAAGCCAAAACAGATGCCAGACTTAAATAGACTGCCAGAGGACATGTAAGGTGAAGACCGCCCAGTCCTTATCCCCGACCCTCTTATTAGTCATTGCTTACAGGCTGTTCTGGGAGGAATGCCACCTCGTGTGAGGAGACAGACTTTAGGGGAAGCATTGAGTTCAAGAAAGGACTGGCCAATGAGCTGTCTGACAAGCATTTCAGCTAGAAAGAGTTCTGAGCAGAGCGTTGCAACATCCTTCACATTATGACTGAAGATGAAATCTATAGAGTAAGCCTCCAGTCTCATCACTTCAAACATGTGTACCTACTTTTTAATCTGTGTGTGCGTGCACACACGGGAGTGTGTGTGTGTGTGTGTGTCTGTGTGTGTGTGTGTGATTTCTCATACATTTTATAATGCATAATAGTATCTCTAAAACCTACTTATCAAATGCAAATAATAAATACACACACCCAAAGTTACTATAATAAAAATGTCTCCAAAATTGAAAAATCTTTGGAGAAGGCAAAATTGTCCCAGTTATAAGCAAGGTAGCATTAAAATTTCTTGTAATTAAAAATAGATTGTTCTCTTATACAATACATCCCAACTACAATTTCCCCTCCCTCTCCTCCTCCCAGACTCCTGTACTCTCATTCTCCTCTTCTCAAGATCTACCACCCCCCCCCCGTTTCTCTTCAAGGCTTTATGAGAGCCACAGCATGCACAGACTTATAACCGTATAGGTAGTTTTGGCCATATTCTATGAATCAGAGTGACCCAATAAAGACTTTTTAGTATAGGGTCGATACGTCACAGTTTGTATCGAGTGTGTCTGAGTCACTGCAGAGTAGGAAGCAGACTGGAAAAGAGGCAGAGTGGAAGCAAGAAGAACAAGGAGGTGGAAACTAATTCAGTATATAAAGCTAGAGCCGTGTAGGGAGGGTCTAGTAGACATGGAGACAGCTTGACAGACAGCTGAGCTGCGAAATAAAGGTTGGACTTGAAAGGTGATGTCAACAATGACACTTCCAAGTTTTCTATGCTAAGTGATTAGATGGTGGTTCTCTCTCCAGATGTGTGGAGTGTGAGAAGATAACCAGATGTGGAAGATGGCTAGCAGGCTGAGTTTAGTGACTTTTTTAAAATGTAGGCTCGACTATCAAGGCAGTATTGGGATAAAGTTCTACAGGTGGGAGGAGAGATTGAAATGCGACTGAATGGTAATTGCATTATGTATTAATGAAATATTTTACATAAAATTTAGAATTTTCTCAGTCCTCAAGCGACTTCAGTCACAATTGACAACTTTCCCGCACCAGGTAGAATTTCCTTCCAGACTTCTGATTCAATGTTAGCCATAAACACTGACGAATTTGACATGATTTAAAATATTTACCTCCAGCCTATCAATATTTTTTTCAAATTTTGTACACTATCTATGAACATATATTTAAAAGTAAAATAAAAACTTGTGAAATCAGTGCAAGTGAATTTGGACTTTATTTGCATACTTGAATTGGTTCAATACGTTGTTTCTAATTTCTGGCACACACCAGCGACTTCTCACAGAGTTCTGCAGGCCACTACTGAATCTTGGAAACTTATCAAAGATTCCCTAAACCCAATCTACTGCTTTAAGCAGTACAGTAGTTATTTCTTCCTTTTCCCAAAAATGAAATTATAATATGGGAAATATTCTGGCAAGCACACGAAAGAAAGACAGTTAAATTAAAATCATTAGTCATATGGAGAAATAAAAGCACTTGGGTTTTTGTAGAGCACTGGAGTTGGCATCGAGAGAGATGGGTGCTTCAGTTATCACTCAAAGCTCATGTCTGACGACAGGAGCTTGGAGGTCAAGGCCAGAAACTCAGTGCTTCAGCCAGATGTACTTCAAGCCTTATTCAAATGATGGTATTTGTTTAGCCATTTCCCAGGCTTCCCCCCATTATCATATTTTTATTTTTGCAACTTTTGTTCTGATCTGTCCTAAACTCTTCAGTCTCTTTGATGGTGTCATGCTCAAGCTGAAGGCATATAGCTGACTTTAAAGTTCATAACAATTTTATTTTAGCATATATACAACATACACACAAGCAGACATACACATTGTTTCAACTATTGGTGAATTATTATAGCACAGGCTATTTCTAAAGGAGTTTGATCACCATGAGTTAATCAATCATGTTGAAAGCTGCTCAGAATCTGTAACATGAAAAAAGCGTGTGAAGTAGACTGGGGAAATGTCTGTCAGTAAATGGTTGACACTCAAGCAAGAGTAATTGAGTTTAGATCAACAGTACCACATCAAAGCTAGGAGCTGCAACATACCTATAATGCAGCATGTGGGAACAGAGACAGGAGGGTCAGTGGCATTCACTGGTTCACCAGCCTGGCAGAATCTGTGAGTTCCAGGTCCAGTGACACACCATGTGTCAAAGAACATGATGGAGAAATTGTGAGTCATTGAATAACGAATTTATCAAGGAAAGCACTGACCTCTACCACCACATACATATGCATACATGTGAACATGCATACACACTCCTGTACCTATGCAGAAAGTAAAAGAAATATTTTACTCTTAATCAAGCAATCAGAATATTCTTTTTTCTTGATTACATAGTAAAAGTTTTTTTAAATACTTATATTTTTTAAAAATTATGTTTTCTCATTTTACATATCAATCCCTGTTGCCACGCCCTCCCCTCCTCCCACTCCCTCTATCATCCCCCACATCCCAACTCTATCCACTCCTCAGAGAGGGTAAGGCTTACTATGGAGAGTCAACAAAGTCTAGCACATTGTTTTGAGGCAGGACCAAGGCCCTCCTTACTATATCTAGGCTGAACAAGGAATCCCTTTAAAGAGAATGGGTTCCAAAAACCCAGTACAAACAGTAGGAATAAAACCTGATCTCACTGCCAGTGGCACCACAGTCTCTGCCCCAGCCACACAACAGTTATTCACATTCAGAGGGCCTAGTTTGGTATTATGCTGGTTCCCTCTCTATCAGGCCAGAGTTGGAAGGCTTCCATTAGCTCAGATAACCTGTCTCAGTGGGTATTCCCATCATGGTCTTGACCTCTTTGCTCATATTCTCACTCCTCCCACTCTTCAACTGGACTTTGGGAGCTCAGCCCAGTGCTCCACTGTGGATCTCTTCCTCTGCTTCCATCAGTTACTGGATGAAGGTTCTCTGATGACATTTAAGGTAGTCATCAGTCAATCAGGGTATTCAAAATGTGAACATTCCAAAATAAAGAAAAATTAATTATTAATTTCATTAATAATCAGGGAAAGAAATAATTCAACAATTTTAAGGGGCATCTGAATATATAGGCCTTTTATTTGTGGTATACACTCTTGTGTAAGCAGACAACCACAGCCTTCTTTTGCTTTGCTTAGGCATTGTATCAGTTTATCCATTTATTCTGGGAGATACAAAATCCCCACGTTGTTGAAGACTTTTTTGGGAATGTCAAAATCCATCCAATATCCGAACTTTGATAGCTTTACCTCTGAAATGGGTACGATTGATGAATACATGATATTTGAGTTTCCTGTGGCTACAGTTGTAAATGATTGTGAGCTGCCTTGGGTGCTGGGGACTTATCTGCAGTCCTCTGTAAGAGCAGCAAAATGCTCGTAGCCAGCGAAGCATCTTTTCCGTCCCAGGGATGTGTGCTGCTGTATGTATATATATAACATGCATGTTCTTTGCTCAACACTGACCTGACTTCAGTACAATGAACAATGGAGAACTATTGTCTTTGGAAAAGCTTGCTCAAGTCATTAGAAATAGTGAGCATAAAGGATACTTTATGAACAGAATAGTTTCAGAACTTAGTCAGTTTTTAAATAGGAAAGCTTTGAAAGAATACAGTTGTTGACATTTATTAAATACAACATGATGTGCTCTCTGTCTCTGTCTCTATGTCTCTGTCTCTGTCTCTCTCTCTCTTTCACACACACACACACACACACACACACACACACTCAAGTGACTACCATAACCAGTGGGTTAATATATACATCTTTTTTACAGTTACACTGTTTTTTGTGTACCAAGAACCCTTGAAACTGTTCACTTAGCAAATTTCCAGTACAAAACACAGTATTAATTGCAGCCCTTCTCTGCACATTTGATCTCTAGTTCCATTCAGTTTGTCTTGCTGCAGCTTCCCCATCTCTCAGGTTTGAGCAACGAGGCCCTCAGATCTTACTCACTCGCACCAGCCTCTCTTTTACTCTTGAGATCATAGCTACTGTCAAAGAAATAGCAGAAACCCCTCTGTGACTGAGCCTATAATTCTCACTCCTGAAAATGAGTTTTACTGAGTTCCCTAAGCTATCAGACACTAAGGGTGGTACATTCATATGAAAACCACAAGTTAGCTCAAGGGGTAACCTTTTGTCTATTCCACCATCCCCTGTATCAGAGACAACATGACTGCAAGCAATTACTACTAGTAACTCATCAACTACCTAGCATGGGACCTACACATCTCCCTCTGAAACTTATAACAGGAGACTTCTGTTTAGCACCATAGGTGTGAGCACTCTTCAGAGACCCTGCCATGCTTCTGTCTATCTATGCTGATAATGACTCCTGTGATAAAACTATTAGTATATAAAAAAGAGATAATTTATCTTGGTGTCCCTCTTCAACTCAAAGTCTGAGACTTGCATCAACCATGTTTCCACTAAGGTTCTATGTCTCCACCTGGTTTATATTAGACTTGTGAGCTTGTGCTGTAGTTTTCTGCCTCTCACTTGATTACCTTGGCCTTTTATTCCTCTAGGTTCATCCATATTATTTTAAATGCTGCTGTCTCCTTATTTTGAAGAATGTGTAATATTCTATGGCCAGTGTATGTATACTGTATGTTTTATTCATTCATTATTCATCTATATATATATATATGTATATATATATATACATATATATATTGTTTCACATGTGTGAATAGTGTTTCAGTGAATGGATAGGTGCAGGTACCTCCTTAAGAACCAGATTGCAACTTCTTTGCATATATGTCCAGAAGTCCCATACCAAAATGGCTCTTGTAATCATAGCATCATCAGCAGTATACAGAACTTCCCTTTTGTTCTTCATTCTTTTGCTCCTTTCACATGTATGTGCATAATGTATATGGTTTGTATGATGTATGTGGTACACATGCTTGCATGTATGTGATGCATATGTGTGAGCCTGCATGGACAGACAGTTGTGCATATGAATATGGAAAGCTGAAGTTAGTGGTGTTAGAATCATCCTTACTCTTCATTTAGGAGGGTCTCTCAATCAAACCTTGTGCATACCTATATGAATAGTCACACTACCTAGTTTGTTCTAAGGATTCCCTGTCTCCACCTTCAGGAGCTAGCATTATAGGTGGTCTATAATCTGACATTTAACATAGATGCAGAGAATTTGAATTACAGTTCTTATGACTTCATGGCAGGCACTTAATCACTGAGCCATCTCCTTAGTAAGTATTCCCCTTTCATTTTGGGTCATTGTGATGATAGCCATGCTAAAAGTTCCATATCATATTTTATGAGTTTTCTTTGGATACTTATTTTAAATGTGTGAAATAACAGACTTTGATGATGTCTCACCCCATTGGCTGTCTTCTGTTACCTTCTCTTCTCTTACCAGGCTTCCTGTTAATAGCCCTAATTCTACTTTGAATTTACGCTTTTTAAGTTATGGGTCATTCTATGGTTCCTCTGAGCCTAGCTTGCTTTGCTTGTCAAGATGATCTCCAGGTCAATTCATTTGCACAATGACATGGTTGGGGTCCTTAAGATTGCCCAGCATGACTTTAATTTGTATATCTGGTTTGGATGCCCATCATCTTTTCATACAGTGATTTGACATTTCAATGATTCCTTCAATAAAATCCTATTCAGGCCTTTCACTTACTTTTAAATTTCTTTTTAAATTTTCATATATATCATTAATATTGGATCCTTATCTGGTGTGGTGATTCTCATCACTGCCTGCCATTATATTGTTATTGTTCCCATTTTGTTGATTTCTTTCTTATAATGCATACACAAATATAACTTGTTGTTTTACCACCCAAGTTATCATCAAGGCCAATGTCAAGGATTTTCTTGGTGTGAGCTTTGGCACATTTTGTGTTAAGACCACATAGAGAATAACATACTAGCTTTTGGATTCTGTTGATAAAAGGTGGGGAAAATTGGACTGAGTATCTCATTGAAGATAACTTCTTGTTGTTATTGCATATAATAGTGATTAGAATGTAATATTCAAAGCACTAACATGCAATGAGAGCAGACTCAGGAATGATTAAGATAAAAGTGGTAATCCAGTCACCTTGTGAATTTTGGCTTGGTGTATGGTTATCATATGAAGTACAAGATTCCCACACATATTAACGGAATGGCTGTTTTATAGACAAATACATACACAATATCTATTACAAAGTATCTCAAGTGTGAGACTGGGATCCAGTTTTATTCTTATGCCTCTGGATATGCTATTAAACATGTTGACTTTCCCCCAGTTACCTTTTAACAAAATTGTAAAAATATGAAATACAATAAAGTATATTACTATGGCAGTGTGGGCTTCTTTATTTTATGATAGATTTTATATTTATGTATGTGTGCTTGTTTGTGTGGATATCTGCCACGTGTGTGCCAGTGCTTCTGGAAGATAGAAGAGAAAATAGATTTGCTCTCACGAGAGCTATTGGTGATCCTAAGCCACAGTATGTGGGTGCTGGAACAAAACTCAGGTTATCTGGAAGAGCAGCATGGGCTCTTAACTGCCAAGACATCTCTCTAGCCACTTGTGGGTGTATTTCTGGGTGCTCTGTTCAGTTTTATTGGCCAATATATCTGTTATGGTGACAGCATCATTCTGTTTTGTTTTTGTTTTACTGTGTCTCTTTAAAGTAATTTGATATCAGGATAGAATATTGAAAACCTATTTTATTCTTAATAGATGGATGTGTTTGCCAGAAAATATTTTTTCATGGAGTTATAATGATTTTTAAGATAATATCATTTTCAAATGTGATAATTTTACTTGTATATTTTCTTTCTTCCACCTGATCTTGGCTAAGTCTTCACGCACTGCATTGAGAGAAGAAAAAATAGACATCCTCATTTCATTTCTGATATTAGAGTAAACAGTTCCAGTCTTCCCTTTCTAATATAATGCTGGCTGTAGATTAATGCATAGCCTGTATTTTGTTGAGGAATTGTATTAGTTACTTTTTGGTTTCATGGCACAAATCTCATGACCAATTTCATAGTATGTCATTGAGGGAAGTCAGAGCAGGAACATAAACATCAGGTAGAAGCAGAAGCCATGGACCTAACAATCTGAACAGTCTCCTACAGACATGCCCACAGGCCAACATGATAAAGATAAGTTTTCCTTTTTAATTTTTTTATTGATTTTTATTGAGCTCTACATTTTTCTCTGCTCCCCTTCCAAAGATAATTCTTCAACTGAGACTCTTGCTTAGTGATTCTAGGCTGTGCCAAGTAGACAGGTAATGATAGCTACCTGGTTTGTTGCTGCATGTATTGATTTGTTTATGTTGAATGATTCTTACATCATCAAAATAAAATTCACCTGATCTTGGCATAGAGTCATTTCATTGCGTAGGTTAAATTCAATTTGCAAAGATATTATGATGAATTTTTGTATCTATGGCCATTGGAAAATTGATGTTTGTGTGTACTTATTTGGTGTTTAAATCATGAAAGAAAAAGGTTCTTAGAATGAGTTTGGTAGTTTTCCTTGTCTTTCTTTTCTATGGTGGTGTTAGCTATAATACTTTCTCTAAATATATAGTCAGCTTTGTAGTCAATCCCTCTAGTTCTGGAACTTTCTTGTACTGTGTGACATTGCTCTATTAATCTTGCTACTTGTCCTGATCTCTTTAAGCTGTTATATCCTCTTGATTTAGCTTGCATAAGTAACATAAGTTGAGGAATTTATTCATTTATTTCAAAATTTATAGCTCTTTGGGGATGTAGATTTTAAAAAATTCTCTATTTTCTGGATTTGATTGATATCTTCAGTAGTGCCCCCATTTTGCTTTTGCTTTTATTAATTTGGCCACCTCCTTTAAATAGTTAGTTGAACGAATGTTCAATCACCTTAGTTTTGTTTTCTGTTTTAGTTTTTATATTTTTTGATTAAATGTCTAACTATTGATTTATAGTGACTTTCATCTTATGGGTAACTTTGCCTTACAGTTTATTCCAGCCTATGTATAGTTATTCACACTAGTTTGGGACTTCCATTGGTCTGTATGTCGACTTACGTCCTCCATCATGCCACAGTAGCCACCTAATAATTCACATGACTCTGTCAGTCTGGGCCATGAAATTGGAAAAGTTCAAGCAAACTAGATAGATATTTCAAATTGGTCCCTCAGTGAGAGTGAAGATTGTAAAACAAGTATGAACAATGTTAGACATTGAAATTTAGAGTTGTGGCTGCAGTAAAAACTTACTACTTTATCAAGTACAGTATAGAAGTTAGTTTTAAAAACTTACTGATAAGTGTTGTAAAACTATACTCACTAAAAAGGTAGGACAGGGAAACACAAATATTACACATTAGTTATGTCTGACAAAACAAGGCTGGGAAAAGATTTCTGTAAATGGGATGGTGAAAGTTATATGCCCCTGAAAGAAAAAATGAAATTTGATCTCTACCATGTGTTTGAACAAAATCCCATTTCATTAATAAATTGAAAGTGAAAGATGGGCTGGAGAGAAGGCTCAGCGTTAAGGGCAGTGATTGCTCTTCCAGAGGGTCTGAGTTTAATTCCCAGTAACGACATGGTGGCTCACATCCATCTGTAATGAGATCTGGTGCCCTCTTCTGGCATGGAAGCATACATGCAGGCAGAACACTACATAATAAATAAATACATCTTTTAAAAAAAGAAAGACAATAATATGCTTTTATTAGATAGTGTAGAAAAATATCTTCATGAGTTTTTGATATTAAACACATTTATTAGGCAAAAATGTACTCAATGTGAAAAACAAATAGTTACTAAGCTATACAGTATTAGGGACTGTGTATACAAAAAATATATCCACAAGGTAATGAACTAAAATATATTTGAGGATGGATAATGTGTGATCTGAAAAACTCTGTGTAGTTATTAGATACCATACTTAATGCAGGCTCAGTTAAATATAAACTGTATGTATCTAAATATAGATATAAAATATACAAATACAGAATACTTAGAGAAAGGGTTTTGGAAAAGTGATATGAATGCATTTTTCACTAAAGATAAAACCCAAATGTCCAATTAAAAATATAGAAAACTACATAATTTTTTAGTTATCAGGGACTCTGAATGAAATAATTCATCTATTTTCTCTCTTATATGGCTATACTTTGAATCTTATAGTACCCCAAATTGGTGAGATATGAAATATATCTTCATGTGTGGGTGATCACATGAACTTTTACTGAAATTTTAAGAAAGTATAAAATTGCATACACCCTATTACATCACAATTCTATGCCCATAGGCACAACCTGCAGAAATCCATGTGCATAGGGCAATGGACACATGTATAATGTGATCAATTAACATCAATTAAAATTAGACTAAAACTAGAAACAACAACATTTTTATGACACTAGGTATTTTATGGTCATGAAGAAAGACTGCTGTCAAATAAATGGCTTATAATTATATAGACCTACTTGTTTGAATCTCTCAAAACATATATATATATATATATGTATATATATATATATAACAGAAACTTGGAATATGAATTTTACTTTAGAAAGTTTTAGAAATAGGTGAACGCAAATGATGTTTGAAACATGCTTCTGCAGTGTCATTGTGTGGTTGACATCTTAAATACTTAAATACATGATCCCATGTATTAAAGGCTTATAAACAGGGGATGGTACTCCAGAAAGGTGGGAGTTTTAGGGCCTGGAACCCAGTGGAAGAAGTTTAGGTCATTGGGGACATGCTTATAAAGGAGCCCTTGGGACCCTGTTGTACACAGATCTCGGCCTGCAAAGGCTCCCAGCCCTAGGGTTATTTAGCTACCATAGACCCAAAGCAAAGAGACCAAAGGACATCAACTGAAACCTGTATAGCATGAGCTACATAAACATTTCTGCTTTTTAAACTATCTATACCTTGTAGTTTGTCATAGTAACAGAAAGCTGACTCACAGAAGTTGGATATAACATGGTGGTGTTGCATTTTTCAATGTGAACATTGGTTATGAAGATTTTTAAAGTAGTATGCTTAAAATTTAACTATATAAAGGTTTAAAACAAGATTCTAACAATCCTCATTCATTGGTAATATTCCTGCATATTTGAGATGCTAAATATATTTGTTAGATCAGCATGTGCTAGTGCTGTTGTACTACAATGTAATAAATTACATGAAAACCACCCTTATCATTTAATATTTGTAACCGGATAATGGCTTATTATATAAATCTTCCCAAAGCAGTGGAAGGACAGTGGAGTACTGTTGGTTTATTTCGTTTGGATTAATTAAATGTAATGGCATGTACACACTATACATTGCCTCTTTGGATAAAATTCAGGAAATGTGAAAACATGATTTAATAACATACTTGGTAATATTTTCATAGCTTTCCTCTGAACAGTGGGACTTCAGTAGTCTATGGATTTAAAAAGAAAAATGAAATAAAGCAAAAGATGCATTGGTAGCAAAACTCCATGGTATCCCACACAAACTGAGTACTGACATTTTTTTTCCAGAGTAGTGGTACACTCATATACTGAAGTTGTGTAATTGAAGTGAAGATAATATTCAAATGCTATTTAACTTGACCCCATGTGGTATTATTAAAAGTAATGCAAAGGGTTCTTGTATTTTAGAAAAAAACCAAACCGACTTAATAAATTCTACCTCATCTTGTTTGAGACTGATGTTCTCATTAAATTACAGAAAATGGAAAATGAGAGTAAGATATTCTTCAGCCTAAGCAACTTGGAGTTTGCTTGCATTGTCTAGTTACAGTTTCTTATGCTCCTGCACATGGGTCTTCCCAGGTTTCAGTATATGACAACCATGAAGCTTCCGGCTAAAGTCTGACTGTATCTAAAGAGAAAAGGTTTTATCGGTAAATAAATAAGCCCCATTGCACAAGTACATTTACTGGGAAACTGGCCATCGTGTATCTGTCATAGGTACCACATTAAAATATTGAATGCCATAGAGAGAATTACAGCTGATGAAACCCTGAGTTACCTTTCTGTATAAAATAAATCATAAAATGCCATTAAATCCTTCTGCATTCACTTGTCTCAAAAGCCAAAGCAGTAAATAAAATTAGTAATGGAGCTAGAAAATAGATTGTCCATTCAGCTGAAAAGCAGAAGGAATATTGCTTAGTGTGTGTGTGTGTGTATGTGTGTTTGCAGTAAGTGAGTGCCCATCCTTCTCAAGAAGGATTAAATAATTCTGAATAATTTAATGATTTTGATAGGTTGGCATATTTTAGCATAATCAAGAGGTTAGTTTTAGAATTCCTTCACATTTTTGATTCAGCAGTGTTAATTGCTGCTCGCAGCTTCTTTCAGAATTACAATGAAGCCATGGGAGGCACAGAGGCTCCTATGAGGAGGATTTCAGATTCTTATACAGATTCATGCCCATATATTTATCTGTGTCCCTTTTATTTCTGGGCCTTTTGGTGCAAATCAAGTGTAGTATTTGTTATCAATTATTTGTGTTCCTTAAACATAAATAACACTTCAAAGTAGAAATCTCTAAGATTTCCTTTTTAAGTTTCTCACATGTAGGTAGATATCTCTACATATAAAATAAAAATTTATCACAGAGAAGTTTGAATAGCATTATTATTATTATTGCTATTATTGTTTACTTAAAATGCCTTGAATACCTTTTGATCTCTCTATATATTGTTCTATTGCATGATTCTTAATAACTGTGTGAAACTTAATTGACTTACTAAGTAAACACACAAACAAATTATCTCAAGGAAGGTAGATGGAATGGCTTAACACTGCTCAAGTCTAGTGACCTGTGCTCTATTTCCAGAAGTCACATGCTGGAGAGAATGAACTCCAGTTGTTGTCCTCTCACCTCTAAATGTGTGCATGGTAGGCATGTGCACACAGTCATACACATACATCCCTCTCTCACTAACAACGCTAAGTAAACAAATGAATACCATATTTAGCTAAGTCTGTTTTTATGTTGAGAATCACTCATAGCTATCCAGAGGTCCACATGACCCATCAGTCATGGGTTGCCCTTGCCTGGTAGATCTCTTGGACAAAGAGTAGAAAGAGATTTAATTGGATTACTTTGGTAAAAACACAGAGCAATTGGATTCCTTTGGTGTGAAGATAGACCTGCCAGTTCCTTTAGCATAAGTATAGTTGAGACTATTCCCTCCATCTTGCATGTGGGGAGGTATGTTCCAAGTCCCTCAGTGGATGCCTGAAGCTGTGGGTGGTACTAAATACTATAAAGTAGGTTATTTTCTGAAGCATCCATATATATTGAATTTAGCAGATGAATAGTTGAAAATAATCATAAAATAGAACAATTATACTAAATTATTACCATAGTGTTAATGCATTTTATAATATATTGTGATAAACTCACCAGTATGATTACCCTTCCATATTGATGTCATTATTAAATAAAATAAATCTCACTCTTGGTTTCTGAAGCACTCACAACATGATAATGTGAAATATGTTGGCATGGGTACACTTGGCCAAAGGATGAGTCATGTTGTCATTGGGATGGATGAGATGTCATGACACCACTCAGAATGGCAATGTATAGGCATTGGTAAATTTTAGAATTTCCCGTTCAACATTTTCAGACTGGTTGAACAAGGTAATTGAAAAAATAGAAGGCAAACTAATGACTGAAGAGGATGTAGAGATTTAACAAAAAACCTGATTGACGCCATATCTGTATAATAACAGGAATTATATGAGGTAGAATATAATATAAAAAACGTAGGAGGGGAGACTGGGAGGAGTGGAGGGAGAGAAAGCTGTGGTTGGGATGTATCGTAAAAGAGAAGAATAAATTTAAAAAGTGAATGTTGAAAAACTGATGGACAAGTGAGCTTAGAATGTCAGTTATTTTAAGAAAGAAAACTCCTGAATAGGTTATCACAGGCCATAAGTATTACATGCATACCTGACTTAGGTAATGGATGCAGAAAAGACTGTAGTGAAATTAAGGGAGAGAATAAGTAGAAACATGGATATATGAGGACCAATTACTTCAAAAGTCAAAGCCTGCTTTAAAAGGAACAATACCTAATTTCACATCATCCTGAGTTGTCTATAGAAGTTAAACATGATCTTATTTTTTTACACGCTAGAATTTAGAGTGCAACTCTCCCTGTACAGTCAGTTCCTACACAGACGCAAATCTGCTCTTGAATTCCAGATAACATTAATCAGTTTGCTCTGTATATCCTTAAGGTAAAAGAAAACCTTATAGCCCTTGCTAAGCATGCTTGCCTGCAGTACTCAGAAGCATGAGTTGGCTGTACTTTGTTTTGGCATTTCTGGATATCTCTAACATCTTTCATTGTGGGACTCATCCCAGGAACTGTGTTTTATTTTATTTCATATTCATTTTCCCCTGTAGAAGGCACAAGACACATGTGCCTTCTCTTTCTTTGGTGGGGGCGGGTCATGAGGTAATCTCTTTTCATCTCAAAACAGTCTCTGGTGCTCACAAAGAATATGTGATTCATGCAAGTTTGTACTACACCAAAAACAAAAGTAAAATCTTGCACACATTAAATCTCAGATAGAATAAATACCCTGCATTTCAAGTATGAATCTTAAGATCTCATCACCCAGCAACACATTTCGATGTTATTTTTGAAAAACAGCATATGATTAAATTCATTCAGTAAAATTAAATACAAACTTAATGTTATTTGCACAGATGACTGCACTTTTAAATACTATGATGTGGTTTGAATGAAAATGGCCCCCATAGGCTAAGTAATCAGATGTTGGATCTGTTTAGAAAGCATCCAAATGCATAACCTTATTGTTGGTGTATGTGTGGCCTTTTAGGAAATAGTGTGTAACTATGGGCAGCCTTTGAGGTTTCAAAAGACCATAGGAGGCCCAAAATCTATCTCTTTCTCTCTCTCTCTCTGCTTGCCTGCCTGTGTATTTGGGTGTAAGCCCCTCAGGTCCATGCTTGCCTGCATGCCACCAAGCCTCCTGCCATGATGCTCATTAACAAACCCTCTGAAACACTAAACAAGCCCCAAGCTAAGTGCTTTCTTTGTAGGAGATGCCTTGTTCATTCTGTTTCTCCACAGCAATAGAAGAGTAGCTAAGACATACACCGTATAGATATGCTTCCTTCCCAAATAGGACACACATCCTAGGTCAGTGATCTTGACTTACTTCTATGTGCAGCCAGGATTTAGAGAAGGTTGAACTGAACAATTTTTTAGTTTGTTGCAGTGAGTGTGGTTCCTTTTCTTGGTGATAACAATTAAAAAATGAATATCCTTAACTTTCAGTTAATCAGAAAGGAAACATTGATCAACATCATCCAGGAGCGACTGCAGATACACTAAGTAATTTTATTCCACAAGATTAAATATTTAGTGTATCCCTGCACAACCTGGGACCTCGTAAAGATGCAGCTCTATTTTAATAGGACCAGGCTGAGAGTTGAGAGTTTTATATATCTGGATGTCCCAGATAAAGCTGCTGATAGAGACACTTAGAGAAACAGGGGTTTGGACAAATCTATGAGTTACCATTATGGAAACAACAGAGATGAAACCCATCCTAGTTTAAGGTTTAACAAACACATATTCTGCAGGGTAGGTAAATAGAAATGAATGTGAAAATTAATAAAACAGAAGTCAAGAAATCATAAAATAATAGATTATAGAAATCTTACAAAATACTGTAATGAAAACTAGTTGACGGTGGTATATGAAATGTGTCAAATGGGTTCCTTCAGAGCTAAACTCGGTCAAAGATAGGATTTGTGTATAGTAGCTGTTCTGAACCTTCCTAATGTTGTGATCCTTTGACACTGTTCCTCGTGTTGTGGTGACCCCAAACCATCAATTTATTTCATTGCTACTTCATAACTATAATTTTATGATTTTTGTGAATTGTAATGTAAATATGTGATACACAGGATATTTGATATTCAACCCATAAAGGGGTAGCAACCCACAGGTTGAGAACCATTGCTTTACAGCAAGATGGAATTATGAGGGACAGCATTGATCTTTGTTCTGCAGCAGCTCCTGTCAGCAGAACAAAGTCCACAGTCTCCTCATGGTTCCAGTGGTTGATCTACACAACACTATACACAAGTGAACTTTTGATAATTATTTAACATGCTAAATGGTCTGTCGGTGAAACCTCAGAAGCCTGCTCTGGCTACCCTCAGGCTGAGATGTCAGGAGAGGGAGACCTATGGTTATGTTGGTTGCAGCAATGCTGTGTCTTAAAAATGTGCCCCAAAGGAACTGCTCAAGTTCATAGTTCCATGCCCAAGGTCACTAAATAGACCAGCTCCAGACCTTGTAGGTTCATCAGCACCTGTGGCAACATCCATTGACTAGCACCCTGTGCTATACAAAGTTGAGTGAAGTCAGCTGCTCTCATATTTTAGGGCCATCCCCCAAGAGGGCCCAAATAAGGGGTTCAGCTGACTTTTAGACAAAGATGCTCTTCTGATTTTCAAGATGCCTACTCCCTTTGATTGTTATATATGAATAAAAATGAAAAGTATTGTTGCTAAAGAGGACCATGAAGACAAGCTGGGCATTTGGAGGCCATGCTCCATAGGTGTGTTTCTGCTCTATGAACAGACCATGAGAAAGGGTGCTGTCTGAAGTTGGGGGATACCTGTGAACTCAGAAAGGACTGTTGTATTTCTTTTCTCTTCTCAGTGCAGTTTTAACTCTTGAAGGAAGAGCTTAACATTGTTGTGGCTCATTGCTATCTTTCTGAGTATATTAATGCCTTATACTAATTGGATATAGTATCCATGTCTGTAATCAAGGGATCTGAGGTAAGGAGATGCTTATGAGTTAAAGGATAGCATGAGTTATACACAGCATAACCATCTCCATAAAACCTACCAGAACAATACACATGCATGCTCACATACAAATAATAATAATAATAATAATAATAATAATAATAATAGCAACTACTCTTTAAAAATCCTGACTTCAGTGAATCATGGTATACAGTGTTCCATGAACTTGGTCACCTGCCTCATCCTTCATCTGAGATACTGGGTACTGAATGTGAGTGAACCCCATAGGCTCTGACCAATCACAACCTCTCTCTCTCTAGCAGTTGTTCAAGGTTTGCTTCCATCATTTAAGTAAATTATCAGTTTTGTTTAGGAGTCGATCACTATGTTTCCTGCTAGGCAACAAGCTTTTTTTATAAGCATTTTTGCAAACCAAGGAAACTATTCAAGTTATTTGGAAAATGAAAACAATTTCTACAGAAGAAAAATATGTCATCTACGACTAGATGAGCTACTGATGGCAATGCTTTTTATGTGAGTTTCAGTAAAACCTGTGTTTAACATGAAATGCTTAGCTCTAATGCTTCTACATTTTGTTTCACAACTGACCCTCAAGAGTGAACATATTATTCTCTCTGTACAAATAGGATACAATGAAGGCAGAGGGAAATTTATAACAATAAATGCCTGCATGAAAATTTGGAGGGTATAAGCCAGGCAATGTGGCATATCCCTGCACTTCTAAGACTTGTGAGGCTGCCACCGGAGGGTTGCCATAAACTTCAGTCCTCCCTAGGTTAGGGAATGAGTTTGAGTCCAGCCTGGGCTACAAGGATAGACAGTTTTCAAATAAATAAAAACAAAGCAGCACATTTGGGGTAAATTAACCTTCTTTTCTTACACTCATCTAACAAGAGAGAGGGAACAGGAGGAAAAGAAAGAGAACATCAATGTATAATTCAATGTAACCCTCAACATAGAATGTCTACTAAATATATTCATTTTGAATTGCAAACAATCTCCTTTATAGTCTTTTTTGATTATTATGTTTCCATCAAATTCCTATTGTGGGCTCTCACTAAAACCCTCTGCGTAGATGACACTAACATCTATTTCCTGAATTTTTATTTGTCCCTTCCTTATTCCAATTATCACCAGCATTTTATCCCATGGCCACAATCTCCTTATTGGGACTCTTACAAACTTTCGGTCATTTAATTTTGGATATCTTCTTAACTGCTGGAACCCTCCCTGACCTCTTCATCTGTGTCTTCTCTCACCTTTCAGCTCCTGGAACTCAGTATATTCCCTTATTCTGACAACACCTTTTAGCTGTTCATGTTGATAATTCTAAAGATCCCTTTTCCTGTACATGGATTTTGTGTTTGGAATCCCTGTATTCTCAAACTGTTTTGCTGCAATATCCCACATAACTTCCATCCTATAGTTTTGTTCATGAAAATCATACATTCTGTGCTATTTCCACCCCTTCAGTCATCAGTTGAGGTATTGAAACTGGGCAGTGGAAAACTGTCCGTTACTCTGTCACAGTTCCTACCTCTCAAATTCAATTGGTCAACATTCTGTAGATGCTACAAGTTAATTACCCATCACTTCTTGCTGCTGTAGTCTTAGTTCACTACGGATAAACACTTACCATTCCCTCATGACTCCTTCTGCAAGGGTTGAACATGAGACTTGAAAACTGAATGAAGCTATAGTGTCTATTAAAAACAGCCAACATAAAATGACACTTGGCCTGCATTATGAAGAGGGTTCAGAGGGCTCAGTTCCTCCTAATACATCTTTTAAAGTGACACTGGCTCTTCCAATGGTCCTAGCTTGGTGCTAAACCTGCTGTGAGTTATCAATCTGTGTTTCCCTAGAGAGAATTCCCTTCTGTCCCTGCTTCTAACCTATACATTCCTACTCCCAAGAAACATTTCTGGATACTATCTACATAGAGCACTGAGTTCAGGACCAGGACAGTAGTTACAAAGACAGAGCCTTTCCATCCTTTCCACTAGACAATATGAGGAGGCACTTTGCATTAAAGTTCCTGTCTGGCTCATGTAAGAGGACATGCTTCACAGTGTCCAGTGTTGATCATGTCTGTGTGATGTAGATTTTGTCTCCGGATCCCTTAAGTCATTCGATATCTCTTCATTTCCTCTCAAGACTCATGCTCAGAAAGTGACTCCTGAACCTAGGCAATTGTTCTTAAGCCCCTAGTGATTACAGTAAGCTGTATATCGCTGAGGTACTTAGCACACATCACTGAATAGTCTTCAGCTTTTCGATTGACCTGGTTCCAGAGAAGAAAATAAACACTGAGAACCTGTGTCATCTGTTTTGACCAAGATGAATCTGTTTTCACTGATGAAAAATTTAAAATGGTTGTAGTTACCTTTATTTGTTGGGGGAAATGCTTACTTTTCCTTTTATTCCCAGAATGAAAGAGCAGTTCCCTTCACAATTGAACTCTTTTGTGAGTGTGTGTGTGTGTGTGTGTGTGTGTGTGTGTGTGTGCATGTGTGTGTGTGCATACACATGCATGTGAATAGGTGTTTTGTGGGACTAGGGTGTCTTGTGGGACTTAGGTGCCTCTCCCTGGTAACTTGAGACAAGTTCTTTCATTGTGAGCAAGGGTTCAGAACTTAGTCTAGGTTTGTTGGTAAGTGAGTCTCAGGGATCGTCTGTCTATCTCTTTCTCCCCAGTGTTTATATTATAAGCATACATTATTGGCATGGCCTTTTACATAGGTGTTAAGGATCAAATTCAGATCTTCATCCCTAAATAGCAATCACTTTACTAACTGACCCCTTTCCAGCCCTATAAGAGTTTTATAATTATACAACACCTTCATGTCATAGAGTTTGTTTCCCTTCTCAAATAGATGCCCCTGTGCTTTACTTTTCACTTGATGTAATTTAGTAAATTATTATAAATTACAAATAATATAGCCTAGTAAAATTTTATATCATGGATATATTTCAAATTGATGATTATAACAAAGATTAAACCCGCAAAATACAGTTCAAGCACTAGGGATAAATAATCCTGGTCCCACTGCCGGTGTCCCCACAGACTGCCCCAGCGACACAACTGTCACCCACATTCAGAGGGCCTAGTTGGGTCCTATTCAGGGTTTCCTGCTGTTGTCCAGAGTCAGTGAGCTCCTACTAGCTGAGGTCAGCTGTTTCTGTGGGTTTCCCCATCATGGTCTTGACTTCTTTTTCTCATATTGCCACTCTTTCCTCTCTTCAACTGGACTACAGATGCTCAGCTCAGTGCCTGGTTGTGGATCTCTATCCTCAGTCGATGGATGAAGTTTCTATGATGACAGTTAAAGTAGTCATCAATCTGATCACAGCAGAAGGCCAGTTCAGGCACCCTTTCCACTATTGCTTTGGATCTTAGCTGGGGTCATCCTGTGGATTCCTGGGAATTTTCCTAATGCCAGGTTTCTTCCTAGTGTCATAATATCTTCCTCAATCAAGATATCTTTTTTCTTGCTCTCCCTATCTCTAGTGCATAAACTGACTTTTTTGAACCCATTCTTTTTGGAAGGATACTTTGCTCAGCCTAGATATGGGGGACCCTTGGTTCTGCCTCAAAGTGATGTGCCAGAATGTGTTGATTCCCCATGGGAAGCCTCACTCTTTCTGAGGAGTTGATGATGGGTGGAGTGGAGGGAAGGTGATGGGGGAAGGAGGAGAGGGATCAGAAACTGGGAATGGTATATTAAATAAAAAGATTGTATTTTCCTTTTAAAAAATAAAAGAATAGACAATTATGTAAACAAAAAGAAAGATTATATTGACTAAATTATTGAGTTTCTAATCTGAGAATAACAACATTGTTTCATTATAGAATACATTTTACTTATGTAGCTCTCTCTTTCTCTCTCTCTCTCTCTCTCTCTCTTTCTCTCTCTCTCTCTCTCTCTCTCTCTCTCACACACACACACACACATACACACACACACACACAATTTCTATGAAAACCTAGCTACAAAAGTGTCATTAATAGTCCAGGTTAATGGGCACATCTGGTAATACTTATTTTATTGTTATTCATCCATCCAAAGCTTTCCCTTTTTCTCGGGGCTGTTTGAGAAGATACAAGGGTTCTTTGGCTGCTGTGGTAAAATCTCAATAGTGTTTCTGAATGGGCCTTCTACTGACATTCTCTCTTACTCTTTTTTTCTGATCACTAGCTAACAAAAAACAAGCTATTAAAATCTCGATCTAGCAAAATATCTAGATTTTGAGCATAGCAGTCTCATGAGAGAACCGATCACTTCACATTCCTCTTTCTTTAAGATCAGCCTCACCTTAGTAGGATGAAGTGGGATGTCTAAACGGGGCAAACCGTATGGCTAGGAAGAAGTCCTTCAGCTTGGAATAACCACTGGAAGAGCTGAATTTGAAGATTTGGTGAACATTCTCTCCATTACAGGTCATATTTGGCATTAGCCCTACTTTTCCTCCGTGTCTCCAGTGTTTAGTAACAGATAAAATGATGCTGGCATATTGCCCCCGGCTATAGTACTAGAAGAAGAGCTTCTTACAAGGCTAAACTCCATCACTTAGTAAAGCTTTCACATATTTGTTGTAAGCCTGAAGCTAAAGGAACCTATGCATGTCGTGGATGACATAAGGTAAAGGATCTACTTGGCTTGTGCTCATACCTTGAGGAAACTACACTAAGACATTAACATTCCTGCTTGTTTTTTTAACAGTGGGAAACAAGGACCATGCTTGAATCAGATGTTCACTTGAATGCACAGTGAGACTCAAAAGGAAGGGGGCATTGTTTCATGAAAGTACATAATGCAAGAAGCTGACCTAGATTTTATAAAATCACCCCGAGGAAATGATGCTTATAGTGAGCTCTGGGGACGAATTGGACACAAAGGGAACAGCAGAAATGAATGCCCTAGGCAGAAAAAAAGTAAGAACAAATTAGGAGGAAGTGAATGAGACTGAGGGGGGATAACCCTGGAGGTATAAGCACCCACCAAATATGTAATGGCTTTAGACTAAGTCACATGCCCCGATTTTATACTATAGGAGATGGAGGCCCTGTAAGAGTACAGGTTCTGAGAGATTAGACGGTGCAGACCAGCTAGAAGCTGAGCTTAAGCTACCTTAGTTGTCCCAAGGAGAGTAAGGGTGGGGCTATATTAATGAAGAAAAAAAGTCAGAACATCACATCAAAGACCTTGTTCCTAGGAACTGAAGAGAGAGGAGAGAAAGTCAGAGGAACAAAAAGGAGGGATGAGAGGGGAGGAAAGGAAGAGAAGATGTGGAAAGGAAGTAGAAAGGGAATGAGAAGTGGGGAGGATAAAGCAGAGATGGGGGAGGGAGGGAGAGAGAGATCATCCTATTAAAACTCAATATACATATCTATATCTATCTTTCTATCTATATATATGTAAGCAATAGATCCCTGTGAGGAAAGGCATGCTAGTATAATATTATATATATGTATGTGTATATTTGCATATATATATGTGTGTATATGTATGTATGTACACATATACATATACACACATTTATATATTATACTATATTTCTAGTATGCCTTTCCTCACAGGGATCTATTGCTTATAAATATAGGTTTTATATACTCTTCTTTTCTTTAACACTCATATAATTTTCTTCCTTATATGCATTAACATATTTTATGGGTTTCTGTGTCTTTTATTTTCTCCCTTCCTTGTTATCTTGGAAGAATAGCATATGCATAGAGAATATCCATTAACAGTTAATAAAGTTTAATTTCTTCAATAAGTTAATTTTGTCTAACTCATTTTAGGGTTAAAACTGGAGCTGTATCTTCAGAAATTCTAAATCTTTAAAGAAATCATCTAATCCCCAGCATTTAGCTTTCTTTTCTTTTAACTTTGTCAGCCTCTTATTTTTTTTTAAATAGACATTTTGGCAATGGGTGAATAGCTTAGATTTTCCTTCTTCTTTGTACCTATATGAGATTAGATAGTAGATTAAAAAGAAAACTTTATGTATGTTTCTGGAATAAAATTAATTTAAAACAAAAGTGGTTTGGCAAAGATAAAAAGTTCATTTTTTAAAATCCCCTACTTGAGCCCAAAAGATTTGGAAAATCCTAAAAGTTCATTTTAGTTCAAATCCCCTACTTATTCATTCACTGAGTAATGGATGATAATGGATTAAAAATTAGTCTGTTGTCTATGTGTTCTTAATTATTAAACCAATATATAATCTTCATTGTCTTATCCTAGAATGTCCATTACTGCTTGCAGGTTTCTTCGCCTGAGGAATTTTTCAGTCTTGTTAGTTTTACTTTAGATAAATTTTTCTTAAACATACATGCATTTACCTAAGGAACATTTTTCTAACTAGACTATCAGAGTGATTGTTGAGCCTACATTTTTTTCAGTTTTTGTATATGTATATTTCTGTAAATGGTATTCATTTAAATTCTCAATGTATTCTTTTATTTGTTCACATTTGTGCCCATAGATGTTCACAAAGTAGTTAGATTATGAGTCATAACTAACCTAATTTAATTTTGCCAAAAACTACAAAAATAGCATTCTAAAAGTGATGTATTTATTTGTGTTTTATATGTGTGAGTGTTTGCCTGCATGTACGTATGTTCATCTTATGTATGTCTGGTGCCTGTGAAGTATAGAAGTGAGGACACTGGTTCCCTTGAGCAAGAGTTACTGGCAGTTAAGAGCTGCCCTGTGTGTGCTGGGAGCCAATCTTCGTTCCTCTGGAAGAGCAGTAAGTGCCATTAATTGCTGCGCCAGCTACTTAACCACATATGTAACAAATATTTTAATGACCCTTACAATTTAGGCCATTACATTACACACAGAGGGACCTATGAAGTCAAAATGAGATATCTCCATCAAATCTCTCCCTTCAGAGCTTAGGGAACTCCAGCAAAGAAGAGGTAGGAGAAATAGGAAAGCCAGAGAGGATGAAGGACACCAGAAGAACAAGGCCCTCGAAATTCCCTGAGCAATGCTCATGTGCCCTAACAGAGAAGGAAGCAGCAAGCATGGGCCAGCATGGGTCTGCACTAGGACCTCTGTGTATGTATTAAAGCTTTCCCTTTAGTGTTTCTATGAGAATCCTGAGGGTATGAATGAGTGGGTCTCTGATTCTTATGCCTTCTTTTGGGCTCTTTTCCTTTTGTTGGTTTGTCTTGCCCAACTTTGATAAGATGGTTTCTATTTTATCTCCTTATATTATATGTTGTCATGTTTTTGTTGTTAAAAAAGAATAGAAAATTAAAAAATTAAAACCTCAAAAAAATCCCCAAAACAGTAACTATGTCATTAAAGTGCAGAGGGTAACAACTCACCTACAGCCACACAGAACTGGTAATTAATGGAGGTGACCAAAATGAAGGATAGGACTCAAACCTCCATTCCACTCATCTTATCCGACTCCTTAATAATTTTGTATAATACCCAATAATTCTTTTTTGTTTGTTCGCTCGCTTGATTTAACAATTTGCCTAATTTTAGAGTTTCCCTTAATGGCAGGAAGACATCTTGATTTTGATGTGCGCGGTGACTATTTACATCTTTTAAAGGTCATTAATTTCCCCATTTGTTACATTTTCTGTGATTCAACCTGCCCTAGGGCATTGCTTTCCTTTTTGCTGACTGATTATGAAATATAAAAACTTACCCTGATATGTAATTTTACAGAAAGCCACATTTCTCCAGAAGCAGTCTTTGCCACTTGTCCTAAAAAACAATTTACCCTGGAGTATTATATTTCCATGTCTTACATGTACTCAAATGCAAGGTAAGCCTGGTGAGATGATTTAGTGTGAATAATCCGATAAGCAGGATTACCTGCTCATGAGAAAGCAGATTACAAGGTTGAGAGGCCAACATAGAAGGCTTTGTCATTAATGATCTGTGGAACTGACAGGTGAGAACTCCTCCCCACCATCAACTCTGTGCTAGATAGATCCTTTCGTCATCTGACATAGAGCTATGATGATAGGCAGTCATGGTGACAGACATTGCATGCCCTAATTCCGAATGTTAGGGTAATTTCCAGAAACAAAGTACAATGCAAAAGACAAAATAGAAGTCTTTTCCAAACTGAAAGGTGTGTGGAAAAAAACAGTATTAATATTGAGAAACTTAATTAAGTGACCAACGTACAAAAACATAGGACTGGAACCTGATCTAATGACATTGTTACGGTTGCTATAATTCTAAACTCACTATTCCAGGGCCAAGTCAAGCACAAGATAAACCAATCAGTTCATATGCAAGCTCTGGTGCCTTTGGAGCATCATATATCTAGTTATTTTTAATTTCCTCTACATGCCATGACACTGCAGCAAACAGACCTTGTAGTACATAACTCATCATTTTAATCCACAAAATGTTCTCCTTATATTAACTAAAAATTTAAGGTTGTTTGTATCAAAGCCAGTATCAAAACATATTTGGGAAAAATTAAATTGCATAGATTTATTTCAACTTTCATAGTCATCGTGTTACAGATATTTTTCAGGAGGTGGGGATAAGTCAGATGTTAATAGTCGATATATTTTAGTGTTAGAAGGAAGGGTTTTAGGGAGATCCATGTCCACTGTTCTCTCACCCCAAGTCAGCATAGCTCTACCTTCTGTGAAAGCAAGTTCTGAAATACCTATTGTGATTTTGTGCACTAAGTCATTCTGAGGCAAAATGAAATTCCAAGTTAAACCCCTTATACAACATTGCACAGATATCTGCTTGTGTCTACATTGCCTTAACTATTAACAAGGGATAATGGCCATCTTCATTTGATGAAATGTACCCATGCAGATTAAGAACTTTGAAAATAAACCTGGCTCAGGGTGGTCCTTTAATATGCTCTTTTGACAGAAGTCCACTAATTTTCTAGTTGCAACAATATTCCTTTTTAATTGAATTTTTTAGCATTTAGTGTGTGTGTGGTTGTGTGTGTGTATATGTGTGTGTATTAGCATGCCATAATTAACATGAGGCGGTCAAAGGGGGACTTGTGGGAGTCAGTATTCCTCTTCCACGTTATATGTGGCAGGGAATAAATTAGAGCCTTCAGGCTTGAATGCAAGCACTTCAACCCACTGAGTATCTCACCACACAACCTGCACCATTATTCTTAAGGAATAAGATTTAGTTTTGTTTCTGTAGAAAACCTTATGCTAAACAAAAGATAGGTTTGTGTGGGGGAGAAGGCATCATCTGTGCAAAGGGTGAGATATTGTAGAACGTCAAATCTGTCTCCTTACTTGGTGCACTTTTCAGGCATACAAAAATCACCATCTTGTCATCAAGACATGGTTCAATAAATCATTGTAGTGGTTGCTTATCTATACTCTTTTTTATTTCACAAAGCATGGAGTTTTCATCAAAATTGCAGTGATCATAACAGACAAGACTGTGCAGAGCCTTGGTTCTAGAAGCTTAGATATTCTTTAAGAAAAGCTCTATATATTGTTTATAAAATAGCTAATTATAAAATACAGGAAAGGATATGATATCTAGATATTACCTGTTGACTATAAAACTTCTTTCTTTCCCTTTATCCATTTCATTCTTTTCCTCCCTCCCTCTCTTTTATCCTTTATTTCTTCCTTACATTCCTCATTCTTTCTTCCAATCTCCCATTTCTTTCTTCCTCCTTCTGATTCTTTCTTTCCCTTCCTCCCTTCCTTACGACATTTGTCATCTTTGGTTTACAGCATCCATCACCTCTAATAAGAGGTGACACTTTACACCATAATATTACTCTTTATAGGAAAGCTAGGAAGACTTGTCCATTATTTTGCACCACATATAGAATTAGAAGAGATGTTGTTTCACTTATGTTAGCATCACTAGTATTAAAATGAGTAGCCCGTTGGAAAAAGACTGCAAACTCCATGAAATTTACCAACTACCAATACTCACACACAGATCTCAACCCCCGCTTTGGTCGATCATAAAATACTCATATTTTCTAGAACAGATGACCACAGGAGCATGTTTTCTGGACTTTCCCCAGGTTCCCTGAATGGGCAGCACAAAAGGAGAAGCCCTGATGTTCATGCTTCTGATGCACGCACATGGAGGGAAACAAACAAAACCCAAGGAAACTGGATGTAGGATGCAAAAAAAAAATGATCTTTGGTGGGAGGTTATAATAGTAAAATTTGACCAATATGTGGAAAAATGGGAACATGTGAACATTCCCAGTGGAATATAGAATGGTGCAGCCCTGAGAAGAAAGCAGTGTTTGCACCCCACATAAAGTTGTGTTTAAAATTACCATGCTATCCAGTGATGCTACTTCTTGGTATACACCTGACATCACTGAAAAACTTAGGTGTGGATAGATACAGACGTTAATAGCATTTGTTAATTAGAGTGAAAAGAAAAACCACCAGCAGAGAGGATGATAGGCATATACAGTGGAATCTTACTCAGATTTTAAAAGGAATAATTTTCACGCTTTCTAGGACACACAGAAATTGGAAAACTTTATGTAAAGGAAAGGTGCCTGATACAAACGAGAAATAGTATATAGTTGCACATTTAGTAGAAGGTGCTAGGTGCTGCGGGAAGGAGGAAAAGGCAGTCATCGCTTAAAGCAGATCTTATTCCTATTAGAGATGATGATCAAAGTCTAGAGATGGACTTGACAAAACCTGCACCAAAACATTTGTTTAATGTCACAAAATTGCTACTTATAAATAGCTAAAAATATGAATTTGTTATTTTAATCATATGCATACATATATGCACCCATTTTATTTAAATCAAGTAATATAATGTTCCCTTTAGTAAATCTAGTTGCAAGAATTAGCAACATTAATGACACCATAAATTCATATATTTGTATGAACTATATTGAGAGAATGAACTCTATCTAGGTTAGAGAGATGACTTTGCTGTGATTACAGGGTCATTGGAAGTGGCGATGCTTACATCTGTTATATTTTGGTGTAAATAGCAGATAATCTAATTAATATCAGGTGCTTAGAAGAGTGCCTGGAATGAGGATGGGCTTTGACAGTTAACATTTGACGTGATCACAGTCATTATCATCACCATCAAAAACAACAACAGTGTTGTCATCATTATGTGAATTTTCTGTGGAACTTTGACCTTGACCTGTTGCATTTCCTTTACTCCCATCAGACCATCTAGTTCGGATTTTGCTGATGACTCCTGCATGCACATAGTTTTAGTACCTTAAGCGAGCTCCAGGAGCAGAGCATAAGAGCAGTTATGCTGAAGAAGGGGTAGAAACAAAGATTGTAAGAGGCAAAGAGGATCAGGGTGCTTGCTCTAAGATTTGTCCCCTGGTATCATCAGACGCTACAGCCATAACAGCTCTCCAATATGATTGTCCATACATGAGCTGAACAAGGACAACAGCAATATGCATTGTTTTTCTCCAGGAAGAACACACCCGCTCAGTCCTGGAATAATCATACATATGAGTAACACTATGCAGACTGCAGACTGAGCAGGTTTTATTTAGGAATATATATATATATATATACGTATATATATATATATATACGTATATATATATATATATATATATATATAAACAAAAACAAAAAAGAGTCCATGAATTTGAAAAGAGAGTAGAAAGTGTATTTGGGAGGTTTTGGAGGGAGGAAGGGGATGGGGAAATGCCATTATATTATAATCTCAAAAACAAATTTTGGAAGTCATATGATGTGTGAGTGAAAGGGAGGCTAACAGGATTAGGAGGTCACAAGGGAAGGAAATGGAGTGGATAATTCGAGACCAGGCGAAGAAAGAAAAAGAGCAGTGATGCAGTTGGATAACTGCTGTTTGCTTTACAGGGAAGGAATGGCTTGAAAGCACAAAGAAGAACACTTATTAGATTGGGCATAAGTGATGGAAGAGACTTCATGGAGTGCAGTGACCTTTGAAAGTTGTTTCTTCTGGTGAACTGGGGAAGGAGCCAAATCACAGAGTTATTATCTGTGATCTGTGATCACGAGAATTAGTGGTGGTGGGCTGCATATTATAATAAAGTAGCTCATTAGACAGAAGGGCCCACAGATGAGGCTACCCCATGGAGGTCTACAGTGGAATAGAAGCGAGATTGTGCATTCAGTCAGCTATGATTCTACCAGAAGTTACTAGTAGGTGAGAGGCATGACCCTCTCTGAATTTAAGAAAGAAATACATTTATAGTAAAGAAAGTGGTTTGGAGAAAATAACAGTTGAAAGTAGGGAACTTTTATCAGGAAATAAAAACAGTCTAGCAAAAAATAAAGTAAGAGCCTGAGTTTTAAGACACCCTTAAATGCTAACTGACTGACCAGGTAATTGCCAGGTTCAGGGTGATTCTAATATATACACATCTCAACCATAACATAAAGAGAGGAAACATTTCAGAAAGCAAAAAAAAATCATTTAAAATTTTTTCGACAGTTTTGAGGAAGACTGGAGGATGATCAGCATCTTTTCTATGTATAGCTAAAATGCCAGAAATGTGACTTGGGAGACATATTTTTTCTGTCTTCAACAGGGATAGTATATCTTCCAAATTGTGTGTACTTTTAGATTTAAGTCGAATATCAGCAGAATCAAGCAGGATAAAGCTTTCTCATAGAGTAGAGTGTTGAATCAGATAAACTGGATCAGTAGTTAAACTGAAAATGTTCTCGCAAAATATCACCTGTCATATATTCATGGCTCCACATCCCCACCGTGGCTTCTGCACCAGTACTTTAAAGACATGCCTGCCTGGGAAGCCATAATTTCAGCACAGCCATGTGTGTAAACAGTTGTACAATTGCGAGAGCAAGGGAACACTAGAGACTGGAGCCTTTTCCGTGGTACACAAAGGTACATTGCAAGTTAATGGGTTAATAAAACTCTAAAGCTGAAGCCAAGGGGGCGCCTCACTAGACTTATATCCGAAGTTGCAGTACATTTTCTTAAAATTTAATGTGCTCCTCTTTCACGAGCAAAGAAATAAAGGAATCTCAACATCATGTTTTTAAGCAAGTGAATTCAGGCTTCTACCTGCAATATTCTATTGAAGGAAACCCATTTTAGCAAGGCGTAGGCGTTAGCTTGCTGAATGGAAGGGGTGTGTTTTTTAGTGCAGTCATTACAGTTTTGGTGAACCCAAATATCTAAGAGCCTTTTTGTGTTTGTTTGTTTGTTTAGACAAGCTGTCCTCCAACTCATTATGTAACAGAGAACGACCATAGGATTTTGGTCCCTTTGCCGTCACCTCGTGTGTCATCATTCCTAGTATATGCACGCTGGCAATAAAAACCCGGGCTTTGTGGGTGCTAAGTGTTCCTGAGGCATTTCTGATGCTCTGATAAAATGCTCTGACAAGAAGGCTCCTTACCAGATAAAAGGGTTTATTCTGTTTATAATTCCAGGTTACGGTTCATCACAGCAGAGCAGTCACATTGGCTCTAAGCAAATTGTCATGTCATATCCACAGCCAAGAGCAGAGGAAAAAAATATATGCATACAGACCGACTTTATGCTCCATTAGCTTTCTTTACTCTGATAGAGTTCAGAATCTCTGCTCCAGGTTTGATGTTATCCTCCTATATCAATTAGCTTAATTATAGTGTTCTCCTACAGAAAGTCTATAGACCAATCCAATGTAGACACACCCTCCTTAAATCTCTCTTCCTGGGTGATCATAGGCATGTCAGGTTGAACATTAAAACTAAGCATCACATTGGGCAAGTCCTCTACCGACATAGCTGTTCCATGGCTCCCCTGTCCCTTGTTATTCCTCATTCATTATTCCTGCCTCTCTTTTACCTCTGAACTTTGGAAAGGATCTTTATCAGCGGACCCTCTGACACCTTGGTCTTTTACCTCCTTCCGCAAAGGAGATTTCTTTGACCAAATCACTTTCTCTACGACTCCTTGGTCATACCCCCGAGTTTTTGTGTTCTACTTTCCAAAGATCTCTTCTTTCCTTTTGCATCATGCTTTTTGTTTTTTGCTTCCAACTCTATTCCCATGTTGTATCCACTGAACATTCTTCAAGAGATAGGTTTAGGATATGTTATGCTTTTAGAAATAGACAAATTGTCACTTAAATGATTAATTGATATCTATGTTTTAATGCTCATTCTTTTGGGATGCTTTATTCATGAAGCAGAGTACACTTTCCATGCAGAGGTGCCTTTGGGCTAGCTCTCACATTATCCCACTTCTCACTGCTCTTCGGTAATGGTCTTTATTTTGAAGGGTAGCATGC
Organism: Dicrostonyx torquatus; assembly: GCA_028555095.1. Lineage (NCBI taxonomy): Eukaryota > Metazoa > Chordata > Mammalia > Rodentia > Cricetidae > Dicrostonyx > Dicrostonyx torquatus. The sequence continues at coordinate 6,398,727 of JAQHUG010000080.1, forward strand.
TATTTAAAGTTCCATTCTATCATCTTTCTAGCAAAACAGGCTAGCTTCAAAAAGTTATTTGCCATAACAAGTTTCAAGAATGATTAGCGTTGAAGAATGAGAAGCCTAACATCACCTCCTCCAGTGATTTCATGAGCAAAGTTATAGTCTCAACCAACAGCAACAAACTTCTGTTATTTAATTAAAACAACAACAACAACAACAAATGGTTGAAATAATACTTGATATCAACATGGTTTTCACTAGCAAAAGGATGTGACTCTTTTTCTGAGCTGAGATGAAAAATCTAGATTGTGTCTTCTAGTTTATTTCCTATAAAAAGTAGCAAGATGGAGCCGGGCAGTGGTGGCGCACGCCTTTAATCCCAGCACTTGGGAGGCAGAGGCAGGCGGATCTCTGTGAGTTCAAGACCAGCCTGGTCTACAAGAGCTAGTTCCAGGACTGACTCCAAAGCTGCAGAGAAACCCTGTCTCAAAAAACCAAAAAAAAAAAAAAATAGAAGCAAGATGGAAAATGGCTTGAGTGAGAAGTGGAAGTAGGATTTGATTGATTGACAAGTTGCTGGTAGGGACATCAGGCTGGACTTGTTCTGTCAACAGGGGGTATTGAGTTTGCATCCCAACTACCATTTCTCAGCTGAATAACTGGTATGAGACCTTTCTTTCCCCCAGTCTCCTCACTGGTAAAGTGATATGATTAAGGTGCTAGCATTATAGCGTGGAGAAATCTCAATGTTGTCCCAGAACTGTCAAGGGCTTGCCCTTAAGGGGATACGTCTTCCATGTATTCTAAAAGCAGCCAAAAAATGGATAGCGATGTCTCTAGAAGGCAGATGGGTAAAAATGACAAAAAGAATATCATCATGCTATTTGTAACCTAGACTGGGATTCCTGGAACCAGGGAAGGAGATTCTTAAACTGAGAAAAGTTTGTGTGATTCTATTTCCATGCTGCCTCAACATCAGGACACATGAGGCCAGAGGAGAATCTTAGTTTGTGAACTTCTGTCTAGTAGCCTCAGAATCACCTGAGAATTCCTTGGATATGCATGTTTGAGACCTCATTATTGATTGAGTTAGAAGATAGAGGAGTGTGGCTTAGGAAGTTTCTGATTCTAATACAGGCTGACGTCAGAACCGTTCTTTACCTTTGCTAGGATTTGAGCTGATTTCCTGGTGAGATTGTGGGTGTGTTAGTACTGAAACAGGGAAAACACCTTTGCCCTGGTGATGTGTCTGGTATGGAATCTGATAAGACTGTGACCACATAGGCACAATTTGCTTCAATATATGAATAAGTTAAGAGAAAATAACTTTTAAAATAAATACTAATTACAAATCTTTGAATCACATTTTGTATTTTTAAGGAAACAGAGTGACTTTAATGACAAACTCTATGATAAGGTAATCAATAGCTAAATCAGCTCTTCAACCCTAAACTATGAAACCATGACTTGTGCTTAATATCTGATATGTTTTCTATTCTAGGTCCCATCATCATTCTTTCAAATTCTCATTGAAAAACTGTATTAATCATCTTTCTTTCAAGGGTAATTTCATCTATTCTGTTAATACAACAAGCATTTATTTATTCAGTATAGAAACTCTGGGAAATTCACTAAAATATTGGTGGCAAAAAAAAACCCAACTCAATTTCTGTTACATAGAGACAACCCCCAATTTGTTGCACTCACTCAATTATTTCTGGTATATTTTCATAAAGCATGTTTCATTATGATACATTATCATCTATTATACATGTGGATTTATTTCAGTGTCTTTACATATTCTCCTGCATGGGCTTACTAATGGCCTGGTGTTTCTGACAGGAATCTTTGATGTACCCTTACCTTCCTTTCATTGGTTGAGGGTTCTATGAACCCCTTTTCATTTCCTGTACCTGCACAGTTCAGGCTCCTTCTCACTCCTGTAACCTCCTAGGTTTGTTGGGATCTTAAACTGTCTACAGCATGGCGCTGAACAGATCATTCAAGCATTGCATGCCTTTCTGAAGTGCTCCAGATAGAAACAGTCTTGTAATCTAATCCCGGGACCCTTGCCCCATTCTGTACCTACCTAGGCTCTAAGCAAACTGGCTTACTGTCCTCACAGAATTTCTATTTATCCTTTTTTAAAAACATTCTTTTAAAAACATATTTAATTAATTCATTTTTTTATACAAATTCTCATATTTTAATCCTGGCTGGTCTGGAACTCTCTGTGTAGCCCAGGCTAGCCTGAAATTCATAAAGATCCACCTCCTTCTGCCTCTCCAGTGCTGGGATTAAAGGCTTATACCATGATGCCCTAGAAGGTATTATCTCTTAATGGCTGAGCCACGTCTCCACATTACCTCCCCCTTTTTAACATTTTTTTCAAAAAACTATCTTTTCTCATTTTGCATATCATTTGCAGTTCCTACTCCCTCCCTTTCTCCCACTTCCTCTACCTTGCCTTCCCAACCATTCCTATCCACTCCCCAGAGAGATTAAGACTTCCTTTCCATTGGAATTCAACCAAGTCTAGCACATTACTTTCAGGCAGGACCAAGGCCTTCCCCACTGATCTAGGATGAGCAAGGTATCCCTCCAAAGAGAATGGGTTCCAAAAAGCTAGTACAAGCATTAGAGATAAATCCTGGTCTTAGTCATACAACTGTCACCCACATTCAGAGGGCCTAGTTTGATCCTAAGCTAGTTCTCCCCACTGTCAGGCCAGAATAGGTGAGCTCCCATTAACTCAGGGAAGCAGTGTCAGTGGATATTCCCATCATGGTCTTAACTCCTACCGCTCTTCATCCGAACTTTGGGAGCTCAGCCCAGAGTTCCGCTGTGGATCTCTGCATCTGCTTCCATCAGTTGCTGGATGAAGGTTCTATGGTGACATTCAAGACAGTCATCAATCTGACACCAGGGCAAGGCCAGTTCAGGCACCCTCTCCTCTATTGCTTAGGGTCTTAGCTATGGTCATCCTTGTGGATTCCTGGGAATTTCTCTAATGCCAGGGTTTCTTGCTAGCCCCATAATGGCTCCCTCGATCAAGATATCTCTTTCCTTGTTCCCAACTTCTCTGTCTTTCTTAACCCTACTACTGATTACACTATTTAAATGCCTGCTACAGTGCAAGGACCTCCTCAAATTTTAACACACCTCAACTACTACTATTTTAATCCTTGCCTGTCTTCCCTTTTTAGTTTTCTGAACTGACTTACAGACTTTCTGTTGTACTTATTTTACTTGCTAAATGTCTGCTTTCCCTGAATGGAATATCATCGCCACTGAAGCTATAACATTTGCTTATATTGCGTTCTATGTCCTATTCTTTTTTTTTTTTAATTAATTTATTTATTTTTGTTAAAAGCAAAATTTACATTTACTCCCCTTGTTCCCAGCCCTCCCGCTCCCCCACTACCCCACCGCCCTCCCCCTGCTTCCTTAAGATGGTGCAGGTTACCCT
>JAQHUG010000080.1:6404027-6420930 GCA_028555095.1 Dicrostonyx torquatus
AGTTTTGTGCATGGTGATAGACAAGGGTCGATTTTCATTCTCCTACAGGTTGACACCCAATTATGCCAGCACCATTTGTTAAAGATGCTTTCATTCTTCCATCTTATACTTTTAGCTTCCTAAAACCTACGGGAATACTTGATTTGTAACAATATGTATGTGAGACAGGAAATGAGTGGATATGTAAATGAATGTGTACTTTCAAATAAGTCAAACCTCTGATCTTAATGATTTTGAATTCTGGGATTAGTTAGTGTATATGAATCCAAGTGCCCAGTTGAAAATGTCACACTACAGGACTGGAGATTGCTGAGTGGTGAAGAAGTCACTTACAGCAGCCTGGAGCTCTAGGTCCAGAACATATCTTAGTTTCTCTCTGGTCTCTGTGAGCGCTAGTACACAGTGGGATGCACACACATACTCATAAATAAAAGTAAATCTTAAAAATACATAAATGTCACACTTCCCCAAAGCTTTCCTTAGTACTTATAGTAAAGATGATCTCTCCATTTCCCAAAGCACCCTCACCTCTATATTCTTTCTAGTGGCATTAACATGTTAAATCAGATTGAGTGATATCTAAGCTCCTTAAATGCAGGCAGACACCCATTATATTTCTACATCCTGCTATTTTTTGACAACGACATGCAATAAATAGCTTTAAAAATATATTATTGGCAAAACTGATATTGCCAAAACAAAGGAGATTGCACATAGTGTCATGTACCATTTGCCGGGTTGGTGAGAATGTTCAAGTTTAATCATGCAAAGAAAAAGAAAAAAAGACCACTTGATGTCTGTACATTGATGATTCTTGTTTTTAAAATGAAGTGACTATGTTAGAATTATCAATATCTTTACAGATCATAAATGCTGCACTAGCTTTGGCATCGCGACCCAAGAGTCAAGTGGTCAAAAACACCATGGAAATGTATAAGCGCACATGGGAGCATTACATACATGTTCTCACCGAAGCAGTGGATGACATCACCAGCATTGACGACTTCCTGGCTGTGTCTGGTACGTTTTTGGTCTTCTAATTCATGCACATAGTATTGTCAACCTTAATTTTTATAGTTACCTGTGTGTATGCGTTCATATGTACCTGCACATGCCATGGTACATATGTAGAGTTCAGATGATAACTTTCTTTTCTCCTTGCACCGTATGTGTTCTAAGATTCAAATTGGAATCATTAGTCATGGTGGAACATGCCTTCACATACCAGGTGCATATCATCAGGTACTGTATGAACTAGGGTAACCATGACTATCATCCATTTGTGCAATATAAAAGATCCTTTATTCTTGAATATCTGGAGGTGGGGTGTGGTTATGCACTAGTATCAGAAGAGTCATTGGTGGTCTATCTGGTATTATGAGTCTCATGCCTGGCAGTCTTTCCAGTTCTTAACTCTCTGTGTGTCTTTAAAAGTTACTCCTGTACATTATTAAAGTGTAACGGGAAGCAGGGGTTGGAAGTCTTGAACATTTTTCATCTTTAATCAATTCACAGGTCTCAATACTTAAAATTCCTAGTGGCATAAAAATTATACATGAAGTTCTTGATTTTACTATACTTGATTTCCAACTAATTTTTACCTTCATTCAGGAAAACAGACACACGTGACAGCCAGAGACAGACATGGAGACAGCTTTTCGGGCCACCATGTGCTGTCACTGAGCATAGATGATTTCTCCATCATGATCTCCATCTCCCTTGCTCATAGTCCCTCTTTCCTCTCTTTGATTGGATTCCCAGAGCTCAGTGGGTGCTTGGGTGTGGATCTCTGTATCTGGTTCCATCATTTACGGGATGAAGGCACTATGATGATAGTCAGGATATTCACCATTCCGATTCCAGGGGAAGGCCAGTTCCATCACCCTCTTCACTATTGCAAGGAATCTTAGTTGGGATCATCCTTGTGGATTCTTGAGAATTTCCTTAGCACCAGGTTTCTCCCTAACCCATAGTGGTTCTCTCTGTCAGGATATCTCTTTCATTGTTCTACCACTCCACCCTTCTATCCTCTTGACCATCCCTTTCCTCATGTTCACATCCCCATCCCCCCTCTTTACTACACCCCTTCACCCCAGTTTGCCTAGGAGATCTCATCTAATTTCACTTCCCAGATCAATCCATGTGTCCTTCTTAGGGTCTTCCTTGTTATCTAGCTCCTCTGGAGTTTTGTACTGTAGCCTGGTTATTCTTTGTTTTACAGCTAATATCCACTTATGAGTGAGTGCATGCCATGTTTATTTTTCTGGGTTACCTCACTCGCAATGGATTTTTTTCTAGTTCCATCCATTTGCCTGCAAATTTCATGATGTCACTGCTTTTGATAGCTGAGTAATACTCCATTGTGTATATGGGAGACAGTGATAAAACTGGGGCTATCTGAGGGGTCCCTGGCAGTAGGACCAGGTTTTATCCCTGGTGAATGAGCTAGCTTGTTGAGACCATTTTCTATGCGTGGGTCTTAATGCAGGGAAGAGAGGTTTGCTCCTGCCTGAACTTAATGAGACAGACTTTGTTGACTCCTCATGGGAGTACATATAAATTGGGAAGAGGGGATGGGGGTGAGCCAAGGAGGAGCTGGGGGGAGGAGGAGGAGCAGTGGAAGAACTGTGGTTGGAATGTAAAGTGAAATTAAAAATATTTTTTAAAAGGTTAAAATGTAAAACAATCAACTAAAAAAAATAGAAATGCCTAGAAGGAGTTTTTACTAGCAGCAGTACACAGAGTCTAAAAAGTCCCTGAGCTTAGTCCTTTTCATAATTCAACCTTTGTGGATGCTCACTTACCATGTAAACAAAATGATAATTTCATTAGCAAAAGGAGACAAAGGAAGAAGAGAAAAGGGTAAGTGGTTGTTGAACAAATGATCAAACAAGTTTACTCAGAACACTCTAGAGTTTCTACAGAAGTGGTTTGGTATTTGTTAAGTGTGTGTGCCTTGATTTCACCTGGACTCCAGTGATTCTTGTAGCATTCAATTCATGTCTCCATCATTGATATCCCTGGTTGAAATGGGGGAAAAGAATATAGCTGGTTTTATATATGTTCTCTTAGCACAAGCTGGAAGTAGGAGGTCTCAGGCTAAGTGATAGATGGATCTGTGCTTTCAGATGACCGGTTGTGCTTTATGGAGGTTAAACATTGGCAGTTATGCTCAGGCAGGTGTTTTCAAGACAGACTTCTTAGAATTTGCTGGTGTGTTCAGCAGTGAGAACCCTCCCTAATGCTCTTTTAATATATGTGTTTGCATTCAGACTCTAATTTATCTACTTATCAAGTAGATGATTAATAAACGGTCCCTAAAGCCTAAAATAAGACCAGGATTCTAAATTTTAAGGGAATTTATGTGGCATCTTCCAGCATATCAGGGACTGTGCTATTTATAAACAGAGGACGAAAGAAGATGAAATTTTAGAAACTCTTTTATTTCTAGACTCTCCTATCATCCAAAAATTTAATAATAGGATATTAGTTATCCATGTAGGAGAACCAACTGTCAATAGAAACGTTGTGGAAGGATAACTTGCAAGAGAGCTAAGACGTTGTGATTATTGGGAAGAATGAGATGCAAGAGGAACTGGGGAGCTAACTGAGGGGAGTCTACAGGCTTCTGAAACAGGCTCCACTTATTAACAAAACATGGCTGTTTCTTTATTGCATGTTGACTTAGGAACAGTATCAGAATGAATTTGAAGATCTCCTTGATCTCATGTTTACATAGCTCCTAAGCATGTCCAGTTTTATCCATACTCAATTCTATTTCTTCATTTCAAGTCTCCACCCCTTACTTGTCCTTAGAAGTCTCAGCTATGCATTTACAAAGCAAACTGAATTTTAAAATTCAGTGTCAACATTAATTTTTCACTGTCTATAGCTTATCCGTTTGTTAGATGTGTTAAGTTCTGGAATTAATGGTTTGAAAAATTTTTATACTAAGAAAAGTAACATTTCTCATTAATCATCTCAGAACCCTGTGGCCCTGATACAGCAAAGGAAAGATAAGTCATCAAAAATGAACTGAAAACAGTCTTTTTGTTTATGACATCATTATTGTCATGACCTTTGGCTTTTATAAAGTTGCAATCTGAATCATCTGACAAAGAAAAAATAAAATAAATAAATCGTTCCATGTCTCTTCATAAATTAATGCCAAATAATCACATTATGTTAGCTAAATCAAAATATTGAATTATTTGCATATAAAACACTCCTAAATCTGAGTGTAGTGTTTGGGAAGTAGGGATACATCAAAGTGAAACTTTTGTTGATTAAAGATGTTAAATGCTTCAATATAGATATTTCTGAAATAGATGAACTTTTAAAATCATAATCCACAAAGCCCTAAAAGGGACCTCTATATCCCACTCCACCTCCTCCTAGACTCAGAGAACAGTGCCGAAGAATGGGCAGAAAATCTGTAAGATCCAGGTGGGTGTAGGGAAGCAGTGCCTTTTGGATACTACACTTATGAACTCAAAGAGGCTGTGACAGGATCCACAAGACCTGCATACCGTCAAGTCAGTCAGAAGTCCCAGCGTGTGGGTGGTGAGCACACATTTCTTACACTAGCTAAGGAGCTGTTGGCAGTTGATAGCTGCTGGGAAAGAAAGAATCTGTGTTCTTTAAGGGTGTGTCCCCTTGTAGACTGATGTTGATGTCCCCTGGTAGGTAAATTACACTAACATTGATGGCCACATATCCAAGAGCATTTGAGCAGCATGAATTAGACTTGATGAGTTTGAAGGCATTGAGGATACAAAGTTGGGTAGGTAAAGAAGGGATTGCAGATGGTAAAGAGTTTGAGGAAGATAGTGAATATGATCAAAATACATTGTATAAAATTCTACTATATGCATATATGAGCAAAACAAAAGAGAATTAATATAGACAAAAGTGAGATGAATTTTTACTGTGTATAAGGAAGTCTTTGGAATGGAAGAGGAAAGAAAAGCCACAAAACTCTTATTTCAGAAAACTCACAATGTAATATGCATATCTCCCCAAAGTAATAAAATCATTGAAACAAAAGCTTATACAAGTAACACTGTTACAATGTCAGGATACTGGGGGAAATGTTTAAAAGTCAGCTGTTTATAGAATTGTTGACATACATCTTGAAAAACTGGGAAAAAACACCAATTAAGAGAATCTGTGACAGGGCCTATTTGGTTTGAGAGAGGAATGGGATCTATCTGTATATTTAGAGCCTTGAACTTTGAAAAAATTGTTTTAATTTTTTAGATTAAAATTATATTTCTATTATTTTCTTCTTTATTTCTCCTTCTAAGTCCTCCCATATACCACTCCTTGTTCTTTTTCAAATCCAAGGCCTCTTATTTCTTTAATTCTTATGTGAGTATGTGTGTGTTCTTAAATATGCTCAATCTGTATAATGTTACTTGTATGCATGTTTCAGGACTGGCCCTTTGGTATTGAATAACCAATAATATCCTCTTCCCAGGGGAAGATTATTTCTCCCCCTCTCAACAATCCTTTTACTCCATGCAGTTCTTTGTGTATGATTAAGGCATGGGATTTCTGGCATTCACTTTGGAGTGTTTATTGTTATTGTCTATGCTCAGCTCATCTTTAGGCAGTCATATTCTTGAGACTTTATGGGTACGCACTTGACATTATGCCATGACACAATCTCACACGGATGACAAGATTCTCTGACTATAAGGATCTTTCTTGCTCAGCTTCTGAAATGTTACTCAATCCTTGTAGGTGCAGGAATTGTTTTGTAGATGTATCCCTGAGACTGTGACCCTTCACTCAGCCTTCTTCTTGGTTGTGGCCTTGCAAAGAGATATCTCCTTGATGAAGTATGAGGACTACATGTATCCAAGAATAAAAGGTCCTCCAAGACCTACAACTTCACTAGTGCTGTGTGGTTGGCTAGTTTTCTAGGACTAGGCATGGTTTCCCTCTTGTTCAGTGGTTATTAAGTCCAACTAGAGAGCTGTTGGGTCCAACCAAGGTATGTGAAACACTACTGCGTTCTTATGTTTACAATGTCATGTTGGTCTTAGGTTTCATAAGCATCATACCTAGGTGTTACTGTTGGTTGTTCCCCCCTCTGAATTTTCAGTGCAAAATTTGAAAGCCAGAAAAGCCTAGAACAATGCACTCAATATCCTAAAAGACCATGATGTGCAGCCTAGACTAATATACCAGGCAAAACTAATACCACCATAGCTGAAGGACAAAGAAAATCTTTCCAGGATGTGAACACCATAAAAGTATTATCCAATCAACCAAGCATGAAGAAAATACAGGAAGTAATATATCGGGCTGAAGAGAGTAATGAACATAGCCATGAGATCATCGAATTTTGAAAGAACAAAATGCCACCCACACAGTTCTCAGCGGTCAAAGGGAAGCAACCTAACATAACACAAGATGTCAAAAATCTTATGTATGGATGGGTATACCTTACTTTTTTCTCCTACTATATCTGAAAAGTTAAAGAACATGACTGGCACATTAAACTGCAATAATCAGAAGGTAAGGGTCACCTTGCTGAAGATTTCATATGTTAGACTGAATAAACCAGGTCTCCATATACTAAGAACAGAAACTCTTCTTAGAGTCCAGAGATGACTTAGACCCAGAATCTTCTATAACACTCCAATCTGAAAACCGCCTTGTCATGGTTACTTTTGACCTATTTGAATGCTGAGCTAATATTTTCATGTGGTCATATATCTCTCTTCAATCATTAAGAGCTGTTCAGAAACCTTATGCATCAATTTACATAAGTCAATGTATAAGACAGGAGAGAATGCATGTATTAAAAATGATGGACTAGGCTCCACAAAAGCCATCCATTATTCCTTTATTAGTAATTATGTTTGAATTACTGCTTGTACTTACATGACTGAAAAGCACCTCAGCATGTGAACTGGAATTTTTCACACATAATTCCAACAAGATGCACTCTCTGGAATGAAACAATAGAGATATGACAAGATTCTAGCTAGGGTATTATGCATCTATCTGTAGGCAGCCACAATTGGAACTCCTTTTTTGCCTTTGTCAAAATCAATTTGATGAGCATTTTGCCTGCCACTTTAAGGTGGGTGGGAACAATCATCAACAGTCTTAAGTGCACAAAGGGTTGGGTGGTAGACTTGTGTAACAACATGACAGATAATCCCTCAATTCTTCAATGCACCAGCTTTGTACTTAAAAAATCTATACATGAAAAACTACATTTTGTAAAACATTTCTTTGAGGATGTTTTACAAAACTTTGCATTCCTTATTAATAAGGAATAATAACTGGTTGTTTCACATAATATAGTATTATGATGCACAACAACCACTTATATTAACAAAGGCTTCCACCAAACCAAATGAAAATCAACCTTATACTTTCATTTGTATTTACTGATGTCGGAATGTAGTCTCAATTTTAAGGTCATGTATTTTTTATCATATATAATTTAATCAGTATAACTCACACGATACAAGTATTTATATAGGGAGTCCTGCAAGACATCTTAGAGATTAGATGGAAGCAAAAAGTGGTAAATCCTTCCTTGACACACAAAATTGCATAGCTCAGCGAGATTCCAGGACATTTTTCCTAGGCATTGAAGTACAACCAAATATGAATGAAAGCCTTAACCTGCTTTTTTTTTCTTCAAAAGTCCTCCCAGGAGTTGGAATTCATCATGAGAGTGCATGTACAAGATCAGAAAAGCACAAACCATGTGTCTGGGCTTGCAAGATAACCTTTATCATAGATTTATGGACTTTGAGAGATTTGGGGGCATTTTAAAAAGTAAATTATTTCTTATGTTGAAGAATGATTAATAAAAACTCAGGGTCAGAAATTGGGGTTCAACCTGAAGATCTGAAAAGCAAAACAGCCAGCCACTGGCTCGTACCTTATCCTCAGTCTGAAATTGCGATCCTGCCTCCTGAAATCTCAGAATAAGACTGTGTCTGAGAGCTGTCTCACCCTGTCTTATATTCCTCTATAGGGTTGGTAGTAAAGGCATACAACACTGGGATTAAAGGCATGCACCATCTGATTTCTATGGCAACTGGTGTGGCTTCTGGATTAAAAGTGCATGGCATTGTGGCTACTGGGATTAAAAGTGTATGTTACCATAACCAAGTCTATGAGGCTGATCAGTAGGACTGTTTTATTCTAAGATCTTTAGCCAGTCTTTATTTATTAAAATGCAATTGAAATGTCACTACATTATGTGTGTATTTATTAACTTAAGTGGATATCAGGATGCAACTCACCACTTCTAGAGTTGGTTCTCTCTTTCTACCATATGGGCCTGGGATTGAACTGAGATTATCAGGCTTGCCACCATTACCTGATGAACTATCTTGTCAACTCAGTTCCCAGAGAACTTTAACCAGTTAAACATCTGCTTATAGACTGACTCTAGATCCTATATTATGAAGAATCCACAGTGTACTTTAGAAATGAAGCTAATGGGGCTGGAGAGATGGCTCAGTAGATAAGGACACTAGCTGTTCTTTCAGAGGTCTTGAGTTCAATTCCCAGCAACCACATGTGGCTCACAACCATCTATCATGAGATATGACCCATATACATGAAATACATAAGTAAATATTTTAAAGGGAAATGAAGGTAAAAAGTGAGTTTTCTAAGAACTCTGATTGTAAAATCAGATGTTGATGGGGATTTCTGGAGTGTGGAAGGATTGAGAGAATGTCGAGTTGGGTATAGAATACAGAATTTCATGTGCATAGGAAGAATTGAGAGATCTATTATAGGATAAATATGACTAAGTTATTAACAATGCTTTCCGTGATTTAAAATTATTGACAGTCTGACTACAGGACAAGGCCAGTTTAGGCACCATCTCCTCTATTGCTTAGGGTCTTAGGTGGGGTCATCCTCATGGATTCCTGGGAATTTCTCTAGAGCCAAGTTTCTTGTTAGATCCATAATGGCTCCCTCAATCAAGATAATTCTTTCCTTGCTCTCATCTCTGTCCTTCCTCCATCTCAACTTCAAATTCTCCTCCCCCTCCCCTTCTTCCCTAATTTCCCCTTCCATCCTCCCTTCCCCCCCCACCTCCATGTTACAATTTTGTCAGGTGATCTTGTCTATTTTGGCTTTCCAGGTGATCTATATATGTTTTTCTTAGGGTTCACCTTGTTACTTAGTTTCTCTAGGATCATGAACTAGAGGCTCAACATCCTTTGTTTATAGCTAGTATACACTTATGAGTGAGTACATATCATATTCATCTTTTTGAATCTGGTTTACCTCACTTGGAATTGTGTTTTCTAGCTTTACCCATTTGCATGCAAATTTAAAGATTTCGTTGCTTTTTTTCATTTTTTATTAAATTTAAAAGAAAAATTTACATTTACTCCCCTTGTCCCAAGCCCCCCCCACTTCCCCCCTACCTCACCACCCTCCCCCTGCTTTCTTAAGATGGGTCAGGATACCCTGCCCTATGGGAAGCCCAAGACCCTCCCCTCTCCATCTCGGTCTAAGAAGGTGTGCATCCATACAAAATAGGTTCCCGAAAAGCCAATACATGCAGAAGAGATAGATAGGTCCCTGTGCCATTATCATTGGCTTCTCAGTCAGTCCCCATTGGCAGGCACATTCAGAGAGTCCGGTTTGGTCATATGCTCATTCAGTCCTGGTCCAGCTGGATTTGTGAGCTCCCAATAGATAAAGCACACTGTCTCAGTTGGTGGGCCAGTCCCGCATGGGCCAGACTTCCTTGCTCATCTTCTCCCTCCTTCTGCTCTTCCACTGGACCTTGGTAGCTCAGTCCCTTGCTCTGATGTGAATGTGGGTCTCTGGCTCTATCTCCATCCATCATGCGAAATTTCTATGGTGACGATCAAGACATTCAACAATGTAACCATGGGACAAGGTCAGTTCAGGCACCCCCTCCTCTGCTGCCCAACTACCTAGCTGGGGACATCCCTGGGAACACCTGAGATCCCCTCTAGAGACAAGTCTCTTGCCAATCCCAAAATGACTCCCTTAATGTAGATATCTTATTCCCTTCTCCAATATCTACCCTTCCTCTATCTCCACCCTCCACCACCCCCAGGCTCTCCCCAGTTCTTCACCACCTCCTTTTCACCTACCCCTTGCTTCCGACTTCCAAAATATATATATATGTTTTTCTTTGGGTTCACCATACTATTTGGTTTCTCTAGGCTTGTGAGCTATAAGCTTAATGTCCTTTGTTAAGTGAGTACATACCATACTCATCTTTTCCAGCTTGGGATATCTCACTAAGGATGGAGTTTTCTATTTCCATCCATTTGCATGCAAAATTCAGGATGTCATTGTTTTTTACTGCTGAGTAGTATTCTAATATGTATATATATTCCACACTTTCTGGATCCATTCTTCCATTAAGGAGCACCTAGGTTTTTTCCAGGTTCTGGCTATTACAAATAATGCTGCTATGAACATAGTAGCACAAATGCTTTTGTAGTATAGTTGGGCATCTCTTGGGTATATTCCCAAGAGTGGTATTGCTGGATCTTGAGGTAGGTTGATTCTCAGTTTCTTGAGAAACCACCACACTGATTTCCAAAGCGGATGCACAAGTTTGCATTCCCACCAGCAATGGAGTAGTGTTCCACTTACTCCACAACCTCTCCAGCATAGGTTATAATTGGTATTTTTGATTTTAGCCATTCTGCCAGGTGTAAGATGGTATCTCAAAGTCATTTTGATTTGCATTTCCCTTATCGCTAAGGAAGTTGAACATGACCTTAAGTATCTTTTGGCCATTCGAACTTCTTCTGTTGAGAATTCTCTGTTCAGATCATTACCCCATTTTTTAATTGGGTAATTTAGAATTTTTATGTCCAGTTTCTTGAGTTCTTTGTCTATTTTGGAGATCAGGCCTTTGTCTGATGTGGGGTTAGTGAAGGTCTTCTCCCATTCAGTGGGATGCCTTTTTGTCTTAATGACTGTGTCCCTTGGTTTACAGACGCTTCTCAGTTTCAGGAGGTCCCATTTATTCATTGTTGCTCTTATTGTCTGTGCCACTGGGGCTTTACATAGGAAGAGGTCTCCTGTGCCCATGTATTGCAGGCTATTTCCTACTTTCTCTTCTATGAGGTTCATTGTGGTCAGATTTATATTGAGGTCTTGAATACATTTGGACTTAAGTTTTGTGCATGGTGATAGATAAGGATCAATTTTCATTATCCTTTCCATCATAAGCTATTATTGGTGTTTTCGATCTGAAATATCACCATAGAACCTTCTTCCAGCAACTAATGGAAACAGAGGCAGAGAACTGCATTGGAGATCCTGACTGAGCTCCCAAAGTCCAGCGGAAGAGTGGGAGAAGTGAGAATATTATCAAAGGGATCAAGACCATGATGGGGATACCCACTGAAGCAAACAGTCTACCAGAGCTAATGGGAGCCCACCAACTCCAGCCAGACTGAGAAGGAACAAGCATAGGTCCAAACTAGTCCCTCTGAATGTGGTTGACAGTTACATGGCTGGGGTAGACTGAGGGGCCACTGGCAGTGGCACCAGGATTTATCTCTAATGCTTTTACTGGCTTTTTGAGAACATATTCTCTTTGGGTGGATACCTTGCTCAGCCTAGATATACTAGGGAGGGCCTTGTACCTTCACCAGGGCAATGTGCTTTACCCTCTCTGTGGAGTGGATGGGGCTGGGGTAGGGAATAAGTAGAGGGAATGGGAGGAGAAGAGGGAGTGGGAACTTGGATCAGTATGTATAATGAAAAAAGAGAGTTTGTTTTCTGTTTAAAAAATGAAAATTTAAAAAACCAATAAAAATTAAAAAAATATTGACAGAGTAGAATTTAGTGTTGTGATCACAAAAAATGTGTGACATAATACATATGTCAGCTTGACTTCATCATTTCATAATATGTACATATTTCAACTCAACATGTGCCATAAGAGAGATAGCTCAAACTTTATGTGTACAATTTAGAAAAATAAACAAAATTGTACCATACTTATCAAATTTCACCACCACAGTTGCTCATAAGTCTGTCATCAAGATGGTAGATTTAATGTTTGAGGGGGATGAGGAATATAGAGAAAACCTAACTAGGTAAGAATTAAGTATAGTTATGTGTGGTTGTCTTGCTCTTCCTTCTGTATGTATGATATTTGGGAAATAAGAAGATCTCTCTAACATTTTAAATCCTCCTTTGACATGGTAATAACTATGTCATTTATTCACTTAATATTTATGAGAAAGTATTTTATGAGAACCTATAGGTAATGGGCTGTTTTAAATTCCTAGAGATTTAACAATCAATACAACAAACAGAAGTTTCTCTGTATTTTTAGAGCCTATGTTAAGATAAGAGTGTTTATTACATACATTTTCAGGCCTTTGTTAAAATTCTATCTAGGTAATAACTGGACAAACTTTCTTTATATTACTTGGTTCTGAGATGAAATTTAAGAGCTGCATTCATAGTGGGGCTTGTTAATGATTGATAATATATTTAGGGGTTACATTTGTAAGTTTTCTCTTATGTTCTCCTTTACCCTCTCTGTTGTTGGGGTTCTCTTTGGACCACTAACCAGCTCTGACATGAAGACTTCTCATTATTAATTATGAAAGCTCAGCCTTTAGCGTGTCCCACTAGCTCTTATAACTTAATTTAAAGTGTTTCTATTTATCTATGTTTTGCCTTAGGCCTTTTCACCATTAATTCTGCATGTCCTACTTTCTTGCTTCCTTCATGTCTATCTGGCTGATTGGACCTGATGGCTCTAGGCATTTCTTTCTCTTAGCAGAAATTCTTCCTCCTCATTACTCTCCATGCCTACAAGACCCACCTATGCCTCCTACCTAGCTATTGGCCATTTATTTTTCTATTAGACCAATCAGGTGTCTTAGGCAGGCAAGGTAAATAAATGCAGCACATTATTGCACACTGAATCTTTATATTCTCTGACATAAACAAATGCAACACATCTTTATATAAACTAATATTCCACAACACCCCTCCTGTTCTATCCTGTGGAATTGGAAGCATACTTGGGTAGAGAGTTTTGTTCTATGAAAGAGAAAGAAGCATCCAGTCTATAGCTTTCAAGGGGAGGCTTCGTCCCTTTTCACCTCACTGCTATCCTCCAGATAACAAAAATAACTGAAGTTATTTTTTGGGAGCCATGCCAGATGTCAAAAATGAAAAGATCTGATGATGCCAATTATTACACAAGATGTATGAAAAGAAGACTCTGCTACACTGGTCTTGGAAATGAAACTTTTATAATTCTCAAGATTGGCTAACCTGCTAATATTTTATACATGGGCTAGTTTTGCCCCAAACCATCCTTGAGGTAGAGTGAAGGAAAATTCTATGAATATTCAGAGGTATTTACATTCATATAATAATTATATTTTCCCATCAGTAGGAGAATGAATGAGAAGCAGCAGACTTAATTGCTGAAAGGATTGATCTTTGGATTATACAAGGACAGACTTTATAGAGCAGTGTGGAGTGGCAAACATTAGAGCAGGATAGACACGAGGCCCTACGTGTACAGCAAACCCCAAGCAGAAGAGTTTCTCTGCCCTGTTGGAGGTGCAGTCAGATGACAAGGAAGAAGAGTTTATGTGGTCTTTATTTTTAAGGTAACATTCTTACTTCTTCTTTGAAGATTTCTTATTTGTTCATGATGAATTGCAACCTTAATTCACCATCAATGTCTTCATCTACATCTCCCTGATACTCTCCAAGCTATTTCCTTCCCAAATCTGTCCTCTTTTTAAATTATTGTTATCATTAATTATTTTTATTTTTATTGTAATTATCACTACCTGCAAGGCCAATTAAAAGTTATATCTATCACAGAGTGGAGCCATATGCTCTCCTGATCCTGAAACGGTCTTAATGTGACTTTACTGTGTCTCCTCTTTGCTATCAATGACAGTCTCTCACTTGGGAGTCAGATGGAGGGACCTATATTAGTGAGAATTCTCCAGAGGAATGCAACTGACAGAATGAATACAGCATGGTCCTAGAATGGCTGTATCACACAGGAGAACCCAAAAATTCTGTAGTTGCTCATTTTATAAAAGCAACTGCCTCAACAGTTCCAGTCTGGCCTTCAGGATTTCTGGAGATCTGTAGGTCTTCAAAGCACAGTGGAAGACTCAAGAAGATGAACATAGTACCAGTAAAGAAAGGGAATAGTGGCAGAGCAGAATGGATGAACTTGCGGACAAGAATGAAGGCAAGGAGGAGAAATGTAATTTTTCATCCTTCAGTTTCCTTTTTCTAGGCTGTTCTGGTGAAGATGCTCCCCACATCTAGGGTAGGTCTCTCACTTCAGATCATCTTAGGAAATCCCTCCCAAATGCATTCAGAAGCTGACATTCAGGTCATTCCTGAATGCAGTCAAGTTGAAAAGCAGGATTGCAAACCACAAAAAGCAAGTCAGAGTGAATTTCTGTAAAATAAATTAATTGCATAAATAAAACTGACTAGAAGTAAACCAGAATGAAGGGCTGGAAAGATGGTTCAGTGGTAAAGAGTGTTAATTGTTCTTGCAGAGGACCCAAGTTTGATTCTAATCATTAACATTGGGCACTTTATAGCTACTTGTAGAGCTGCAGGTCCTCACAGATGTGACACCCCTGCTGTCTTCAGGCACCTACTCTTATGTACACAGATATACACCTATAAATTTCAAAATACAAGTCTGCAAAAAACTCTTACACACACACATATATAAAGAGAGAGAATATATTACCCATTATTATTGAGGCTGATAAATTATTTTCTATACATATTATAATTTCAGCTTCTATTAAACTTTTATAATGGCAAAGTTAAAGTGAGTAAAAATTAAATATAAAGATATAAGGGCAGGTGTCATAGATGGCACTGTGCTGGGACAGAGAGCTCACCTTTGCCATATAGTGAGTGCAAGTCATCATAGACTACATAAAACCCAGTCTCACAACTGAAAACAAACATAAAAAAGGTGAATAAGTAAATAAATTAGTAAGTAAATAAATAGAAAGTCAAAATAAAACAGGAAATCAAATATTATCCATATATAGAGAGGGATTTTGAATATATAAAGTACATAAAATATCAATAAATATACAATCAATATATAATATATTATATATTATATAATCAATATATAGTATATTGATTTTTTTCAATCAGAGTATCTCTGTTTAACAACCATGGCTGTACAGGAATTTGCACTTTTAGACCTAGCTGGCCTTGAGCTTACAGAGATCCACCTTTCTCTGCCTCCCAGGTTCTGTGATTAAAATCCTATGCTGCCATTGCCCAGCAGAAAAATACTTTTTAAAGGTTAAAATTCAAACTTTTGTTACTCACAGAGTCATAATTGTAGACTAGTATTTAGTGAGAAATTATACCCTTTTTACACTCTTATTTGGTGGATAAAGATAAAAAAGAATAGATTTCTTTAAAACATTATTTTAAAAGTTTTAATTTTTAATAAAATATTTATGTGTATAAACATAAACAATGCAGACCTCCTGTGCCAGGTCACTGAATTTCAGTTCTCCTCATGCTTCTTGTTCTGGGCATGATTGACATCCTCTGTTTCCTTTTCACAGGTAAATTTTACAATTTACCCTCTAAGATTTTGATTAAAGCTTTTTCTCTTGATAAACAGATTTACAAGAAACACATCGTTCTCTTGTTAGATTAGAAATAGAGATTATCAAAATAATCAGAATCACCCCCAGATTGAAAATATGCCCACTTCAGGATATGTAAACCCAAATCGAAGCTGACAGCGTTCTCTGAGAAGCAGAGGAGTCCTAAGTGGTTTCCTTGGCCTCTGAGGGCAGGGTGCTCTAAATCGCAAGCAAAGCAGGAGTGACTGTGTTTGAAACAAACATCTAATTAATACTCTGGGATTCACAAGCCAATCATTTCTTATGTCAATAAACAAATATTACTTTCACACCAGAGATGCTGTGGTAAGTGGGGACCAGTGACTTACACACATGGGTTCTACCGTTTAATGAGGAAAACAAGCCTTCAAAAGTCACTTAAAGTGTGAGAAGACCGAGCATGTCAGAAAAGCCATAAAGGTTATCTTTCTATCAATAAAGGAATTGTGTGAATCCACTAAATGACACTCACCATCTTCAGTTGTTCCTTGGATTTCTTATCACCCCTGTATTAGGTTTAGCATGTAACTAATTATAAGGACTTACATGGTAACTAAGAGGTAAAATGTAGTCCGAATCCATCACAGGACTCTGTTTTCATGGATTAAACATGTTTAAAAAATAATCTGCTTCTGCAAGAGTTTTAAAAGTTTGTAAATATACAGAATTTTAAAAATATCACTTTATATTCATTTGTATATTGTTTTTCGTTTTTTTTTTAATCATCAAGATTTTATTAAAGGAAATCATTTGGTTTCAGACACAAAGCTTTCCCAATACAGATTGTCAAGTCATGGCTGTAGATTACCCAAATCATAAAGTAGACCATCAGTGCACTGAATGCCTTCAAATATTCAATATTTAATTGTAATAAATGTTTTTTAAAATATTTGGTGGCCCCATGGCAACTGATACACAGTTGTCATATCTTTTAAGTGGTTTATTCAACTTGAGGATGTAAGTAGAATTCATTTTTGTAGACAGTTTACAATACTGTATATGGGGAATTGTTATTAAAGAAAAAAATACCTGCCTTTTTATATACCAGGTTGCTCAATATTCTATAATAACAATGCTACATTTCTATGCAATCAATGTCTGCTTCATGCTTGCATTACCTGTATGACAGTGATTCTATGTGCTCTAACAAATTGCATATAAATGCTTTTACAACAGAATTCATGGCAAATTCAGTGAGACGGAAATAGCCTCTGACGTGTGATGTGGGA
>JAQHUG010000080.1:6423625-6448634 GCA_028555095.1 Dicrostonyx torquatus
TCACCACGTGGTGACTTACAGACTTTTATAATGGGTTAGTTTATGAGGTGAGTGCTAGCCGGGAAAAGGCTAGTGATAATAAGCCAGGCAGAGTTTAAATGAATACTGTTCTCATGTTCTCATTTCAGGCATAAGCAAGCAACCAGCAGCTGAGCAGGCCGGCAGCTGGGGGCTTGGGAGCCAAGCGCTGGGAACCTACAACCCACACCTCTCCCCCTTATTACAACAGACGTGGCCCTTCTTAAACTTAGTCATGTATTATAGTCCTTACATATTCTATAAGGCATTTCTTGACCATTGATTTCTACTCTAACAACATATTCAATTCTTTTTTCAAAAGCTACTAAACAAATGGTTAAAAGTGGTTTAAAATATCAAGTCAATTAACTTTACAGTTTTATGGAGAATATGCAAAGGCTTTAAAAAATTAAAGCCCATTATGAATGCCTGGTATCCATTTATGTTTATGCTTCTAACAGTAATTCCTCAGCAGGGGTACACACCTGTGTGTGTATTTTTCCTTTGTATTTCTTGCCTTTGTGCATTTAAAAAAATTCTGCTTATCTTAAGAAGTGTAACCACTAATTTATGTCATATCAGTGTTTCCAAGACATTCAGTAGCACTACAGATTCTTCCTTATTTCATGTTAATCGGACCAACTAAACAAAGAGATAGGGTCCAAATGGGGGCTAGTTTTCTCTTCCTTCCTTCCTTCCTTTCTTCCTTCCTTCCTTCCTTCCTTCCTTCCTTCCTTCCTTCCTTCCTTCCTTCCTTTCTTTCTGTTTATTTGCTGGAACATGCTCTGTTGAGCAGGCTGGCCTTGAATTCACAGGGATCAACCCACCTTACAAATAGAGTAGACTGAGCATTTTCAATTATGATTAATATATCTAGGCACAGAGAATTTCTCAATGGATCGAACTCTATATGATAGCAAGTATCATTAGCAGCATTATTATTTCCACTTGGAATCTAGACTGGCATTTTAATTTGTTGCTCTTTCAGTTGTTGAGTCAAATAATTAACAAAATGTCAAATCATTTCCTCTATGAATCTTTGGTTTCCCATATGCATAGAGCAGGATAATTTAGTATGATTAGTGTGAGACAGAAAAACATACTCTAAATATAGGCTGAACAATGATTTGTTTGGCAAAGTGAGATTTCCTTTAACCTTTTTTACTAAATGTAATAAGCTTCTGGAAGAACACTTAATTGACAGGGTGAAGGCAGTAGGACCACCTAAAACACCAGATTGATGACAAAGGAAGTCTGAGAAGGAGAAGCCATGGGCTATTGTGACTCTGCAGGTTATCAGATCCCGTCTCACTGTGATTCTGTATACATCAATTCTGCAGACGATTTGCAAACGCATTAACTGAGTCCATTTTATGCAAATAAGCTCATTTCCAAAGGAATCACCTCCAATAGTGTTCTAGAACAGACTTGGATTTCACTCCAGCTACCCAACTTGGGCTCTTTGAAAAAGCAGACAGTTTTTTAACATAAGCATTCAAGACAGACTGCAAAATTTAAGTCTAGCTATGCAAAGTGATTTTCTTGTTGGTATAGTATTGCTTCCAAATCAAGGTCTCCTCCAGCTCTGTAATTGCGTGAAATAATCACTCTGTGCCTTTCACCAATGTAGAATATGAACCTCATTTCCTAAGTTTTTTTTGCCCAGATCTTTATTTCCTAATGTAAAATCTGATGTGTTTTAAATTTGATTTTGTAATTCACTGAACTTAATTTTTTCTGCTTAATTAGGCACTAACAAGTAATGCAATATGTGATTTATATCTCTCAGGCACTTTATGACATGAACCTATACAATTTTCATGATAGCAGAGGGGGAAACTTGAATGCTCTTAAGAAAAAAAAAATAGGAATTAAATGAAAACCATGTCCTTTAACCACACTTTTAATTCACTCTGACCAAGCACTACTAAACTGTCATTTTTAAGTAGTAAGAATTCCTTTTTTGATAGTCAGAGACGGGCATATAAGGTCTCATCAAGAAGCTTATGATCACTGTGATTTTCTTATGGCTCAGCGTTTGTCCCCTTAAAAAATCTAAAAAAAGTATTTCTGCTGGGTATTATTTTCCGTATTTTTTATGTTAATTAAAATAGAAATAATAAAAAGATTGTTTTAATATCAATAATTGTATTTATTTATCGAACAGAACTAAGAATGATACATTTGGGAGTTAACTGTAGGTCGCTAATAAAATGTCACTTTTTGCCTCTTTTTTTCACTCAGATAGTGATCATTTATTTTAGGACAGAATTTAAAACACTGTCATATCATATAAATTTGGGAGCTGGTCCTCAGAATCAGCTGAGCATGGTCTTCTGATCTATAGCTTGTCGGCAAGAATAATCCAGTTGCTATCAGACTTTTATTATCCATGTCTTCTTTTGCTTTATGATTGGTACAATTCCAACTCGGGCTCTTTTCTCTTTCTTTTGAAATATATCCACAAGGACAAATGATGTGTTGGAGGATAGAGACTTGTTTAGTTTGTGCTGGTTTTGGCTTGAGATATAGTTCTCAGGGAAATCTAAAAAGCACGAAAGTTCTCTATTGTTCCTTGGCCTTTGTGGTCAGAGAGTAGTGTTTGTATTAAATGTGTAATAAGAGATGCCAATCAGAGTTCGTAACTAAAAGGAAGCAATACCCCTCACAGTATGTCCTTCGATTCCTCTTAACATACTCAACAAAAATACTATTATTATTTACATTCTCTTTTAAGCATTTCTTTTTAACTTTTTTCATTTATTTTACATACTGATCACAGTTCCTCCCTGCCTCTTGCCATTCTCTCACCCCACCTCCCATCCACCCCACCCCATCTATTCCTCCTCCATTCAGAAAGGGACAAGGTTCCCATAGGAGTCAACAAATTGAGGCAGGACCAAGCTCCTTCTCCTGAATCAAGGCCAGGAGAGGCATCCCAGCATGTGACAAAGCTCATACACCAGGGACAGGTTCTGATCCCACTGCTAGGGTTCCAGCCAAGCTGCACACTGTCACCCACATGCCCAGGGCTGAGGTTAGTCTCATGCAGACCCCTGGCTGTCAGTTCAGAGTCTGTGAGCTCCCAGGAGCTCCACTCAACTGTCTCTGTGGGCTCCCCATCCTAATCTGGACCACCACCATCCCCTCCTCATGCAGTCCCTTCTCCCACCTGTCAACTGGACTCCCAGAGCTCAGCCCAGTGCTTGACTGTGGACCTAAGTTACTGGATGAAGGCTCTCTGATCCCAATTAGGGTAGGTACCAATCTGATTACATCAGAAGGCCAGTTCAGGAGCCCTCTGCACTATTGCTAGGAATTTTAGCCGGCATCATTCTTGTGGGTTCCTGGGAGTTTTTCTGGCACCAGTTCTCTCCCTAATCCCAAAATGGCACCCTCGATCAAGATATCTCTTTCATTACTCTCCCTGCTCTATGCTGCCCCCAATTTGACCATCTGGATCCCTCATGTTCTCACCTCCCCAACCCCTCCCCCTGCCACTCAGCCCCAGTTTACCCAAAAGGTCTCATCTATTTTCCCTTCCCGGGGAAATCCATGTGTCTCTCTTTGGTAGGGTCCAAGGCTAAGTGTTTCTATTTTAAGTAATTTATTATTACTGTACTTTTGTGTGTATTTATGTATGTGCTCTCACACACGTGCACATGATGTGTGTGTATGTTTGTATGCAAATGCCATGGGACAGGTAATGGAGATGACAGGGATTTTGGGTAATGAATCCTCCCCTTCAGCCTTTACTTGGGCACCAGGGATGGAACTCAAGTCACCATGGTGGGAGAGCAAGAACCTCTTCCTCTGAGCCATCTTGCTGACCCTAAACCTTTCTTATCTGATCATTTTCCATGAACCTTTATAACTCTTTACCCTAATTTTATGTATTTCTGTGTTATCATGCTTATGTTTGTATTTTTTCTCAGTATTTTTTTTTAAATTTTGTATAGGTAGGAATTTTTAATCATTTAAAATGTTTCTTAAAATTTAGTTATTATGTACTAAAACTCAGTGACTTAGAATAGGACTAACCTTCAGTGCTTGAGAATATTACTCTATTTATAGAAGGAATTTTTTAAGAAATTAATTAAACCAAGATCAATAGGAAGAGTCTTCATCTAATGTGAGCAGTGTCCTATGGAAGAGGGAATTAGGATTCTGAAACACTCAACAAAGTATAAATGAGGATGCGAGTTAGAGGAACATCTTTAGATTATGACTGAACAGCCTCAGTAAAACTTAAAGCTATTAATGTTTTATTTTTGTCATACACACACATATATGTTTTTATTGAGCTCTACATTTTTGTCTGCTCCCTCTCTTCCTCCCATCTCCCCATCTATCACCTTCTCATGATTCCCCTCGCTCACAATTTACTCAGGAGATCTTGTCCTATTCACCTTACTTTGTAGATCCATTTATGTTTCTCTTAGCATCCTCTTGGTTGTCTAGGTTCTCTGGAGTTGTGTTCTGTACACTGGATTTTCTTTGTTTTATGTCTAAAAGTCACTTATGAGTGAGTACATATTATATTTGTCTTTCTGGGTCTGGGTTACCTCAATTTTTTAAATCTAGATTCACCCTTTTAGCTGCAAATTTAAAGATGCCATTATTATTATTATTTATTATTATTATTATTATTATTATTATTATTATTATTATCCACTGCGTAGTACTCCACTGTGTAAACGTGCCACATATTCTTTTTCCATTCTTCAGTTGAGGGGCATCTAGGTTGTTGGCTTTTGCAAACAATGATACTATGAACATAGTTGAGCACATGTCCTTGTGTTATGATTGAGCATCCTTTGGATATATACCCAAAAGTGCTATTGCTGGGTCTTGAGGTAGATTGTTTCCTAATTTTCTGAGAAATTACCATATTGATTTCCAAAGCAGTGGTATAAGTTTGCACTACCACCAGCAGTGGAGGATTTTTCACTTACCCCACATCCTCTCCAGCATAAGATGCCATCAGTGTTTTTGATTTTGGCCATTCTGACAAGTGTAAGATGGAATGTGGGATAGTAAATGCTAAGCCATTCAGGATATGGATTCCGTGTCTGACTGTCCTAAAACAGAAGTAGATTTCTTCATCTGTGTTTGTTGTCACTCAGTAAAGACCTTGCAGCATCTCAGTAAAGATCACTAAATGTTTCTTATAAAGTTTATTAGATGCCAACTAAAGTATTTTTTCTAAAGTGGAAGGACACAAGACAATCCAGTCTTTGATCTTTTTCAATGAAGAAATAGAAATTAGCCACACTTTAATGGTCTCACCCTCTTCCACTATTGATTATTCAGTTCTCTAAGAGTCCCCTGGCTTGCTTTATTTTGATATGGATTAGATATTAAGACTTATGTATTTGCTTCCTCCTTGTTTGGGTCAGGAGATATAGGCATCATGCCATTTAACCAAATCTAAAACCACTTCCTTACCATCCTTTTTGTAGGTATATTATTTGAACACATAACTTTCTTGGGACATTTTGTTTTATTTTGAACATCATATGGTTATTTCTGAACATCTGACAAGTACTACACTGTCAGCATGTTCTATAAAAACTTGAAAAGTAAAGTATTTTGGGCGAATTGCCATGATTTTCAGTATAGAAATGGTAATACTAAGGTATTCTTTCCTTATGATCTTCATGAAAGGATTCCATTATGCAATCTATGGTATATATTATTTAGATAAATGTCTAATTAACTGAAGGAGGATATGAAAATGATACAAGAAATAATATAAAAATATGATCTCTTTATCCACTTTTCTATCCTGTAAAGTTTCCAGAAAATTGCCTTAGATTGCTGTCATTACTGTCCGATAGAAAGAGTTTCTATAAATGAGCTAAGTTTCTATAAGATGAAATTCTAATATGGTGCTCCTTTTCCCTACACTAAAGCTTATCTGAATTCCCCAATACCATAGATATTTTTGTAGTCTTGTAGCAATGAGGACTATGTAAGCAGTCAGAGCTATGCTGTTGATTAATAATATATTGACCTTTGTATGTTATAGAGCTGTGTCTATAAATATTTAAGATATATGTAAATATTAACTTTGTCATATTCATCAATTTGGTCTGTTTAAGTAAAGGTTATTTATTTACTCTATTATTCTACAAGAAGTTGATTCTAGAATATAGCTGCTAAATTGCTGGGGTGAATAAAACCCCTGAGAGTCAGTGGGTTGCTCAAGGATGTATTTTTCACATGCTGCCTTTTACTCATCAGCCTCGAGTCAATTACTTAACATCTTTTGATTAATTATTTTACAAAATAAGAGTAGTAATTTCTCCATGACAAGATATTCTTTGAGAAAGAAAAACCATGCTGTTTAGCCCAGACCAGTTTTGAACTGATGGCTGAACAGCCTAAGCATCCCCAAGAGCTGGAATTATAGGTACATGTTGTCATGCCAGACTTAGCATCATTTGTAAAATATAATATATAATCTTTATGGAGGTGCATAGCAGAGTAATTATGCCATAGTTCTGTCAGTGATAAATCAGAATCACTTGCAAGTGGATTTCTCAACCTTCACCAATCCTGTATAAACATTGTTTATTAAAAATTTCTTCCCTGGACTTTCTAATCTCTCAGGTATTTACCTTACTTCTTCTCCCACTCTTTGTCTGGTAGTCTTGTGAGACAGAGTGTTGAGACATGTGACTTGTTACATAGGGTCCATTCTTCATTAACGTGAATTGCAAATTTTAGATACAACCTTGTCTATAGTTTTAGAAAAATGGCTAGCTTTAATTTTTATAAAGTGTACATAATATTAGGAACATTGGCTTCTCATAGTCTCTGTAGCACTGTGTAATAAATGGTGTATATATCCTGACTGCAACCTCAGCATGCTTCTTGGTCAGTCGGGAGTTATGACCACTTTTTGGTTGTTTTAAAATTTCTCTCTTTATTTAATATTTGAAAATGCCATTCTCGAAAATCATGGCTTGCAGTTCTCCATGGAAGGAATTATATTCATAGCAGTGGAGGGTTTTCAGCGTGTCCACCCCAGATTTTAATGTACCAGGTGAATGTTCAAAAACACCGACTTTCAAAGAAGCTAAGTGAACAAAGAGATGGAGACTATTACTTCCCTAACATTTGATATGCAAGCTCTGGGAAGAGCAGACAGATGCAGATTTGAGTGGGTTATTTCAGCACCATGGGTCTGGAAAGCTGTTGCCAGCTCTGTCATTACTTTGCCTTTGTGGCTCTTTGGTCTGTCTTTCACTGTGGTTTTGCAATAGACGTGAAAATGACATTATAAAGTTCTTTTGTATAGTACAGCATACTAAATTCTTATTAATTGTAAGAGGAACATGCTTTGGTTAGAACATTAGTTTCCTGTTTCATAATTGTGTCCCCACTGATCTTTTAATTGTTTCACATGAATATATTTTTGCTGCTTGCTTCATTCTTGCCCCTTATTCTTTGTCAATTTGATCTAGTAATTAGTAATATTCTCACTCCATTTCCTATTTCACGAGATACGATCTGTGCTTTTCAGTTCAATTTTCTATGTTCACAGCAGTTTTCAATTTCTTTTTTCAATACAAGTCATGCAAGCTTCTTTTGGTGTCAGAGATGAATAAAGGAAAGGTTGAACCCAACTGCTTATGCTGGACGGGGAGAAACGAGATGACAGATCAATGAGTCACAGAACCATTCAGCTCCTATTTTCTTTCCTCTTTTTCTATCAAGAAGGATGATCTCAAAACTAGATGGGGTAAAAACAAGTTATGGTTACTGTGATGGAGGCACAATTGGTGGTACAATGCCTGACTGTTTTAACTTCCTTCAAGACTCTGGCTAGCCAAATCACATCCCTGAATTCTGCGAGAGTGGGTAGATGTTGATAGAGAATGACTTCTACTCATTTTGTGGAACCATAGGGAACAGAAGTAATGCTTGGAACTGAAGGGAAAATTCTCCTCTGGTTTTCAGAAAGGTGTTGAGGGGCTACAATTCATTGTTAAAGCAAGTCATGGAATTTTAGCAGATTTCCAGAATAAAGGTTTAGAAAATGTTGACCACATGAAGAAGATGAAGACTTCTTTGGAAGCTGCCTTTATATGTTAATCTTCTCTGTTTGCACTATTGCTAAAGAAATAGATGAAGAGAATTTACATAAAATAATGGTATATGGAGATGTCTAAGACATTCCATATTATCCTTATTTCTTTGGGGAAAACAAGAGAAATATAGAAAATCAAGCAGTGCTGATTGAAAAAAATCTATTACTGTTTGGGAAAGAGAAAGTAACATGCTTGATATAACTAGTGACCCATCAACAGGTAAACATATTGTAGTAATGGCATATCAGTAAAGAGATAATATGGATGATCTCTGGAAAATTAATTAGGGAGAATTAAAAATGTATATAAAATTGGCCTTGATAGAAATCACTCTAGTCTAAAGATTATATTAGGGTCGCCCATGGTGGTGTAGTACCACAGTATCAACACCCAAGAAGCTGAGACTAGAGGGTAAATGCCATATTGAATTATATTGGGAGTATCAAGTCACATGGGCTGGACAATAAGAATCTGTCGCAAATAACAACAATAAAATAGCATCTAAAACAGTGAATAAAATGGATATTCACAATAGAATAAAGAGATACTATCTGCATCGCTCATATGCTTATTATATATTTTCTTGGTTATAGTCCCACAATTAAAAACTAAGTGTCCATATTATACTCTATTCTATGTGCTCCCCTGGAATCATAAATAAATATGATTGAGGAAGTTTTCAAGATTATTGCAATCTATCTGGAGGGGATTTCAAAGACAATTTATGAACTATTACTACAGCACTGTATGAACTGGAGAGCAATTCATACAATAATACATTTTGCTTGTATTTGCCACAAGGCCTTGTGACCTATATTTATGTGTTCTTTTCTATACACTAAATAATACATATGAACTTACAGTGGTATTTAGCGCATGTTTGCAGGGTTTTCTGCAGGCAGTGGACAGAACACAGTGGTGTACATGCGAGTGTGCACATGCATATGTGCATGCAATGGACAGATACTGAGTGTACATATGCATGCACTGGAATAGATACTGCATGAGTGTACATATGCATGTATTGAAACAGATACCACATGAGCGTACATTTGCATGCATTGGAACAGATGTTTCTGAGTCTCCAAGAACATGCTGTCTTTCCATAGCTCCTTAATTGTTTCTTTATTTGATTTTGTAAGTTCTTTTCTTAAGTGCTGGCAACATAATACTTGGGGAAATGCACTAGGAACTCTGAAACTAGACAATAGGTCGAGGACAAACAATAAAACCTGCCTGTAGCTTAAAATGAAAAAAATGTTATTTTTCCTTACTTCAATTTGTATTCAATCTGGACCACCAAGTGGTATAAATAGATTAGATGGAGCAGAGAGATCTACCTAGTTGTTCTTTCCAGAAATTTTTCTTGATCTGGAGTCATGGAAAAGAGAACACAGGCACCACACATGTTTCTGATAAATTTTAGTTTGATTGGCTCTAATTTCCTGTTCAATTGCCCGAGTTCACAAGCACAGAAATTTGATCAGGGAACTAACAATGAGAACTTCCATTATCATATTACAGATTTGTTTTGAAAATTACTTTCTCAGTATTAAATAACACATGGTACAGGAATTTACAAAATTTGTTTATTAATACATTTAAAGTTTTGACCTACATAAGATCATAAAATATAAGCTTTTATATTGATTATATCATATTGAAATAATCTTTTTTATGTCCTGAAAAACTATCTTACTTAGTTCAAAGAATATAAGACTTCCAATTTAAGTGAATATGTTCTTGTCTCCTTTTTATTTTTCAATTTTATTTTGAATTTTATTTTGTGAATTTGAAATATATGGCAAACAAATACCTTTGCTGTGAAATATTTAATGAAATATTTTGTAAATCATTATAGCATGGGAAATATTAGAATTTTATTGAAAAGGAATTCTTCTCTCATACAGTACATCCTGCCCACACTGTCCCCTTCCTCCACTTCCAGTCCCTGCTACCTGCTCAGTCCCTCAGATGTACTCCCCTCTGTTTTCTTCTTAGATGACAGCCAGAAAGGACAAAACATAATACAATAAGACAAGGCAAGAATTTTCATATTGAAGCTTGACAAGGCGATCTAATCAGAATAAGAGAGTGCCAAGAACAGGCTTCGGAGTCCCACAAAAACACCAAACTAACAACCACACCATATACTCAGAGAACCTGGTGTAGACCTGTGCAGGCCCTGTTCTTGCTGCTTTAGTCTCTGTGAGCCCATGTGAGCCCTGCTTAGTCAATATGGTGAGCCATGTTCTCCTGGTGTTTTCTATACCCTCTGATTACTAGTCTTTCCTGCCCATTTTCCATTAGGTCCCTGGGTTTTGCAGGTGGTGTAGGGACCAATGGATACCTCCAGTTTTGGCTCTTTCTCTACATAATGTCTATGGGTGGTTTTCTGCACCCACTCACATCTGTCTCTGGAGGATACCTCTCTAGTGATGACTGTACAAGACACCAATCTATTAGTATAGCAGAATATCATCATCATCATCATCATCGTCGTCGTCGTCAGTTGTGTTTGATTATACACTGGATCTCTGGGCTATCAAGTCTCCTGTTCCTAGTCATCCAGACAATATCAAGCATGGACGCCCTTTCATGGCCTGGAACTCAAGTCAAACCAGACATTAGTTTGCCACTTCTGCAAGTTCGGAACCACCACTGCTCCAGCACATCTTGCAGGAAGGATAGACTGGAGGTGGAGGGTTTTGTGGTTGAGTTGGTGTCCATGTTGCTCTTTTCATAGCCTTTAGAGTACCATCTTGAACAAAAGAGAATAGAACCCAATGTAGGCACCAGATTGACCTCTCTGCTTTCAACAAGCTATATATCCCCTCAGCAATCGGGCCCCATGTCTGTTTTCAGAGAGTGACTTTCCGTCTTAGCATCAGTCTGGGATATATAGGGATCTCCACAGGACTCCAACAGACAACAACTAAACCAAATGGACCCTAGTACCACCACTTGGCAGCCTTTCTTGGCTACAAAAGGTGTCCAGTTCAGACTCTGCATCCTTTATTACTCAGAGTCCTCACTAGGGTCACCCTCATAGATTCCAGAAAGTTTCTATTACACTAGGTTTCCACACCACTCCCAGAATGTTCCCCAATACTAGTTCTTTCTCCCTGCCCTCTCTATCTCTATCCCCCACCCTGTTCCTTCCCACTCTGGTCTTACCTGCTCCCAGTTCACCCTCAAAATTTATTCAATTTCCCCTTCCTAGGAAGGTCATTGCGTCCCACTTACAGCTCTGTTCTTTACCTAACCTCTCTGGGTCTGTGGATTGTAGCTTGGTTATCATTTACTTATGGGCTAATCCTCACTTTTAATTGAAAACATACCATATTTGTCTTTCTGTGTCTGGGTTACACCACTCAGGATGATTTTTGCTAGTTCCATCCATTTACCTATAAATTTCATGATGTCATTTTT
This sequence comes from Dicrostonyx torquatus, assembly GCA_028555095.1. Taxonomy (NCBI): domain Eukaryota; kingdom Metazoa; phylum Chordata; class Mammalia; order Rodentia; family Cricetidae; genus Dicrostonyx; species Dicrostonyx torquatus. Next base: position 6,435,175 of record JAQHUG010000080.1, read on the forward strand.
AAAAAACGAAGTAAAACTCCAATGTACCACATTTTCTTTATCAATTCTTTGGTTGAAAGGCATCTAGATTGTTTTCAGTTTTTGGTTATTATGAATGAGCAGCCAAGAACATACTTGTAGCTCTGTATGGAAAGGAGGGAGGAAAGAAGGAAGGGAGAAAGAGGGCCTAGTTTTATTTGTGGACACATGCTTGTGCACATGTATAAACACATAAGGTGTAGGAGGTTTTAATGAGAAATACGTAGCATGGGAGATTTTCTGACTCTTAATACTTTCATCCTCCCCATTAGAATTCTTCTGTCACATCTATTTTCATCATTCACAACCTAAAATCACATAGAAGGCCTTGGTTATGCTGTTTTCATTAAGAAAGTCTGCAATATATTCTCTTGTAATGAGTGTTTTGAAAAGCAAATGACTCTTTTATGAGTTGTCTGTTGGGATGGACTAGCATTGTCTTTGTTATTTCTCATTATGCATAAAGTTAGATCAATAGTTTTGAGCAGCACTTTGATTTTGTAAACACCTTGAGTGGACTCCAAAGCATGACCAATCTCCTTGGCTCGTTAGTGCAGTCTAGACACCTACAGAGGAAACACTTTGATTCAGTGGTTCTATTCATCTTCACAAAGGTCAAATCAAATTGTCCCTATATAAGCCCAAATAATTGATAACTTCCTCTTCAACAGTGAATGGCATTTTTGTTTAGTCTCTATGAGTCATCATCCATTTTTGTCTGTCTGCCTTCCTTCCCTTGGCATACTTGAGACACCATTCTTTTCTAGATCATATATTCCCATATTGTTGTAAAGCTTTTTTAGAATTTCTTAATTCTTTTCCTTTTCCACTATCTTCCCTCCATCTGTTGTGTTACCCACAACCCCAGTTCAGCAGCATCAGTTAATAAACTTGCTCTAGTAGCTCAGATGATCTTCGTGTATGCGTGTCACTTTTACACAATTTATTAAGAGGCTTTGTAAAATAAATATTTTATTTACCTGATGTCTACAACTTAACATCAAATAGTTAAGTTTCAACTGTGCTGTTTAGGTCTGACTGGGTTATGCTATGCTGTGGGACAAACATTTTGTTTCATCATGAATGCCAGTTATTCTACTCAGAAAATATTTGCTACAGCAGAGCTGCTAATGGCTATTATATGTTATTTTATTTCATCAACACCAAAGGCTGTAACTACTCACAAAATATAGGAGATGGTTTTACTGGTGCAGTTCATAGTATTTAAAATTATTATATTATATTAATTTTATATTATATATTATTAATGTAATATATATTGTTTTAATTATAAAATTAATAAAATATTTTTAAAAACTAGTACCAATGATAAAATAGATTATAGTACTAATTACATATTTATATATGGAATGACTAGGATAATGGGAAAGTAGTCCTTGCTAATTTATAATGGCTGCCTAACCTTGATCCCTAAATAATTTTGTGTGCAAGAATATAGAATTTCTATTTTCTGGTTGGTATTCCTAGAGGGAAGAGAATAATTCTTCTGCAATAGCATTATAGTTGTTTCAGTTGACTGCCTTTCATACAAGTTGAGAAATATCTGTGACTTTACAAACTTACAGGATTCATATAAGGATGGTTTGTGGACTATTGTTAGTGGATATTTCTTAATAAGGACCAGAGGAATTGTAGGATTTGGAGGAAACAATTTTACTAGATAATTTTATATTAATGGGAGGAAGTATTCAGATTCATTATAATTATAATATAGTGTCATCTAGCTGCAAACCTTAGTGGCTAGCTGGGCAAGGCTTACTTTTAGTACATGCTAATGGAGGGAAAATGCTGGACAAAGTTCTCAGGTGCAATGACTAAGTTTCTTTTGAACCATACAAGGGTGATACCAATAGACATGATAGAGTGAAAGAGTGCACAGGGAAAGCCCACAAGGCCTCAGCCCTACACAAGGAACTGCAGGAAAGGAAGGAATGTTGAGTGCTGAAAAAATATTCTTCACCATGAATGAGCACACCAATTGGTTATACAATACCAAATGGTCAGCCCTGAAAACATATGTATGAGAAACATTATACAGTATAAACAGGTTAAATTTAGGAATGTGTGTGTGTGTGTGTGTGTGTGTGTGAGAGAGAGAGAGAGAGAGAGAGAGAGAGAGAGAGAGAGAGAGAGAGAGAGAAAGAGAGAGAGGGGAGAGAGAGAGAGAGAGAACAAGAAGAGGTATATGATTCCTAAGGGAGAGAGAGTATGGTCTCTGACTTAACAGCCTGCTTGTGAGAACCTTTCCCTCCTACTTAGTTGCATCACCCTGCCTTGGTATAAGGGTTTGTGCCTAGTCTTTTTGTAAGTTGTCATGCTGTGTTTAATTGAAATTCCTAAGAGGCCTGATCTTTTCTGAAGGGAAATGAGGAGAATTAGATCTTGAGGTGATGTTAGCCAAGAAACTTAGAGGGAGAAGAGGGAGGGGAGGCTGCAGTCAGGATATATTGTATGATATTTATTATATATATAATGTATAATATATATATATATTTGGGGAACTTGCATGGAACCAAACAAGGCCCTCTGAATGTGGGTGACAGTTATGTGACTTGATCTGTTTGGGGAGGGGTCTGGCTGTGGAATCAGGCCTTATCCCAGGTGCATGAACTGAGTTTTTCGAGCCTTTTTTCTATGGTGGGACACCTTGCTCAGCCTTGATACAGGGTGGAGGGACTTGATCTGCCTCAACTTGGTATGCCTGACTTTGCTGACTCCACAAGGGAGGCCTTACCTGCTCTGAGGAGAGGGAGGGGGAGCTGGGGATGGTATATAAAATCAACATAGAAAAATTAAATAAAAGTAAATATTTTTCATGGGATATATCTGTCAATTTGTATAGTGAGCAGTTTTTAATATTATGAATATTTCAATCCATGAGCAATGAGATTATTCTGAGTTGATTTGTATTTCCTTCAAATTTGTCTATTATGTTTCATGGTCTTCAGTATATTATTTCCTAGTTTAATTTTTAATTTGCACATTATTTGGTTTGATATTATGATGGATAAGATTTTTTTCTTATTTTCTATATTATGAATGTTTGAACCTATTTGGCCATATTTATTTTATATCACGAAAATTTCTTGAATTTGTTCATGTGTTTTAACTTTTTTGCAGATGTAAAAATTTGAAAACATTCTGCATTTAAAATATTATATTCAAAATGAAATTAGAGTCTACCTATGTAGTTGATTCTCATTTGTTTTGTTTTACTTGGTTGTTCTCATTAGATTTCCAAGCATGGTGTTACATGAAATTGACAGGTGCTGATCCCTTTGACCTTACAGAAAAATATTCAAGTTTCTGGTTGAAGTGTTGTTTGTAGACTCGCATTTGTAGCCTTTAGTATGGTGAAGTACATTCCTTCTATAATCCATTTCTTCGGTGTTTTTTAACACGACATTTTGTTGGGTTTTATCTAATGATCTTCAGCACACATTGAGACGATCATGTGGTTCTTGCCCATCCTGCCAATATTGTATATCAAATACAGTGACTTGTGTATATCAAGCCATCTTCCATGATTCCAGAGGTGAACCGTAGTTGGTGAGAGTGGGTAGTCCCTTAGCTGTCTGGTTCAATCCATTTTGCTGGTATTTTGTTGAGGATTTTTACCTGTAAGTTCATTAGTGTTATCATCTGGTATTTTTTTTCTTGCAGTATAGACATCTGGTTTTGAGTCCTATTATAGTCGTAAAAGAATTTAAAGGTTTACTTTTTTTCTTTTCTCTCCACCTATCTCTTTTCTCTCTGTGTGTATGTGTGTGTGTGTTTAACCTGTGTAGGTGCATGCATACACAACACAGTGAGCATATAAAGGACAGACAATGACATTTTGGAATCAGTTCACGCCTTCTTCCATTGCATGGGTTCCAGGCATCACACTGGCGTCACCACACTGGCATAGCAGCAATCACATTACCCCCTGAATCATCTTGGAGGCTCTAGAAATTCTTTTCTTCATTTATTTTGTAGTAAGAACTTGAGAAGTATTGATATTGTTTCCTTAAGTATTATAGAATAAATTTATGAGGCCCTCAGAGTCTAGGTTCTGAGTTTCTCTTATTGGGGGAGTTTGATTCATTATTTTAAGTAAATTGAAGCTAATAATGTGTTAGTAACCAGGGCTCAGGGTCCACCTATTATTACACAATGGCTTTGGATTCGAATTGAGTTGAGAGCTCTCCCCATTTCACTCCCTATTTTCGTCTTTCTTAATTTTTGTACTTTTCAAGTTATTATATTGCTTATTAGAAGATGGGACTGCACTGTATCCATCTTTTATATTTATGTTTTATACCTTAATGGTACAGATTTCCAATCTATAATTTAAGGATTTTTTAAGTGTTTCTTTCCCATGTGTTCATTTATTGTCATTATCTATTTTCATTTTTCACTTGAAACTGAAGTTTCTTCCTTGAAAACAACTTTAGAGAAGGTGACCATCTTTGAATCTTTTAAAGAACATATGCCAATGTAGCATTTAGTGTTTAGTCTATCCTTGATCTTAGGTTGGTGACCAGGACGTGTGAAACTGATAAACAGGACAGCAGTATGTCAGTACATAGGAACCCCATGAACCCATCGTTCTCTGACATCCTATGAATTATTTTTATATAATTGTAAAAGATGAACATAAGTGTATAAGGTAAACACAACCAATAAAATAGGAATTTTTGAGGTTATATGTCATTACACTTAACAAGCTCCACTTAAACAGAATAGTACTCAAGTGAGCTACTTTTGTCCTTTGAGAACAATTTTGTCCAAAAGAGAGGTAAAATGAAGTCTATGATTATATGTGTGTCTATATCATAATATATTAAGATATATATCAAAATAATTACAGAAATAACCAAGTTTCTTGGGTGCTTCATTTTTGTAAATGTTGTGTTAGTACCTTGTGTAATATACACTATTTAATTTTTACCATATTTCAAACATCCTTATTTTCAACATTCTTGTGTTGAGGAAAACTATTCATTAAAATATTTTAATTGTATATTGTTTCCTTTTTTATGAGTTTTTATTGAACTCTACATTTTTCTCTGCTCCCTACCCTGCCTCTCTCCTCCCGTTCAACCCTCTCCCAAGGTCCCCATGGTCCCAATTTACTCAGGAGATCTTGTCTTCTTCTACTTCCCATGAAGATTAGATCTATGTATGTCTCTCTTAGAGTCCTCATTGTTGTGTAGGTTCTCTGGGATTGTGAATTGTGGGCTGGTTTTCTTTGCTTTATGTTGAAAAACCACTTTTGAGTGAGTATATGTGATAATTGTCTTTCTGGGTCTGGGTTACCTCAACCAAAATGATGTTTTCTAGCTCCATCCATTTGCCTGCAAAATTTAAGATGTCGTTTTTCTTTCTTTCTTTCTTCTATTTTTTTGTCTTTACCCCAATACATACAAGAACAATCTCAGGGCAAGATGTTGCATGTAAGTTCCTAATTATTGTGCTGCACATCAAGTCAAGGAAAGCACAATTAGACGATTAAGTTTTCATCATGCTACTGTAAGACTTACAACTGTCACTGTTCTGTTTGCTCCAGAAAACACTTCCTTTGCTTGGTCTCTTTTTGCTGACCCCTGTGGTTCCACTTGCTTCTTTGCTTTCCTAGACAGGTCTGGAAAGAAATAGGTCAGTAGTTCCTCCCCTAGGGCACCACACCCTCCATTATTCGCTTGTTGTGCAAGGGAGACTGAGAAGCATGCTTTTGTAGTGTGTTTAAATGTTATTATCCATCCCACTGAGCTATGTTTTCATTTGAATCCAACTAAGCTTTTTATGACCTCTCCTACAATTGACTGAAAACACTATTAGGTCTGCACACATTTGCTGAAGTTATTAAGACTTTGGTATCTATTTTCCTATCCAGAAACTCCCAGACTAGAGCCTTTATGTACTATTTCCAAAAAGCATAATAATATTTGGGTTCATGAATTTGTTAATACACACTTAGCAGAAGAAAGAAAACTGCTCCAAGAAAATTGTTGCTATAAAATCCTAGTAAAAGCATAACATCCCTATTAATTATGCTGTAAGAAGTGCCCAGGCTTTGGTTTCCAACTAAAACTATGAAAGAACGGTGTCATGACAAAAAAAAAAAGTTTGCTTTAAAGTACCAGTAACATACTTGGCAAAGTCTTGGTTGTCAGAGGTGTGACTTGGACAAAGACACACATTCAGTTCACACTGATACATTTGTGCTTTCAAGTTTTGTAAGAATTATCTCCAAACACGATTTTAGCTGGAAAATTCCCTCTATCCTTCCATGCACACTAACACACACACACACACACACATGCAAACACATGCACACATACATTCACACTCATACATATACATACACACACAATCTCACACACACACAGAGGAAGATAGAAAGTAGTATTTTTGTATATGATAATTTATCTTTCACTTTTCATTCCTAGTTGTCATTCTAACATGGAGCTATCAGTATTTGTTATAATGATGTGAGGAGAAAATGAAGTGCAAATTCACAGTAACAATTCATAACTAACATTTCTAGTTGTCCACCTTTGTAACATGATACAGCAACAAAGGAATAAGCTTTGCATTTTGTTTCAGAATATCAAATGCATAAAGCTAACACATGGACTACAGTAGTTAATAAACATATATTTGTGAGATCCTCCTGCCCTTGCCTCCCAAGTGCTGGAATTAAAAGCATGCGCTATGACTGCCTGGTTGTTAATGAATTTTAGAAACTCTAAAACTCATCATTTTCTTTGGAACAATTTATACTTTGCAGGTGCTTTTTATGTCTCATTTGCTCAAATATTTTAGAAACTATTAGTGCTGAATTTCTAGTGAATATTGGCCTTTCACATGTAGGTACTTATAAACACTTGCATATATATACACATATCCATATATTAATAGATGACGATAAACTTTATGGTTTTGATGAAATTTTTTTCTAATTTTCATAATCTTCCTATGTGAACTGTGCATTATTTAAAAGGAATTAAGTTTTCGTAAATTTGTTAGAAGTCAGTTTTATTCATTATTTAGTATCAGATTAAACAGTTCTGACTTGCAGAAATGCTACTTGAATACACTTGAAAATATTTGAGGTATTTTGGTAGCACAGGAATTACTTACCTTACAGTAATTGTGAAATCTCTGAGCAGAAGCCGAGTTCTAACCTTGTATTGGTTTCAATATGGTGTCTATCTGCTGAAAGAATGAACGGGTGCTCAACCAAATGAATGTGTGGTGGTTTGAATAAGAATGATGCCCATAGGCTCATCGTTTGGAATGTTTGGTCATCAGGTAGAGGCCTTACTGGAGAGGGATTAAGAAGCATAGCCTAGCTGAAGGAAGTGTGTCACTGGGTGTGGGCTTTGGGGTTTCAAAAGCCAAAGCCAATCCCAGTGTCTCTCTTTTTCTGCCCCCCTGTGAATCCAGATATAGTACCCTACTTCTGTATGTCAGCCACATCCCACTCATAATGAGAATTCTCTAAACCTCCGAAACTGGAAACAAGACCCGTTAAATGCTTTTGAAAATGAGAGTTGCCATGGTCATGGTGTCTCCTCCCAGCAATAGAACTTTGAACAAGACACAGTGAAATACTGAAGGAGCGAGAGGAAACTATGGAAGGAGACACACTGACACAGAAATCTGCAATTAGTCGGAGCAGGTAGGCACATGAAAATCAGCAAATAAGTAACTTCACTTCTTTTTACAATTTCAAGAAATTATAGACTTCATGTTTGAAGTAAGTAAATCATAGTTAGGAGTTGCTTTATCCCCATGTTGAGAATTGTGATATGAAATTGTCTAGAACTATGAGACACAGGACTAAATGACTTTCTGAAATTGAATTTCTGGGGTCTATTTACTCAAACAAGGAGTAAATAGCTTTAGAAATTAAAACCGCCTCTAAACAGAGATCTTGCTTCCTTGTGGAATTGTTTTCAAAACCAGTTCCAGGGTTAACCTGCCATTTCCAAAACATTAGATTTCAGTTCATTCATTTAATTTGCATAACTTTTGCTAAATTCCTTCTGGTGTACACACACACACACATACATGTGTGTGTATGTATGTGCGTGTGTATGCTTTACTGGTTTTAAATATTCTAACCATGTGCTATAAGTTTTTTCTTGATGATTTCTTGATTAGAATGTACAGAATACATGCTGTATCGGTCTAGTATTTCTAGAGCACATTAACTTCCAATTTGATGTCATTTGAATAGTTTGGAAAAAACAATATGCAAGCTTGGGTGTGGTGATGGTATGAGGGTCTACTTCTGTTCAAGGCTATTTATTCTCAGCCACATAACAAGTTTGAGGGGAATCTGGGATACATTATGTACTGTGTCAAAAAACTTAATGGAGAATTAAATTATAGTTAAATAATATAATAAGCAGGTCTTTCCTGATGTCAAATGTATTTCTTTGTACAAAGTTATCATATGGTATGAGCCTGACATATTTATTTCATTTTATTCAGCATCAAGGAATTTACATTTTACAAATTTGATATTTCTGTGCTTAGTTTGATGATTGTGATTAAGAAATTCTGGCAGAGATATTAAACAAAGTAAAAACAAGTGAACTAATTAACCATTTTAACTTACTGATATACTTAAGATTATAACTATGTCAAATTTCTCAAATTTTATGGCTCCATTTAAAGTATCTCTAGGTAATATTCTAATGTGATTTTCCATTCATGGAAGGTAGTGGGCTTTTTCTAAACTGTTATAGGAGATGTTCAGAATAAAGCATTAACAAGACACACTTGAAAACAAGCTGGAAAAATTTATCCTAGCATTACAATAAGCTTTGGTATATAAGGAAGCAAGACACTAGAATAACAAATTTTACAAACACTGGAAGAGGCTAAAGAGACAATTGCAGTCCCACTTACTAAGGATGGCAGATCACAGTAGCCGTTCATGAGAGACATCTAGGTAAGAGGTAGATTTCATGATTGAAAAACTATGGAAAAATTTTAATGTCATTGCATGCATAAACCCCATTAAACTAGGTATAATGACATAAATCAATAGGGAAATTTGTAAAGTATTACACTACAAAAAGTACTTAATGCTGCATGATTTCAGCCATGTAGAAGATAACCTGATCTCACAGATGTAGCCATCCAACAATTCTAGAAAATTAGGGCAGATTGAAGAGGTTGGTACCTGAGCACAGAAATACAACTAGAAAAGATGAGTAAGTTGTCCAGCTTAGTAATAATGAGAGATGACTTATGTTTAAGCAGCTGTAACTTTAAAAGTCTCTTCATTTTATTTTGGAGCTAATAATCTAGTAGATTATATATTGTTGTGATTTTGGCTAATAACTATGTAGCCTTACGTAGTGTTTTTAAGAATTAGTTTCAATTTTTCTTTTAGGAGATAGTGAAAGATGAGTAAGGATAATCTTGAAGAATCTTAGATTATGTAATATAATTTAAATATGATTTAAAATCATTGTTGCTTGGAAGTTTTGAAGTGACTTTTGATAATCTCTTTGAAAGGATAGCCCTATTTGTACTCAACTTCCTAGAGACTCAAAACATACTGTTTTTGAGATGCAAGAAGAGCTGTGAGAAGTCAATATCAATCTTGGCAAGAAGCATCTTCATCCATTAAATAATCTCACTGGCACCATATTTAAAATTGTTAACACAATACATCCAGAGACAAAGTTTGATATAGACTCCAATATAATAGAATCCACTGAAGGGGTTTTACTAAGTCCTTATACAACTACACAACAGAATGTACTGGAGATGAGTTTATAAATCCATATGGTTCTCTCAAATCATTGTGAATGTGAAGACAATGGAGGGACAGGTTGGTAAGGAACCCAGTTCTAGGAACTATACCAGAGCTGTGGATTCAGTACCTGGTCTAGACTGATAGCTTGTGTCTCTAACTGACCCAGGTGATTCACCATGTCAGGGGTCCTTTTTCGAGAGGTACTTACTGCATTTGAGGTCAAATATCTTGGAGGTCTCACACAGAAACTTGGACCTCTGCTCAAGTCATGAACTTTAACAGAAATTTGAAGAATTCCCTTTTTCCTCTTCAAGATATTTTATTTTTCTGTATCCTAGAATAAGCATGGCTGGAGATAAAAATCACAGTGGAACAGTGACAAACAAATCATGTGGAAAATATGAAAGTCCTAGTTTTGCTTTGATAATTTCTCTGAGAGTTGTAAGAATTATGTTTGTTTGAAAAAGTAAAATATAGATTTACATATAAAACATTGGTTTTTAAATTGTGGCTTGGACATGTTATTATGGTGAAATCAAAGTAATCCTGGCAATGGCAAATTTAAATTATCTTAATTAGCTAAAATGAGTTTAGAATTCCCACAACTTCAGATTAATTGATTTAAAAAAAAATGAAGGCACTCTACTGCATGTGAATTTTCCCAAAGGAACAGTTTTGTGTACTTGAGTCCATTAGGTTGGAAATGCATAATCCCTAAAAAGGCTTCCAGTATAATTAGCATGTACTTGTTATTTTTCTTGATCTTTTTATGCTTGTTTTTATTTTTCTGAAAATTCAGAGTTCAGTGTTGTAAAAGGAAATGTGATCAAATACCAAGTGTGGAATTGTAGTAATTAGAGAGTTGGAAATTAGTTTAAATAGTCTGCATATGCTTGGACAATGTTGCAATATATTGCTCCACAGCAGAAAGTGTCTCTGGAAATGGTCTTCAAGTGTACTTATCTTTGGAAACTCTCCTAAACAAGAATGAAAAATTCTGTCATTCAAATTCCCTGTCATTATTCCAGCCGAACTTTGAGAATAGTATCTAACAGTAGATGATCAAAATTTCAAGATATATGGTAAATGTTGACTTGCGCAAACTATGGGGATCTAATTTTATCAAAATTGTACATTCATTCTTGATACATGCTTGATACTATAAGTTTAAATTTTTGCAACAGAAAATTTTACCTAAATTATTTAATATCCAGATATCCATCCCTCATTCCATCCTCTTTAATCTCTCCCCTGCATATCCCACCACTTGCTGTTCATGTCCCATATCAGGCTCTCTCATTTCTTTCATACCCCCTGAGCCACTTCCGTGTTACATATGTGTTTGTGGGTAATAGGCCATCAAGAAGAACATGGCTAGTATTCCTGGAGCTATTTCTCCTTCCTCTAGCAACAATTAATTGCCAATAGCCAGTAGGAAAGGGACTTATGGGCCCCTCCCACGGTCCTCCTGGGATCCTGACTTGTGTGATCTTATGCATGTCCTGTACATATAGTCCTCTGTTCAGATGTGGACTGTGCTCTTTTGTACCAAGCTCTGTTCTCCAAAGATGTTTACAATCTTCCTCTTTCCCCATGCATGATGATCCCTGAGCCTTACAGGGAGAGGCTGTGACAAAGACATCCCATTTAGAGCCGAGCACTCAACAGCCCCTTATTCTTCGTCCGCTGACTGCTTGTGAGTCTCTTTTAATCTTCATCTCCTATAACAAGAACTTGGGCTGTGAAGGTGGACAGATATACTAATCAATGGATGTAAAGATGACAATTTGGTCATTTCAATGTCTTTTTAACAGAAGAGATTCTCACCTATGCCCAGTGATTTAGCCAGTCATGGAATTTTGGACCACTTAACAGTGCCAGGCATAGATTTTAACACCTGTGTCATGATTACAACAGTGGGCACTTCTTGTCAGAGACCACAAGCTTACAGTGTTCATAACTGGGTAAGACAGTTTTTGATTTCTCTCCTTTGGTGTCTCATACAGTACCATGAAAGATAGTAAGTAGGGATGAATTTCGTGATGCAGAGAAAAGTAAAAGATTATAGATATTGCTAACAACTAACCAATGTTTACTATCCATATGGCAGTCCTGCTAGCTCGGTTCTCTTCACTCTGTTTCCATTAAGATGAGGCTATGTTCTTACTAATGCAGTGTAATTAAAGGGTCTGGGGACACATTTATTATCAAGGCCTTTTAAGATCACAGGTTTTGACAATTTTTGTTCTTATTTTTACTCTTCCCACTCTTCAACTGGACTTTGGGAGCTCAGTCAAGTGCTCCAATGCAGGCCTCTGCCTCTTTTTCCATCAATTGCTGGATGAAGGTTCAATGGTGATATTTAAAATACTCATTAGTTTGACTACAGGGAAAGGCCAGTTCAGGCACCCTCTCCTCTATTGCTTAGGGTCTTAGCTGGGGTCCTCCTTGTGGATTCCTGGGAATTTCTCTAGAGCCATGCAGGATGGTATTTTCTAGTTCTATCCATTTTCATGCAAATTTCAAGATGTCATTGTTTTTACCACTGAGTATTACTCTAATGTCTGAAACAGTTTACGTGAGCTAATGGAAGCTCGCCAACTCCAGCCAGACTGGGAAGGAAAAAAACATAGGTCCAAACTAGTCCCTCTGAATGTGGTTGTCAGTTGTATAGCTGGGACAGACTGAGGGGCCACTGGTAGTGACACCAGGATTCTCTACACTTGTTTGGGAGACAACGGATTAAAGGGTTTCAGCAAGTGTCAAGAACCAGTTCATGAGGCTGACTTTTGGAATCCAAAGGTAGAGAGATAAGATGGAAGCTCCTCATCCTCTGTTTCTGAAACACGCTGTGATGTTACCACTCTCACAGGTCACATCACAACCGAGTTTCCTTTTGCCATCCCAGTCACTGAATTAGATAGCTGTATCTGTAAACGTGTACATGGCATTCTAGGATATTACTATTACTTCAGCAAGCCACATTATAAAGGGAATGGTGTAGCTCTCAAATTAATGTGTTTTAGCCCTATTTTTTTCAATGTGACAAGGAGATCAGCAAAGCCCTAAGAGTGGGGCACTATCAAATCTTTTTGGTCTGCTTGTAAGATAAGGAGGAGAGATCAGTGTTACTCATCCATAGGGAAAAAGCCAATGAGGCTCCAGATAGATGCAGGCATCTTCCAGTCAACGAGAGAGGCTGCAGAAGTAGAACTTGCCATTACATTGACCTCTAACTCCCAACTTATAAAAGTTTGATAAAATAAGAGATGGCTCTTTAAACATATAGTGTTTTATTATGGTATTCTTATCAGAATAGTATAGTGTGATACATAGGATGGAGTGGAGAGTGTAGTTGCCATTTTCTTTGTACCACCAACCAGGTCCCAAATAAAGACACGGGCAGATTTACTATTAATTATGAATGCTCAAACTTAACTTAGGCTTGTCCCCCTTGCTCTTTAATTTGTTGTTGTTTTTACTGCTCTTTACTCTTTGGTCTTTTGGGGGGCCTACCACCCAGCTCCCAAAACATGATACAGAGGCTTAGTATTACTTATAATATGCTTGGCCTTAATTTGGGTTGTTTCTAGCTAGTTTTTCATTACTTAAATTGACCCATCTTTTTTACCTCTGGGAATCTTTCTTCTCTTAC
>JAQHUG010000080.1:6457509-6488820 GCA_028555095.1 Dicrostonyx torquatus
CCATTGTCTCCTATGTCTCCTTCCTTCTTGCACACCTGGCTCCATTGGCTCCTATATCTCCTTCCCTCTTGCACACCTACTGCCATCGTCTCCTATGTCTCCTTCCTTCTTGCATACCTGCTGCCATTGGCTCCTTTATCACTCACTCCCACAGCTTGCCTTCCATTTCTACGAGCTTCCTCCTCTTTGATAAGTCATCAGTCTATGATCATCTCCTCTTCCTGTCTATATATAATCTCAAATTCTCATTGTGCACATTCTTGAAATTCTTTCATTGTCAAGTTTATGTGTTTTTCTGATTTTAGTCACTATTAAAATTCAGGTTTTCCACAAATCCATGTCTCCTCAGTCCTTTCTGCTGCACCATCAATTCACTTTGAAGATATCTGTTCTTGGTTATTTCTAGGGCACTTCCAAAATAGCCTATGGGAAATCAGACTCACTATCTTTCTTCACAAACCACACGCCTCTCATTTTTTGTTCTGTCCACTGTGCTTTCAAACTTATCAAAACTTCACTGAATCAACTTCCCAAAGATCTTTATGATGGGTCCATCTCTTCTCACTGTCGTCCTTGGTAAGACATCATTTTACTTCCTGTAAACTATACTGCCAGCCCCGACTATTCTATCTACATCCACCATTTGCTTAAAAGTCATTGTCCATGGTACAGAATTTTTTCAGCAAAGGGAAACATTGGACTTTCCATTCACAGTCTCTGTCTCATACCTCTGCTAGTCCTTGAATTCTCTGCCTGATACCATCTAACATCGTACTTAATGCTTTTAGGAGAAATAAAACAAATCAAATTTAGCAGTGCATCTAAGGTTCTCCTATTGTAATTTTACTTTTCTTCTTCTTTGTTTCTTTTTTTACACACTGTCTCCTCTGAATTCTCACTAAAGAAACCCATTTGCTTCTATTACACTTTGTGAATTCTCCTACCTTACACTTCCTTCATCTTCTGCTTGTTTCTAAATTATACTCTCACACACACCCTTCAAGCCTCTGTGTATCCTTGAGATTTCAGTCTTTCTTAACTTGCCATGCTAATTAGAGTTCGCCAGATCTATGACTTCAGTTTCCCTTAGGTTCTGAACACAGTAAATGCACAATTTTTTTATTCTCTGATATACAAGTGCTAAAATGGCAGGGAATTTTTGTATTTAATTCACCAGTGGTACATGTGAAGTAGGGTCTTATCAAATATTTGCATGTTTGAATACCATATTTGATTTGTGAATTGAGTGTAGACTTTCATGACTCACTTTTAATCCATATCCACTTTTGTATGTTTCCTTTTAATGAGAGTATGTTTATTTTAGTGTCAGTTACAATAAAATGACATGCATCCAAATAGAGAAATATTAAACTATAATGAAGTTATAATTTCCGTGTAAAATATGTCTATAAAATTAGAAGGAAATTAATCCTTGCTCTTTTTAAGTTGTATTGAAGTATACTAAACAAATATGAATTGTATATATTTGCAGTATATAATAAGAGGCTTTGATATATTTATACATTGCCCAAAACTATGATTAGATATCCTAAATTATTTAGCATTCTACATGTTGTATATATTTAAGGTAAATAAAATCAACAGTACCAAAAAATTTATATAATCCTGTGATTTTTGCAACACTATTCCCAATTGACAAAATTTGGAGTCAATTGAAATGTCCATTATCAGATGAGTGGGTAAAAAAATATGTGGTATATGCAAAGAAGGTTATGTTATTCATAGCCGTAAAATAGTGAAATTCTCTCATTTACAACAATGGATTGTGCCAGAGGACAATATACTAATGGCAATAATCCACAAGTTCACTGAAAAATGCCTGATTCTCCTATATATGGAAGGTAATTTGACCTGAAAGTAAAGGTTTACTAGTCATTTCTAGAGGCTGAGAAGAGGAAATGGATATGATATTGATGTTAGCAGATACCCATTGGCTGGGCTCTACATTGCATGACTGCAGTTTAAAAGTAGCTCATAGATTTACTGTAAAATTGGGAGAGAGAGATGTGAAGGCTCTGAGCACTGGAGGTGGTAGGGCTGTGTAACTACTGATTGGTTCTCATCTACCTACAATATACTACACACAGTCCTTGAGATACACATCATACCGTGTCAACATTATATTCACTGTGTATTATTTTGAGAATAAAATTTAAAAAATCAGTTTAAGAACTAAATCTTATAGGAGGGAGAGTCATTTCTGAATAAAAATTTCACTTAGTTGATTTAGAGAAAAAAAAATCAGTTCTCTTATCATGAGTTTCTCAGAAGCAGTATTTGTTGTATCTCCATCCCATAACAGAGCAGAACTATTCACTGGAGAACTGAGACAAAGGTTAAAATTTCCCAGGGATTTTTTAAAGATCTTTTGCCTATCCATCATACTTTTCCTTACCCATAATTCCCATTGACATCTTAAATGGGAATATTGATAATAAAAATATGAATGATTTCCATTCATATGCCAAATATTTACATTTCACATAGAACATGGCTGCTACTATGCCAGCACTAAGTAACTGTTCTTCCTACTGACCTTGAAACGTGTTTCATGTGCTAATTTGGGACACAATTGGGGGATGGCTGCCCTTTGGTGCAGAATACACGGTTGCTTTGCATTTCTCTGTTATTTCACATTCGGACAGCAAGCTTACTAAAGCCCAAGCTGGACCTCTCCCTCCACCACAGGTTGGGCCTCATCTTCCTAACTCCCTCCTCTCACTGTAGGAGTTTATGTTTGTCATCCGCTTTACTGGGTATAGGTGTGCACAGTTAGAAAGTATAATTGAATATCAGAACTTTTATGACTCAGGAATTAACTTTCATATTAATACTGGCTACATGGTAAATGTTATAAAGTTTTGGAAACAATCTTTTCTCTTTGCTATCCTACCCGTGAAATGGGCTATTTAAAAAGTTTTCCAATTGGGAAGAACTTTTCAACTGTTTCATTTTTAAGTATCAGCAACTCAGAAGGGGAAGCACATGTCACAGCAGCTGGAATTATGATAGGAAATAGCAATCGTTATCCAAAAAACTGTATTACCATCATTCTAGTGCTCAAAATGCAAAGGCATTGGGTGTTTCATTTTGAACTTAAAGTTTATAAATTCATATTTGGAAAGTATTTTGGAAAATAAAGGGCTTTATAGGAAAAGGAATTTTGCTTTTGAATATAAATGCTATTTCACTTTCTTCTGGTACTAATTCCAGACCCAGGGGCTCCTCTCCTGACACTTTCAAGCTTCCTGAAACTTTGGTAGAACTATTAATCATTAAATAATACCTTGGTTTCCTAATAAATAAAAAATATTATCTATCTATTTATATGGATTGCCATGAGAATGAAATGAAAAAAATAAAAAAAAATGTAAGTTTCCAAAATAAAGTGCCTTCTCTCTACACATTAACCAGTTCAGAGTTTCTGTTTTAATTTCCAACTAAGGCAAGAAGAAGTTTCTCTAGTGAGAACAGATCAATGCATGATCAACAAGTATAGAAGTAAATCATTAAGAGTCATTTAAAGTCATTTTATTACTGTTTCTTTTACAGAATAGTAGTAGTAGTAGTAGTAGTAGGTTCTTTCTTAAAGCCCTTGATCTATCTATTCTTAGGTTCTTAGGCTCATTGACAGAGTTAGGTATGTGCTCCATCACATTGAGTGGGCCTTAAATCCAAACAAAAAGTGCTTGGTTACTCCCACAGAATTGGCTTCTGGATGAGGGAATATGAGTTTTTTTTACTTGGTTTATCACCCATCTCTAGGTCAGGGCCAACACCTATGAATAGTTAGCCATCACAAATTGGACTCCATGTTTTGTTTCAAGATCTATACTTATATATCCATCCATCCATCCATCCATCCATCTATCTATCTATCTATCTATCTATCTATCTATCTATCTATCTATCTATCTATCTCTACCTAGTCTACGTATACATATAACTACATCATTTATCTCTCTATCTATCTCTATATATATATTTCTTAAGTGAGAAAGTGAAATAAACATGGAGTTGGTTGGGTATTTGGGTCAATTTGGAAGAATATGAGTATGATCAAAATATTTAAGGAACAATTATAACACAGTATGATCAATGGTATGTAGTAATTAATTCCTCAGCACAAGTTGAATCTCATTATTTTTATTTTCATTACCAGTTAAATGATGATTTGGTATTATTATCCCAGTGTGCATGACAAAATTACAAGCAGAATAAAGGCAGAGTCTTGAAAATGACAAAGATGAAGAAATAGAAGCACAAAAGCCATCATGAGATTATGATTATAATTACAGACACAGTGGAAAATTATAGCAATTATATATATATATAAAAGTTTATAAAATTTTGATATTGGACTCCGGAGATAGTTCAGTTAACATGGTTCTTAACAAGGATGCAAGTGCCGGGCGGTGGTGGCGCACGCCTTTTAAATCTCAGCACTCGGGAGGCAGAGGCAGACGGATCTCTATGAGTTCGAGACCAGCCTGGTCTACAAGAGCTAGTTCCAGGACAGGCTCCAAAGCTACAGAGAAACCCTGTCTCGAAAAAAAAAAACAAACCAAACCAAAACAAAACAAACAAACAAACAAACAAAAAAACAAGGATGCAAGTGTGGATACTCAGCACAGACACACACACACACACACACACACACTCACACAAAATAGAGATGGTGGATGTACCTGTTTATATTATCAGTTCTAGAGAGTCAAGGTAAGGCATTTTCCTGAGGCTTGGCTATCCACTTCATGTACCTACTTGGTAAACTTCAGGTTGAGTGTAACACCCTATATCAGAAAGTAAGTATCATCTATATTTCATACCTCCACACCACAAGGCTCAGAGAACACAGCAGCAGAAGGAGCAGAAGGGTTGTGAGTGTCCAAGGACTGCTGTAAAAGAGTAGTTCTGGACTTGATAAGGACATTGGACTCACTAAATTCCAGCAGCTGGGTTCCCTGCCTTGGACCTACAAAGGATGAAGTCGGCCAAAATTCTAGGATGGATGGGAGAGGGTCTCCTAAATGCCATCTATAGCTGAGAAGCAATTAGTAGTTGATTCAAGAGGAAGAGTCCGTTTTCATCAGGAATGCGACTTCTGTTAGATGGCCCATGCTCTAATGGATGGCCCTACAATTGGACTCAGTGATTTAAAGGAAAACAGCATAAAACCAAGAGGGGTACATAGTGGGAGAGATCTAGGAGGAATGAGAAGTAGATATGATCAAAATTCACTATATAAATTTCTCAAAGAATTTGCATATATATATTCTAACTTAGAAAAGCTATTGAAGAAGATACTTGACAACAACCTCTGCCCACCACATGAATGCACACACATGTGCACGTGCAGCCCCAACATGTGAACACACAAGCTCCTACATAGAGAAGCACAAAGTAATAGCAGTGACTTATATGTGGAGAAGTTCTAAATGAGTATGGTTCCCAAATAGGAACAAACTGGATCTTTGAGGAAGTTGTACTGCATGGTAGTGAATTAGGTTGGTTTCATCCTAATGTACTTAGATTTCCTCTTGTCTGTAAATGGGATGCAAAATTAATTTAACACATTTCTTCTTTTTAAAACATACATTGTAGAATTAAATGGTGTAACATTTTATTTACAAAATGAAAGAATGAGTCCTGAAATGATCCCATTACTACATCCCCAAGGGCAGCGCAGACTAGACTGCTTGAAACTTCCTCTCATCGGATAATGATTTCAGAAAAAAGTAGCTGGCCTAGTCACTTATCAATGTAAGTGTTATCCTTCTCTTCTTGCTTTTAATAACCCAAATTAAAATAGTTAGGAACAAATGCATTATTTTAAATTAGTATGTTCTATGTAAAATTATATTAGACATATGCAGTATGAAGATTTAAGTCTTCCCTTTTCACAGTTCTAAGGCTAATTTAAAGCTGGATACCATGAAGTATATATATATATATTCTTGATACTCAGAATGTAGAAGCAGGAGGGTCAAGAGCTCAAAGTCATTCTATTACATAGCAAGATTTACAGCATCTTGGGATCCTTGAGACTGTGTCCACCACTTATAGAACATCTCATCCATTCTGTCTACTGTGTGTGAATTGTTTAATTCTTGTTTGGTACCCTCAGAAGGATTCACTAGATCTTTGGGACATACTGTGTGTCCCAAAACATGACTTGCTGGTACATGACACAATTTCTGAGAGATGTCAACAAACATCTACTAGCCCCAGATTTGTAAACATTCACAAATACCACCAAAGCTCAAACTGTTGATACAGGAGTTGTTTACAGGAAAATTGGGGATAGGTTACTTACTGGAGCAGGAACAACCCAAAACAGTTACACCACCCAAAGCCTCGGTTACTCAGAATCACCTGGGCAAGTCTTAACGTTTCAGATTGGTCTTATAGAGTTGTTTCCACATAATAACTAGGAAAAGCCACATGACTTGTAACTTTCTTAGGTTCTCATCCTCCTAAGTTTCTGTAGCGTTTGGCCTCCAGGATGTAATGCTTCAATTTTGAGTTAACATCTGCACAACTGTTGGTTGATGCAAATAGAGCCAGAGGTGAGATACAGAGCAACTGTAGCTGAATTGCATAGGTTAATGTGCAGTCTTCATAAATCTTTCTGAAATATTTACTCACTAATGAAGGAATAATTCATTTTGAGCAAAATAACTTCTCCAGTTCACTAGGAAATGAGCTGACATTCTCAACATTCTTTCAGTGGGGTCTCAAGGCTGACAAATCTTTTCCGTTGCTGTTTCTCCCTTGGGAGAAGAGAATAGAAGAGGATTCTTCTTAAACCTGTGTATTTTCTAAAGATTGATTGTTCCACTGTTGTAAAAGGAGCCTACTTACTTTCTCCATCCTGTGGTTTTCCTGATACTTTTCTTCTTGTTCTCTGTGAACTGAATTCTTACCACTTCCCCCCCCTTAGAGACTAAAATGAAAAATTCCTAGTATTTTGACATATAGCGGTCTGGAAACATTAACAGATTACAGTGGGGTATACTTTGCTATCTCTGTGGCACAGCGCAAGCCATCATATAGGTTAGATTTACCTCAAACTTACAAGCTGTTTTCCCATACTGTGTTTATATCACCGCTCCTAACAAAATGTTTTTATTTCTTGGGAAAAAAAATTACCAGGAAGCCTTCTAGCACGCACATTAAATGTTACTACAAAATAAAAAGCAACAAAAGAAACTTACACTTTATGGGTCTCTAAAAAACAGCTTTTCTTTTTAAGACATATGACTTCTCTTAGAAAATAACCTGAGTTAAGTAGGCCAGGCAGCTGCTTGTGTTTCTGGACCACAGCATGGATGTGACTCATTACAAAGAAGTTTTCACGTTTGGAGGTCAGCACATTTTGATGGTGATTAAAACAAAATAATTTAAAAAAAACCTTTATTTCATCAATTCCTTTAAAAAAAAAGATATGGACTCTGATCTAGAGTGGAGAATATGGGAACATAATTTTGTTCCTTAGTACGGAATCTTCTCACAGAGCCAGTTCTATTCTCTACTCATAAATGAAACTCATGAAGTTGGAGGTTTTAGTATTTTCAGGTTTTTTTTTCCTACTTGGATGTCCGTTTTCATGGAGATGAGAATCAAAAGAAGCGTGTCTGCTGCTACCACAGAGATAGCAGATGCCTGCTCTTCCTTACAGTCTGCATTGTAGAAGCCTGATGGGCTGGACTCGATTGTCCTGAGGTGACGTGGCTCATTTGAATCTTGATTTTCTGGATGACCGCCCTTTGGTAATGCAGCAGTTAGTGCCTTTTTCTCAAGGTTATAACTCATATGAGTCAAAAAAAAATCACGGCCTTTTCTGGAATTGAAACAGCTTTCCCCAAGGCATTCCTTTGAAATCATTTACTTAACATTATTTATGAAGTCAAAACTGTAACTGTAGAATAAGTCACTTTTACTTTAAAGTGTTGAAATATCAAAAGTCAAACATCCAAAAACAAAATGCCGATTTGTTTTGTAGAAATTCTATCACATGGGTGCCTGTGCTTAAGGGCACCACTGAGGGCCTGTGGTTCAGTATGTGTGAGTTGCTTCATGCCTCCTTTGTGCTGTTTTACTAGTTACTGATAATATACATGGTAGGATTTCCATCAGCACTGAGAACGTGTGGATAGGGCAACTCTGTGTTGAAATGTACACCCTATGTGCTACCTTTAAACTTTTCTCAGTTTCTTCCTCTTTATCTAGCATTTCATTAAACACTTCCGGGTTTGTGTCTTCTACGATCTGGAGTTTGTTTTATGATTTTATTTATTTTGTGTGTGTGTATGTGTGTGTTTCTCATATGAGTGTGTAGATTGTTTATATATGCGTGTACTATGAATTCATACGTGAAGGCCAAATGGGGTTATCAAGTGTACCACATCCCCTTGAGACAGACTTCCTCAGTGATCTTGAGCTTGGCTGGCAGCTCATATGCCCGAGCAGTTCTTCTGTATCTTCTCCAAACCCTAGGGTTAGAGACCTGGGTGCAAGCATACACAGATTTATATATGGCTTCTAGGATCTAAACTCCTGCTTATTTCTTGTAAGCAAGTTGGGTTTATGTCATAATCTAATATATAAAATTAACCCTTTGGGCTTGTGAAATAAAATATCAAGGTGTTTGATTAGCTACAAAATACATTTATGACTAACTGGAAACCTTTATGTTGGTTTTATTCAGACAAATTAAGATCTTTGGGAGAGTTTTAGCTAAAATAATAAAAATAATATTCAAATAATACAGTTTAATTCAACAGTGTCCTTTAGTATTTAGACTTATATTAGTATCAGTTAATAACAATGGGCAAGATGCTTAGAAAATAAATACTTTTATAAGTGTTTATGTTATAGACGGCAGTGAAGACGATTAATTCTCTTTACTTACTGCTTTATAAAAGTTCTCTAGAATTAGGCAGATAGAACAGTAATGGAACACTCAGAAAAGTAGGGGATCACTTTTCGAGAATGTGTAAAGTGCTGGGCTTGAACTACAAAACTGAAAAAAAAATACAACAAAAATTAAATATGTTCACCAGTTACCAGAGACCTGGTTTATACCACGTCAGATGCACAGCCTTGATTCTACATTTGTTACGTTAGATTGTTCCCACCTGAAGGTTTTTTTATTCCTAGCTATATATATGTTGAGACTGAGTACACAGGGCTCCTGTATTCTTGGAAAAATTGAGATTTAAAAATAGAAAGTATATATTGCAGATATCTGTAAGAGGGTGAAATTCATTTTTGTAGTGACAGTTTCAAAGGACAAATGGCCCTTATATGTGAGTCATGCAAATGTCTGAATTTGGGGAGTTTTATTTAAACTTTGAAGGGCAAAGCCATGTCTGGACCTCTTGCTTTAAAATATATTATATGGATAGTTAGAAGGCAATGAAAATACAACTTTATAATTCGGAATGGGCTCGCTTTCCTGTTCTCTATGTAACAACAGTTTTCTTTAAAGTTTTGGATTGTAGCCTGAGCTACTTTTCATGGGTGATGTTACTTCCCAAACCTGAACAGTCCAACTGCTAATAGTGTTTATTTCTCTTTTCAGTGATTTAGCCAAAGAGTCTGCAAGTAAGAATTTGGTTCAAATTTATGAACTATACGTTTCTCGTGTCTGGATTGGTGCTAGAGAAATAAAAACAGGATGCCTGACTTCCTAAAGTTAAAAATGGGCAGCTGTGCTGTCTGGCATTGTACTCCTACAATCTCAACACTTAGTTGGCTGAAAAGCAAGATAGTTAATTTGAGTTCGATCTCGGCAAAAGGTAGTTTCAGATGTTGGGTATATAATCAAGACCCTATCAGAAAGTGAATAGAATCTTTTCAGCTTTGTGATCTGTAAAGGTGAATCTACTAAGAGTAACAAGTATGGTTGGAAAACTTATTATTAACAAACACTTTTAAAGCACTTTTTTCTGACCCAGGCCTTTTTCTAATTCCATTATATGTACATTTTATACCAGAAAAAGTAGATCCAAGAAAGTTGAGTAACCCATTTCTTGTCAAAAATCTAGTTAGACTACAGTGTTCCAAGATCTATGGCTGTTAACACTTCACTTATCTCCCAAATTATTTTGGGGTAGGTTCTGCAGAGCTATGAAGGCCACCTGAGTCTTTGGAATGTCCATCTTGGAAGAACCAGTTACTATATTTAATAAAAATCAATTGGTTAATTTTGAATTTTTCAAACTATTTTGAACAAAATTAATGTTAAACATCAAGTGAAAGATATACTGCCTGTTGTGCAAACAACTGTCAAGATATATAAAAGACATTATGTGTAAGCTATTACAAACCAATAAATATCATCAAGATAGGAATATTTTAATAGTTAAGAGCTTACAAATACCAGTGTCTATACATAAAGATGCATCTTTAAATTAATAAAGAAAAAAATATATTTTGTTGCAAAAGGCTCTGTTTTATGACTATGATGTGACTCCAATTTTATTTCCCTAATTTTACCTTTAGCTACCTAAAGCCTAAATATAACTGCAAACGACATATGAACAATACTATTATTGTAGTATTTTTTTTTTGGTTTTTCGAGACAGGGTTTCTCTGTGGCTTTGGAGCCTGTCCTGGAACTAGCTCTGTAGACCAGGCTGGTCTCGAACTCACAGAGATCCGCCTGCCTCTGCCTCCCGAGTGCTGGGATTAAAGGCGTGCGCCACCACTGCCTGGCTTGTAGTATTTTTTTAATACTCAAAAAAATGGTCTTATTTTTGTCAGTTTGAGAATTTGATAACCAAGCCTAGCTCTGAGGCTACATGACTTGTGATAAGGCCCTAGTTATTTTTTAACAACTTCACAAAAATTGAGACCGACTTGTAAAGAGGGAACTTGATTTTAAGAGTTTTATCCATCAACTTAGCCTGAGTACATATTGGTTGGAATGTTTTCTTAATTCCTAATTGATGGAGAAAGATCCAGATGATTGTTGGTGATGACCTCCCAGCAATGACTGTGTTGTAGACAGATCAGAGCAAAGGCAGTATCAATGGACATGTTAATATGGAATGATGAGTTTCAAGAATTCCGACTCCCAGACAAAAATCTCCAGGGAACTAATAACTGCTGGGAGAAAGAGAAATAGCCTCTCTCGGGACTGAGCCACCTGGTGGTGAGCCCCAAAACTATATATATGCAAACAACAAAACTGGACCCATCAGGTAATAGTTATATATTTCTGCATACACGTACATACATATGTATGTAACAATAATAATAAAAAGAAAAGAGGCTATCAACTTGAGGGTTTAGGGATGGAATACAGGATGGTTTGGGATTATGCTGAAGGGTTCAGAAAGGAAATAGAGTGAAGAAAGCAATGTAATTCTATTTAAATCAAAAATTAATTTAAAAAAGAAAGGTAGCTGAGCAAGCCAGAGAAAACAAGCAATAAGCAGCATTTCTACTTGGTTGGGTTTCAAGCTTCTGATTTGAATTCTTGCTTTGGCTTCCCTAGATAGATGGAGGACTGTGCCCTATAAAGCAAAATAAGCCCCTTTTTATCAAAACTTGGTTTCTCAATATCAACAAAAACTATACCAGCCAGATAGCCATACTTTCTTCTGATTTGATAGGAATGAAATAAGGAGGTTTGTGACTTAGTGGGAAGGACCTTAATCCTCTCCCTGAATTCCAATACAGATTTTCTATGAGATGTTGGCCAAACTATATTTACATAATGTAATGATTTAGTGTATCACTTTTACAAATGAGCCTAGTGTATGCCTTAATGATTCATTATAACATAGTATAATACATTGACTTGATGAATCCCCTTTTTGTTGAGGTAAAATCTAATCTTCCATTTTGGGATTTTTTAAATTTATTCCAATGATATAATTTAAATCTCTCATACTCCGAACACTTCAGTTTATTACCCAGATCATTTTCTGTGTTTGCCAAATACCTCAGATCTATTTTTTAACAGAAACATTATATAAAATGTTCTATTACTCATTTTAATTTATGTCATATTAGCTAAGTTAATTATTTTATTTGCTATAAGAAATCCATGATATTCTAGAAAATAGAATCTGAAAATAAAAATTTTCATAGTCATTGTTAATCAGGAGTGACACTCTGTAGGAAATGTACACTACACCTTACTTATGAAGATTTTCAATACTTGGGGCTTAAAGATGAAGTTCAACTTAGATGGCTTAACAGTCACAAGACTCTGGGTTTATTCCTAAGCAGTAGCAGCTAATCTCTCCCCCAAACAAACACATACATACGTGCATATACACATGTGCATATACCCACTCATGTGTGCACATACATACATATTCACAAACACATGCTCATACATGTATGCACACACACAAGCACAAATTCTTTATTTATTGTTGTGGAGTAGTGGTCAATTTATACTTCTTATTTATACAACAATATTTTTAAAAACAGAAGATGAAAATATTACCATTTAATCTTAGATATTAAGTAGAACATATATTGAATATAATATTCAAGTGCAAAGAGTACTATTTTGTTATATTTTAATTGTATTTTACTAATTCATAAAATTAAAGCAATATATAATCATTGTACTAAGATATTTACCATTGGTTGGGATAATACTTGCAAGCAACACATGCCTTTACATGTTACAGTTTAGTTTTTTAATAACTTTGAAGATTTTATACTTAACCATTAGCTAAATAAATTTTTTCCTCATATACTCTGCTGTTCAAACTTTTATGTTCCTTACAGTTATTTTATATGCTGCTTCAATACAGTATTTCTTAATACTTAGGACTTTTTATGGGTTCAAGAAATGAATTTTGTAGGCAGAGATTGTTCATTTGTTTCCCAGCTGCCTAGACCCTAATAATAACACAGAAACTATATCAATTGTAACACTGTTTGGCTAATAGCTTAGGCATATTTTTAATTAACTCTTACATCTTAAATTAACCCATAATTCTTGTCTGTGTCAGCCACATGGCTTGGTACCTTTTGTCAGTGCAGCTTTCTCATCTTGCTTCCTCTGTGTCTGAGTGACGACTGCAGAATAACCTTTCCTCTTCCCAGACTTCCCTATTCTGGCCCATCAGTATTTTATTAAACCAATACAAGTGACAAATCTTTACAGGGTACAAAACCATTGTTCCACAGTACCAGAATTTCCTGGCTCAAAAGGTATGGGCTGTCCTTGACTCACAATTTAACACTTTATAATTTTTCCTGTACTTTGATACAACTGGATATTGTGAGTTTAAAATGACTTTTTAAAGGTTTATAGATTAAAATGCTAATCTTCATTTACTGCTTTTGTTATAATTTTTAAATAGCTAATAAATTTGAACATCATTTCATATACATATTTAAGATTTTTATTGTGTCTTCTGAGCTTCCTTGTGTCTGTACTAGTATCTTTGTCTCTAAGGTCTTTGACCATGTCTACATTTCACTCATTTTTCCATCAATTATTTCCTCAAGTCAGCTGTTATATTCTGGTTGCCTTCAATCTATGAAATCTTCAAGCTTAGGTATTTAATATCATACTCAATCTTAGATATCATATTACATATATAGTTGTGATATCTTCTAACTTTAAATGGTCTAAATAGTAAATACCAGTTTGTAGATATGTGTTTTTTGGCAAAGAAACTGAGAGAGCAGGAACCTGTGAAATGTCTCCATGGATAAGAACTCTTGTGGTGAATGTAAGGTGATCTGAATTCAAATCTGTAGCATTTATATAAGGTCAAGCATGGCATCTGTGTTGGGAGTTAAGGTACATACCAAATTGTTTATCCGTCAGCCTGGATGAAATTATGAGCTTCAGGTTCAGTGAGGGAGGCCCTTTCTCAAAAACTGAGAAAGACTCCAATATCTTTCTCTGACCTCTGTCTGCATATACATGGGTCTATGTACCCTGTATACACTGACACACATAAACACACTCATACATAGAAACACATATGCCATACTCAAAATTAAAGAAAACAAATTAATTAATTAAAAAGCAAGGAGCAATCAAAGCACTTTTCTACCTTCAATTTTCATTAAATTGACTAATTAAGGATTTCTTTGGGATAGCATCCTACCGTATTTTGCAGGCTGAACCCAAACCCCTTAACTAAATAGATTTCTTTGTTTCAGCCTCCTAGAGAGATGGAGATACGTCTCCAAAGTCTCCATCTCCAGCTTTTTCTACTTAAATGCTAAACACAGCTAAAACTTATTAAAAATTACCTATTTATTAGTAATATATTTTATTATGATTAAAGTATTTCTACAATAAGGTATTTACCTAGCTAGGCATTAACTTACTAATTCTGGTATTAATCAGTATTAATCCCCCAAGTAAACTTTCCTGTCTCTCAATGTGAACGTCCCTTAGTATCATTAACTTTTACAAACCTCCAACTAAGTAGAACTTGGTAAAGTTAATAATAGTGTCATAGATATCTAAATACTGTTCTATTTCAACCTGATGATAGCCTATTGAGCTAGTAAACATCATTGAACTTAGCCCAACTGTATGAGTATAGACTTAGTAAAGTCTTTTATTGGAAGAAACCAAAATGTCAATAAACAGTGTAAAAGGAACCCAACTTTCATAGGAATAATTTTTAATGAGATATTGTTTATACATAGAATGCAGTCATCTGCTCATTTAAGTTCTTTAAACAATTTTGTTATTAATTACATGTTTGTTATTAAAAATATATTGTATTATATATAAATATATTATATATAGATATAATAAGTTATATGTGATATATAGGTATAATTATCTATCTTATATATAGATATAAAGATAGGTATGATATATGTAATATATAGATGTTACATATAGACATATATATATACATACAGTATATAGATATAGTTATAGATATAATTCTTTTTGTTAGAAAGTATAATGGCTGTTTTTGTCGGTTTGACACAATCTATGTGGGGGGAAAAGGAATATGTAGTAGAGGAATTGCCTCTATCACATTGGCTGTAGGCATGCCTGTGGAACACTTTCTGGATGAGTGATTGATGTTGCAAGGCCCGTCACACTATAAGAGATGCCATCCCTAGGCTGGTCATCGTGAATGCTGTAAGAAAACAGGTTGAGAAAGCCATGGGCATCAAGCCAGTAAATAGTGGCTTCTGCTTCCGTTCCAGCCTCCAGGTTCCTGCCCTGAGTGTTTGCACCGAGTTCCCTCCGTGATGGAAGGTGACATGAAAGTCACAAGATAGAAAAACCCATTCCTCCCTTAACTACTTTTGTTCATGATGTTTTATCACAGCAATATAAAAGCAACTTAGGGCAGCAAACAACACATAATTTTGCAATATAAATATTGCTCTCCTCTTTATGTAATTTCAAAACAATAAGTAGGGCAAGGACCATGATACCTGTGTTTCTGAATAGGATTTACCAGGACTTGAAGAGGCTAAGGGATTACTAGTCAACCAAGTTGTGACTGACAAGAGTTTTGGCTGATTATTATTTTCTAATTGATTTTAACAGGTAGGAATTCCTTGGCTATCTGCATGCAGTTTGGTAAATCATAACTTTACATAGACTTAGAGATGCCAAACATTTCCCATAACATTTTGAGTTGGTAGGGAAATAACTGGAGTCTTGTGTCATAGTATGTCCTGGTCTGAAATTTTCAATTGGTCATATTGGAATTATTTTTTTGGTGGTTGTGGTGCAGAATTTTCTGGAGGGAATCAATGCTAGCTTCACCACTTATTACCCATTTCATTTGCCCATATTTTAATTTTCCTATTTAAAAAATGGGAACAAGAGCCCGGCCTATCCAGCAGGCACTTTGACAGGACTAAGTGGAAAGACCAATGTTTAATAAATGAAGTTCTTAGCATAGGGTAACTTCTTAATTAACACAAAGTATTAGTTATAGTTGTTATCAGATATTCTTCTTAAGTTAGGTGTTTGGGCTTTAAAACTATTGTTGTGAAAAACAATGCTATCTTTTAAAGATGTCTGTGGTGTGGCCATGTAAAACTTCATCCTTGTCAGGACACATTTGGAAAAGGCTTGTCTGTGTTCAAGGAACCCATGTAGGAATTTAGCATGTTGCTATGCCCATACTGAGCACAGTGACTTCAGTGTTGTATAGAAGGTCTCTTTCTTACACGAAGCTCTGATCCCAGGGAATTATTCTGAAGTGTATTGCCTGCTGTGCTTTTCTGAGCCACACTGCTGAGAATTTAAAGTGCAGCATAGGGGAAAATGTGTCGAGGAAGTTGATTTTGTAATTTTTGAAATTGGCCTCATGTTATTTCCTAAATCCACAGATGTGATCTTAGGATAATAAAATTTTTATCTCAGGGGGAGAAAAGTCCTTTTTAAAAATAACAATTTACATTTAAATGAAATACAATTATTCGTGTCATTCACTATTTACCTAAGGATATATTAAAAGAGAATTTCAATCAGTCAAAGAGGATTTAAAGGGTTTTGCTTGTATGAGATTCCTTTGGAACACTTAAAACTTCTCTCTCTTATCCTTGCCACATTGCTATAGTTTAATTTATGTTAAGATTCATAACACTAGGGATTTATCATGCTAGAATTATTTAAGGTTAAGATCTAATCAACATGAATTTCAGGTCATTAAATTTCAGTGTGTGGTCAGACAGACCTTTGTCAAAACCACTTAGATAATAAGAGAGAATTCAGAGTGTTAAGTATTATAGTGCCTTCATTTTGAACCCCAGTGGAATATGAAGACATATCCTGGGATGGCTTATTTATTGCTATCCTCATTTTGTAATTGCAAAATCAGCGATTCCTATTAAACTTTCTTATCATCAATACAAAAGTTGTTATATTTCTGTGTTACATGAGCACATTATACATATTCATGAAATCCATTTATCCAGTTAACAAATATTTAGTGAATACTTACTCTATCTGTTCATATGACTCAGGCACTGGCAATATGAAGATGAAGAAGGCCTTTCCAACTATAAACAGTTCAGGAAAGATTGGTACTAAAACCAAATGCAATTAAAAAGAAATAAAAAGCAGTGTAAGCAGTACAAGTTCAACCACAGGAATGTGAGAGAAGAGTGTGCCTCTTCAGTTTGATTTTCCTTTGTGTCTTTAGTCTGTCCCCCTTGATGTCTATCTCAGTCATTATGGAGAAGCCACTGAACTAACCCTGTTAGCACTGAATATCTCGTATGCTCACTCTCAAAGTTCCTGCCTGTAGAAGACCAGAGAAGGGAAGGCAGGTTGCTGTTTTGTCTGTAGGTTCCCTAATGATGGGATGATTCTCATTCCTTGGTAAACAAGCACACACAGACTGAGTGAAGATTGACCACTTATTATATAAAAAAAGGACAACTTGTTTAGTTTCGAAGAATTAGTCTAATATAGGCTACATCATCTCATTCTGATGAAATTATACATTAGTAATAAAAAGATAGGCAATTTGAAAGGCAATATATTTGTATTAACCTGTCAGGCTTAGGAGGACATTGGAAAATAAGAATATGTAGATGTTAAATTCACTGAGAATTCATTTCAAAACATGTAAAATGTATTTAAATCTAAAATATCCATGGAAAGGATATTATTGATATGTTAATTTAAAAGTAATGAAAAGGAAAATACCATTTAAGCATTTATCTGTGGAAATTTTAAGGATCCCAAAGCAATTTAGAGTAGTTTAAAATTGTTAAAGAAGGAAACTTTAATGCATTTGAAACTATAGATAAAAACAAATTTCATTAAACAAAATAATTATCCTTAACACTACTTGGTGGTGGCAAATTTGCAAGTATTTAACCCATAACAATCAAACGATGACTCTATAGATGCTGGACCTGGCAAGCAATACCAGGCATCAATAAGGTATCAGAGTATTTATAATACAAGAAATAAAGAATATTAATGTTATTTGTTTTAGAAATTAACTGGAATCTGGGCCCCATAACACTCTACAATTAAGAAAGACACAGAAAAATAGACATCTTAAATGAAATAAATAATTCAACAATGCATACCTAAAATTGCCTTTTGTTTACTAGAATATTGAGCAGAATATTAGTAACTGTCCTCAAGTATTTTTGTTTTATTTTGCTTTTGAATTTTGAGCTATTTTTCTCTGCAGTGTAGACTGACCTTGAAATTAAAATCCTTCTAACTCAGGCTCTCATCTACCAAAATTGCTTGATCAATGTCATTTTGGGAATTTGGTAACTTACCTTAGAAATAAAACCACTGCTTAGTCTCTGAAGAAAAAGAGACATTACTTACATAAAAACTGTGAAGATTATAAAATGCAGAATATATGCATTTCATGCTAACCTCTAAAGAGCAATTGTAAAATGTTAACACTGAACAGTGTGTGAAGGCAGGGCTTCCCAAATGGAAATCTGTCAAAATTCCATTTGAAGAAATAAGATTGATGTCCAACTAACTGTTACATAGAACTGGAACCAGAGGGTCATGTCTATGACGTGTTTCTGAATTCATTTCTCCTGATATCCATATTACATTTACATGAGGCCGATGGATTTAAAATTTCATATTTGAACTACTCAACCACATGTTTTATTTCAAACTTTCGTATTAAAATACCTTGATAATACCTTGATTCAACAATAAAAAATTACAACAAATTTAGGAAAATAATACAATCAACTGGTTTTATTCTTGGCTGGTTATTATTTCATGGAAAGAGGGTCTACATGAGGTATAGCAAGCAGCAAGACTTATCTGTGGAGGCTGCATACTGAAGATATCATTGTTATGTATTATTTTAATTTTCTCATTCTTTTCTGTGTCTCCTTATTGAATATTTTAAAAGCCATACTTTGATAAATCAGAAAATAATTTGGAAACTCAGTATACTTTATCTATCTTTTAGAATTTAAAATTCTGATTGATAGATTGAGCAAATGTAGATTCTTTAACTTTCTTCAATCTATATCCTAAACAGAATGCTAACGGCCTTTTTTTAAAGTTCTATCCAATAGATTTCCATGAATAATAAAATATAGGGACTAATGTTGAACAAATTGAACAATGGAACCCTGATTTCATTTCTACTCCTTTTTCAGCCGTCTTTATGTGTGGTTCACAGTTGTCAGTAGACCCCGTAGGCTGGCTTCCTCATCTTCCCCCTCTTTGGGTCTGATGACTTTTCTCTTCCATGTTGTTGGAGCTATCCAGTCCCTGATCCGCACAACAATACATTCGCATCATCTTCCAAAGACCTCAGCTGGAGGGCAGCATTCTCCTACCACAATATCCTATCCTTTCCAACACACATTCTAGAGCCTTTTATGGTAAATGGCCTTCTGTCCTATGAGACCACCAGTAGATGTTTTCTAATTCTGATGTCTATTGCCCATCATACCTTGGATTTCACGATTCATCGCTACGGTTACTCTTTTGATTACAACCATAATTTTGCCATTTGATGGTTCTTTCTATAAAGTTATCCTACCTGCCAAGCAGCATCCACAGTCAAGGATTAGCTGATGTGCTGTATAGTTCCTAGTGACAGGAAACTAATGTGTAGATAAAAAGTGGAAAGACAGAGAGACTGGTTGGAAGGTTAGTCTACCAGTCTTTAAAATGACCTGAATTCAAGGACTGAACATCAAAATCAGACCTTATTCTGGAGGACATGAGGACACATACTCTTCATTTGCTGGTATGATGGCTTAATGTCTGAGGATAATATCAGAGGAAAGCTGATTTACATTTGATTTGACAGGTTGCTCAATTAGTCAAGTGAGGATTGAAGGTGCTTGTATGTGGGAATTTCCTGAGAGGAGACCATGCAACTGAAGGCAGAAGTTGACTATGCTAATTGTTAAGATCAGTTCAGTAGCGTCACTGTGGGCTTTTTATAACCAGAGCATTTAACAGTCTTTTAAAATATGGATGCATTTGCATGTGTTGCTGTTGAGGGTTTTGACTAAAGATTAATCAGAGGACTGGAAAACAACCTGGAGCATGGAAGTGGAAAACACGGCATAAAATGAAGAAAAGCAGGAAAGGTATAGGGTGCTTGGAACTCCTCAGGCATAGGGAGTAGAAAGTGTAGGAACGAAGGTGTCAGAGATCTTTACAAGGCTTTGTTTGGGAGAAAAGAATGAAGAGAAGTCCCTGGGTTCAAGGTTTGTGTTCAGGTTCTTAGACTTAGATTTTGCATTCCTTAGAACGTTATACAAATATTATTACCTTAAAAGGATAATCATCAATTTTCAACACTTTGCTTTCCATACTTAGGTATTTTTTGGGGGAAGAGGGCAGAAGATGAGGATCCCTTATACTACTAAACCACTATCAATTTAAATTCCACAAACTGAACTGATAATAGACTTCACATCCTTGCACTGTATCAGTTTGGTTTGTTTGTGTACACACACACTATGTGGTTTGATCTTCTCCCCTGCTTTTCCCACAATAATGGAATGGACAAAAACTCTGGGTTCATTCCCAGTCCGTTTTTAATAAAGCAGGTTCAGAAACTATGTGGGGAATTTAGATAGGAAAGAATGAGATGAAGCGAGGTGGAAATTTAGAAGCTGTGCTAGCTGAACCAAGAATATGAAGCAAAGTTAAGGTGAGATAAATCCTCAAGCTGAAAAATTTCTAGTTGATATCTTCTTATTACTCTGAATTTCTCATTTGAAGATGCAATCATTAGTCATTCTTCTGTGGCATAGCTAACTATTTGGCACATAAAGTATATCCACAATACTCAGGAGATATCAATGGAAGTAGATTTAGTAGAATATTAAAACCATGCTGATAGAATACTATCAGAAAGTCCATAATTTTGTATCAATGCTCCCTTAATCAAAAAATGTATATATATGCATATATATTATTATATTGCATTATATTATAGATGCTGGGAACATGGCGTATGGGTTAAGAGCTCTTGAGACCCCTCTAGAGGATTCCAGTTTGCTTCCCATCACCAACCTTGGGTAGCTGACAACTGCATTTAATTCCAATTCTAGGAGACCTGACATCCTCTTCTAGCCTTAAAGGCACGCACACATGTAGTAGAAATTTACACACATAGATAAGTATTATTATTATATATGTATAAATTTTCATCCAATGTAGGGCTCAAGGGTCAGTCAACCAAGTGTGGTTTGTGTGGCTTAGTCTGTTTATATAGGGTCGGGAGGAAGAACTCTTGGATGAATGTTTTCTCTCTACACCAACCTGTGAGTTATACTTTTGTTGTCAGCTACCTTACTACAGATTATTCTTCTAAAATGTTAATGCCTCTCATTAGCTATCTAGATACCAGTCATCGACATTTCAGA
The DNA here is from genome assembly GCA_028555095.1 of Dicrostonyx torquatus. Classification (NCBI taxonomy): domain Eukaryota; kingdom Metazoa; phylum Chordata; class Mammalia; order Rodentia; family Cricetidae; genus Dicrostonyx; species Dicrostonyx torquatus. Next base: position 6,478,855 of record JAQHUG010000080.1, read on the forward strand.
TCGCATTTCCCAATCCGAAGGTTGAATTGGCACAGCCATTTTCACGAAACTGCCAGAGTCTTTCTGAAGGAATAAATGGGAAGAGGGAGGAGCATTTAGAAATGACACAGACTGTTGTGGCAGATGCAGGCAGGGTAGAATGCTTTTGGTAGCTTGAGGGCAAATGGAAGAAGGCAGCCCTAGAAAGTTGTATAACGATAGAGAGATGCAGATGAACATAGCTGTCTACCTGGATACCTGACCCTGAATAGCAAGAAGATCATTTGAATGCGTACCGGTCAGCCTTCCTTTGATGGCTGAATCATGACCCATGTCTGATCAAGGAGCATATAGGATTGGACAAACTCTAAGTTTACATTTGGGGGTGGGGAAACTACCATTTGAAAACAATATAATGTGTCAAATGATTTTAAAAGCAATTTGAAATGGTTAGAACAAATGTCTGGGTGACTAGTGCATGTAAACACGTAAATACCTGAAAATTGTTGGTGTTGCTCTCTTAGCTTCAAATAAATAAATATGAGCCTGTATTACAGCTGCAGCTCTCTAAAGAGGTAAGAGGAAAAGTAAATGGGCAGTGTTCTGAGTATTGTACAGGGCAGCAGGTTCCACAGCCCTTCTTGGATTGTTCTTATAATCACTGGGAAGGGTGGTAAGCAAAACTGCATAGAGGCTGGCCATCCACTTGATAAATGCACAGGCTGCTATAAAGTGGAGTGGCAAAGTCACCATAAATACCACTGAAATATGATGTTTAAACGCGTTTTGGGTAAAGTTGGGAGTACATAATAAAAATGATGAATTGACTAAAATCTTCTACCCTTGCTTTTGTTCCTTTAAGTATAGTTGTTTCAGTCCCCAGGATACTTAGAACGCTGTCCCTAAATAAAGCTTTCTGTTAAAGTAATTGAGTGTTTCCCATTATTGCATAAATCTATTCACTGGTGTTTGATGTTCTTGGAAAATCAGATGGGAAGCTCTTATTACTATCAGAGGGGCCTTCTAAAGAGAAAATTCACAGTTGTTTAATAAGACAAAGCCAACTTAATGAGTTCTGGATCTGTAATGTTCTTAGAAGGAGGAGAGACTTTCTCAGAAACCAATTTGAAATGTAAGAAAGCAAGACATTAAAACAATGATGTGTGATTATTTTCCTAGTAGCCATGAAAAATGTATCTGTATTGTAATTTATACTGACATCCTTATAATACAGCAGCAGCACAAAAAAGCCTTGGAACAAGCCTGAGTCTGTTGCCCTAGGCTCAGCAATCTCGTTTATTGAATACCAGCATTTGAACTTGGAAAAGGCATCTGGGTTACTGTTTGTGTCTTTGATAAGAAGTGAAGCATTAATAGTGATTGTTTCATTGCATTCCCTGGACACAATGCGGGAGATAACAAAGTGTGCATGGCACACACGATGCTTTGTGCATACCGGTTATCGAGATTAGCTTACAATAATAGATACAAGACCCTTTTCATCATAAAATTTCATGTCTAAAACTAAAAATTTTGACACTCAAACGTCACATAAATTTTGAAAAATTTCCCCATGGTGTTGAAAGTTCTGGCAGCTGAATAGCTTTTGAAGTGAGTATATTGCATAAATATTGGACATGAAATATTCTCTCAATGTACATAAAATCACACAATATTTTCTATAGCATTTTCATTCTTTATGATGATGAACCAGAGAGCTTCAAAAAGAATTGGGAGGGTAAATACCCTTCATCATCGCCTCGTTACTGGGTTAGGATCCCTTCTGCCTTTCTCATTGCTGTTCCTCCAAATGGGGGGAGGACTGGGTCTATGTTGGGAATCAAGAGAATAGACATAATTGGAAGCATTTCTGATGTAGGAGATACTTCTGTATTTATGTTGCTTTCATTGGTTGAATAAAGAAACTGCCTTGGCCTTTTGATATGGCAGAACTTAGGTAGGCGGGGAAAAGAGAACTGAATGCTGGGAGAAAGAAGGCAGGCAGGGAGAGCTGCCATGGAATTGCCAGAGTCAGACATGCTGAATCTTTCCCTGTAAGCCATGACCTCATGGTGACATACAGATTATTAGAAATGGGTTGAATCCAGATGTGAGAGTTAGCCAATAAGAGAATAGAACTAATGGGCCAGGCAGTAATTTAATTAATACAATTTCTTTGTGGTTATTTTAGGGGTTAAGCTAGCTGGGCAGCGGGATGTGACCCATTCCTCTTACTACACATTTCCTCAAAATTATCTTCATGTGTCCTCAGATTTTTAGTTTATATGTAAATCATCAAAATTAACCACTGAATAAATGAAACTATAACTCACCTGAGTCACTTATGGATGTGTAAGTAGCAGTGTCATCAAGATACGACTAATGCCTACCACATAGAACATAATTATTGAAAGCATGGTATCAGACATCAGGGATCACATGGCTGCTGTCTTCTCATAACAGCCTTGATTCATGCTACAGCAAGACTTTAAAAAACGAATCCCACATTTTAGCTTGCTATTCTTTGATAAGAAATGAACTAATTCGACAATTTCAGGTCCAAGGTTTGATGCAAATGTTAAGGATTCTCATATGGTTACATGTTATGCAGCAACCCAGTCATAGGATGGAATTTGGAGTCAAGCACTAGAATTTACTATTGACTATGAGAGTATTGTGTTTACATCTGGTTTATAGTACTTCCTACCTCCTGATGAAGCTCCTCTTCTCTCAGTGATCAGTGTCTTTCTAAACCTATTGGTAACTGACTTAACTGGAGGACATGAGCCACCCAGATGCAGGGAAACAAATCAGAGCCCACAGATCCATAACACCAAGGTAATAGTCACAGTCAGTTTTAACTGGTGCTTGACTAGCGTAACTAATACAAACAGGAAAAAAAATAACTCGTAACTAATACAAACAGGAAAAAATAAAGATGTGTTTTGCTAACTTTCTCAATTGCATGTAGAAAGCCAGGATAATTGTAGTCCTATAAATTGTTATTTCCGATCTAACCGGAAGCAACAGGGTAGACTACTAACCCTAAACACAGCGCAATAAAGACCACAGTGAAAATTGCTATTTGCAGTTCAACAAACATGATTGGGAAAGGAAATAAAATGTAAATGGCAACAAAATGAAAATTAAAGGAAAACGGAATCAGACCAGATGTTGCAAATCTGGTTTTCACGCAGAGAAGCCTCAATGCGAGCAATGGCCTTCCAGGCAAGGTTGTTGGGGTAATAACGCTGAATTTGTTCAAGTTGGTTTGATTAGATGGTCTGACAGTGGAGTTTTGCAAGTAAAAGGAGCATAGGCTGCAAAGGTTAACTGTGCTTTTTGCATTTTAAAAGGGGAAAAATTAAAAGATCTTGAAAAGATACAGATTTCTTAGCATGTTGTTTCCTTTGAACTCACACACACACACACACACAGCAGACACAATGTTTGTTTTACAATTTTAATAACACTTTAGCTGCTTACCCCTCATTCGAACAGCGAATTTTTATTTGCTTCTTAGCTTTTAAATGAGTGTGTATGTGTGGGGAGGGGGAGGTAATGTGCCCACAGAAACCAAAGAAGGCAGCAGGTCCCCAGGAGCTGGAGTTATCTATGGTCATGAGCTTCCTAATGCAGATGCCATGAACCAAACTAGGTCCCTGCAAAAGCAGTACGTGCTACTCACCACTGAGCAATCTCTGCAGCTCCTAGCAGCAGGTCTTGATCCGTGGTTGCTTATATTCCTAGTTCTCTGATGTGGCTGCCTTCGTGTACATTAGACTCTAGAACTGTACCATCTGTTATGGGGACATTTGTAGAATGTGTCTTGACTAAGCTTCCTCCTGATTGCAGTGCCATGGCCAGCGTGTCCTGGTCCCAGGAAATCATGACAGTTATGTGTGTGGCTGGTATTCTTGTCAACTGTCTCTTTAAAAGTTCTGGAGACAAAAAAAAAAGTATTTTTAAACATAGATTTCAGAAATAATAAAATTAAATTAACTTCATAGTAATAAAATGGGTCATTTTACATGTGTATGCCTCTTTATCCTTAGGCCTTTTCTAAATTGAAATAAAATATCTGTATATGATGCCATGAATTATATTTTGCACATTGGAAAAAAATTATTAAAAGTACTTTAAAGCCAGTAAGGAAGCAGGCAACATGAAAACCATAAATAAACTATCTATAAAACAATATTTATAAATTTGCGTTTTATATATAGCGAAATTCTGAGTTTGTTTAAAAGAATCTAAACCTTCTATTTTTCAGTGCTGGGTATTGAACTCAAGCCCTGGCCATGTGAGCCTAGTGTTCTGTCACTGAGCTATACTTCTAGGTCCAGAAATATGTTTAATGGAATATTCATATGTCACATGCATGCCCCTTTATAGTCTCACTATAACCCAGTTCCTTATCCCTGTTAGTAGTCATGTAAATTTGCTGAAACTGTATGTAACTGTGTAATATATTGACGATGACTATGTAGAGAGGCCAAGCAGACCGGTACATATCTATAACCTCAGCTCTCAGAAGATAGAGGCAGGGGTATCAGATAGATGAGGCATTCCAGGTGGGTGATACAGGGACTTCGTGAGACAAAGTCTCCTATCCCCAAATCAATGTTATCTAAATGGATGGATAGATAGGTAGGTAGATAGATAGATGGATAGATAGATAGATAGATAGATAGATAGATAGATAGATTGATTAGACAGGTAGGTATAATTTTTAATTTTAGTTTCCTTGCAATAATTACAAATAAAATATAGAACAATAGTTTGTCTCATGGGAACAATTGGTTTGATATATGAGTCCAAAATTCAGGAGATCCATACATCTTGACAATAGGATGCTGTCCTCAACTTTTGTATAAATTCTGTGATAGGGGAAGTGGGATTCTCTAAGGTATATTCCCCATAGTAACTTTGCCATCTGTAAAGGTAGATTGTCCCCTTTCTCATGTGGAGAGATGCTGTTTTAGACATTAGTCAGTAGAATTAATCAGCATATTTAATATTCTTGGGGAAAATAAAAATAATACTAGTTATTAGGCAGCCCGTTTCTTATCACATTTTCAGAATTTTTGCCCCTCTTTCTTGGGTTTTGTTCTATGCCATCAATTTCTAGGTTGCCATTCAAAATAATTCCCAAATTTACATATCTGTGCTAAAAAGTCTTAAAGGGCCCTAAAGTTGTTCTGTATTTTGAACCAAGAAATGACACCCACATGAATATAGTTTCCCCCAAGAGTATCCAAGAACTGAAGAAGCGTTCAGTACCTTCATCATGTCACAAATACTGAATGGCGACGCTGTTTTATTTTTTATTTTTGTAAAATGCCGCAGAATGCTAGAACACTGCTCACAACTGTCTGTTCCTGCTGGCAGCCCTGATGTTCCAGCTGGTAAAATCCTCACAGCCACTGTTTGTTTGTTTGTTTTTGCACTCAGTGTTTTGTTATTAGATGTTAATAGGTTCTCGGTCTACAGGAGAGGAAGTCATGAGACAATTAACATGAAATCAGCACGGGTTGAGAATGGCTAAGGTCGGCTTGACTATTTCTCCCTGTTTGTGTTGCAAGGGTAGCAGCAAGTGCAGGAACCCAGTTTTGTGATCTTACTCCCCAAAAGCTCAGAAGTAGGAGTGTTAATCTTCATTGGTTATTTTGTTTTTCTATAGTAATTTTCTAAACATGGTGACATTTCTAGACTGAGGCTTCAGGTTCCCTCTGCTGTAATGGCTTCATTTAGATCCAACATGGTCATGTTAGGGAATTCTATCATAGTGAGCTCTGAAATAAAAATTAACCTCCTAAACAAGTACAAATTATATTTCATGCCCAATTAATTTAGCATAAGTGCTTACACTATTTACAATTACATATTGTAATAGTATGATATTTGCTTGTAAATTTTATGTGAAATTTCTTTTCTTTTAAAATTTTTATTACCTTATAAATAATACCAATCAAAATCTCCACCTCCTCCCCTTCTCCCACTTCCCTCCTGCTCCTCCCCACACCCTCTCCCCAACCCCTCCAGTCCTAAGATAGGGCAAAATACCGTGCCCTGTGGGAAGTCCAAGGCTCTCCCCCCTACATCCAGGCTTAGGAAGGTATGCATCCAAAGAGAATAGGATCCCACAAAAACAGTACATGCAGTAGAGACAAATTCCAGTGCCATTATCTTTGGCCCCTAAGTCTGTCTCAATTATCAGCCACATTCAGAGGGTCCAGTTTGATCCCATGCTCATTCAGTCCCAGTCCAGCTGGAGTTGGTGAGCTTTCATTAGCTCAGGCACACTGTCTCAGTGGGTGGGTCAACCCCTAGTAGTCCTGATTTCCTTGCTCATATTCTCCCTCCTTCTACTCTTCAAGTGGACCTTGGAAGCTCAGTCCAGTGCTCCGATGTGGGTCTCTGTCTCTATCTCCATCTACCACTGGACAAAGATTCTATGGTGATATTCAAGATAGTCATCAGTCTGACTATGGGACAAGGCCAGTTCAGGCACCCTCTCCTCCACTGCCCAGGGTCCTAGCTGGGGTCATCCTCTGGACTCCTGGGAACCCCTCCAGAGCGAAGCCTCTTGCCAACCCCAAAATGGCTCCCTCAATTAAGATATCTCCTTCCTTGATCCCATATCTGTCTGAACATGGAATTTTCTTTACATGTTTAGAATACCCAAACAAGATGACTCTAGAATACCATATTTCCAAATTCCATGAGACTTTAATGTCTATGGTATGGTTGCAGATGGACAAACCTCTATTAAGAGTTAAAATTGAATACTAAAACTTTATTGAAATTTTAAAGATACTTGTGTGGACCATTTTTCTAACTACAAATTAAATATACCAAACTTATATCTCACAATTGTTATAATGTTTAAACAATATGTTGGGGAAATGGATTCAGAATCAGCCTAGGCAGTGCAAACAGTGAGTGAAATAATGAGTCTGTTACCCAACAGTTCTGGAAAAGAATATATCTCCAAATGTTTAACCAACTTGGTATTGTAGAGATATATGTGGAACTGGAAGGGTGAAGGAAATAGCACCAAGCGTTTTCTTATAGTATTTGAAAAGTTGAAGGATGTCCCAATTTCTACACTGTTACCTGTACACATTTTCAGGCAATGTGTACTTTTAGATATGAAAGTATAAATAGCTTTGATTTTCCTTCAGTCCTTAAGACTAAGTGCAGTCTAATGTGGCCGTGACACTGAATATACGAAAAGTCTGTGATTAGTGTTGGGGAAGGCATATGAAGGCTATGGTCAGGGACAATCTTGGGACTGTGGAGAGGCTTCTATCCTTCCACCTTTGTATGAGGTCTGGAAATTGAACCGAGGACACTAGGCGTGCAAGGCAAAGCTCTTTGTAGACCAAGCCATCTCTCTGGCCCCATTCTTATTGATGAAACAATAGCAATGCAATTTCTAGTTGTCACATATTGAAATTATACAACCATGTCAGGGTTCACTCTAGACTGTACAGTCTATGGGTTTGACAAGTACGTGTTGATGTGTGCTCACCGTTAGGATATTGTACAGATGCTTTCACTATTTTAAGACCCTCATTCAGTGTCTGCATAGCTTTTCCTTTCTCTCATACCGTGTGGTTGTAATTATACGCTGTGTTCCCTTTCCATATGAACTTTGTGAGTGCATGTACATTTTTCCTGTAATAATTCTCAGTTGCCAATTTGTTTAATCACATTTTTTTTTGTATTATTCCACTGTCTGGATGTCCCGAAGCTTGGTGATTCACATGCCGAAGGGCATCCTCATTGACTCCTCATCTTGGCAACGATAATATGTCTGTGCAATGTGAATTTAGGTTTACAATTTGCCAAATCATAAGAAATACCATTTTTATATTTCATAGTCATTTGTACTATACAGAATCTGGTGAAGCACTGGCAAACCCTCTTGCCGCAGTTGCACCAAACTGTAGTTGTTCCAAGAGTGTAGGAAAGTTCCTCTTGCTCCGCCTCCTCTCTGGCATCTATTGTTCCCAGTTGCGTGGATCTCAATGCTTTGATGGATGTGTGTACTATGTTCCTTTGTAATTACTTGAAGAGATAACATTTTGAGAATATTTGCATTTACTTATTTGAGGCATGTTCATAGTCTCAGATTAAATGTCTGCTCGGGTCTTTTGCTTGTCATTTGGTTAGTTTTTTGTTGATTATTACTGAATGTTAAGAATTATTTGTAGGCTACAGACATGGCTCAGCAGTTAAGAACACCCTCCAGGGTACTAGGGTTCCATTCCCAGCACCCACAGATGGCTTTAATCTTCGTTCCAGATGATTTGGTGCCCTCTTGTGGCCGGGGTGGTCAACTGCAGGAATGAGGTGCAATCTGCACTCCCACACAAAAAAACACGATTTCTAAACAAAGAATTAATGTAAAACTGTGATACGATACTAGTCTTGCCTCTTACAGAAGACTTGAAAATATATTTTTCCTGCTTATGTTCTTTAACAGTCCCTCACCAGCACAGAAAATTTTCTTGAAGCCCAACTTACTATAAAACCTTTCTTCCCCTAAATTGCTTTTGGTAAACTTGTTTTATCCCAGCAACAGGAAGGAAACTAGAAACTGGAAGACCTGTATATATGTATGTTACTACCAAAGTAGTACATGCATAAGTCCTTGAGAGCCATTAATCACTGAAATCGAATTCTTGCAAAAAAAGAAATTTTGACTATCATTAAATAGAAACAAATAACAGTTATCTTACACAGTTGCCTTCATTTACTTTTTCATTTTATGGCTTTTTTGTGCAAAGGGGAAAAGCTTGCTGTATTTTGGTTATTGTTCCTGGAACACTTCTCTGTCTTCGGCATGTTTTAAATGAACAGATGTACTTCCAGGTATATGAGATGAATATCACTTACTCATAATTAAACTCAGCTTCGCTCTTGAGACTCATACACGAGGTAAACCGAGCTCACCTTGATCTTCCCAATTTAGTAACACCATTTTATGTTATTCTTGAAAACAGAAACCAGAAAGCAGCAGTATCCATTTTTTCTTGCTTTTGTCCTCCTCCTCCTCCTCATTATTATTATTATCATCGTCATTATCATATAATAGTAATTACATTTTATTATTTTTTTGTCTCAAACTCATATTAGGTTGGTGCTGTGCTCTTTCTCAGTTGATGGTCTACTGTTCAAGTTCCTTTTCCTTCTGCCTTTCTCATTGTCGTAGTCAAAGTCCAGATTAACTCATGAGAAATAAAGCTTCCTTTTCAGCACAGTCTCATATTTGCAGATAAAACATGATTACAGTTTCAATCTACTCTATGGACTGTTGATTTATAAGACTGTATTTTGGAGACCAAATAATGACTAACTTATTTTCACTGTACCTCTTTCACTTTTTTTTTTTCGAAGCAGTGAAGCTGACCTTTACGTTGTGACTTTTATTAGAGAAAACGAAATAAGTAAGAAAAAAATAATATGGACATTTCTGTAAATGCCTTTTTGAAATCTCATTGTGCTCCCTTGCTTCAGTGATGGAAGGTAGAGTTAGTCTGAGATGCTGGCAGGGGACAGAGTGCTTCTGGGTGACAGATCCGTTCCATTTAGCGCAGGTCTGGTTCTTTTCCAGCACAACAGAAATCACCCTTTGCCTTCTGGGATGGCCATAACTAATCGATGGGAATTGCCAGTAATTCAGCACTTTCCCAGTCTTAAAAGAATGGCTAGCTACTCTGGAGCCTCAGAGGAGCTTCTCTGAGTGTCAGTTTTCAAAACACAACGTCATAAATGTTCTCTGTCTATAACAACACACTTTGTGTTCTTGAAATAGCATTTTTTTTTGTTTGTTTTTTGTTGCTCGAGACAGGGTTTTTCTGTATAGCTTTGGCGCCTGTCCTGGAACTAGCTCTTGTAGACCAGGCTGGCCTTGAACTCACAGAAATCCATCTGCCTCTGCCTCTCTAATGCTGGGATTAAAGGTGTGCGCCATCA